>CM076570.1:530518120-530772318 GCA_034641835.2 Pinus albicaulis | reverse complement strand
TATCATACCATAATCCTTTTCCTTGGGAAAAGGGACTTGATACTCCCATTTCCACATAGTTAGTCACAACTATCATCCATTTTTGTCGTTACCTTCTCTCTGGTATATTGTGCACAAAATTTGCTTGTTCTTTACTCTCTAATTTTCCAGGTCCTTCAACTACAACGTCAAGAAAACTAGATGTAACTGCACCTATGAAATTTCTACATTAATTTCTACACCTACAAGAGTAGCTTCCAATTGCATGGATATCTCCAATGCTTTCAGCTAGGAAATTACCTTCTTATAGAGAAAAAAATCTTTATATGTCGTAAAAATACTACTATGAACTATTCCCAATGTTATGTGTTAAGAATATGAAACATCATCCTATCCATAAATACCTTAAACCATTGGTGATAATCCCAAAAAAACTCACCATTGTTCTTCTTCATCTCCTTGACCTATCTTATACATTGTGATTCAAAATTCATCTCCTAAAATTATTTCAATTGTGATTTCTTGATATATTCCAAAATCCAAAGGCTATTGTGGGGGCACTATAGTATTATACTTAATGTACCATTCTAATGCGCAGTCCTAAGAATTCGTCTCTCTTTGGGAAATATTCATCCACTCATATGGAATTTTCTTAGTGTTCCAAACTACTTTGTAGACAGAAAACTTTTTGTTGGGATATTTTTTTTGGGACTTTGTTCCCTAAATAGTTTAGATTTCATAGAAATGGAAAGATTTTCTTTTTGCATTTAGCCTGCATCGTAGGATTCAGGTGACATCGATTTTGAGCTAAAAATTGAAACTTAACTCAAGACCAACATTAAAATTTACCCAATTTACCTTAAGGAGCATTTGGAACTAATGAGAACATTTAGAGGTCTAGGCTAGAGACGTGTTCCAGCATTGTAAAACATAGGATTTATCGCTAACGGTCTGTGTTACAACCAGGGGTGATATCCCGTCCCACGTATGGAAGTATATTGATGTATGATAAGTATATTTGCGATGCTCTCATTGAATGGTTACGCATTAGAAAACACTACTACAGACTTGAATCCCATGTACCATCGCATATATTTTGGGAGACAACATTACGTTGCAAGCCTACCATAGGTAACCGAGTTGGCTGCCATATAAACGTGATACACCGAACACAACATTCGGGGATATAGGTTGTATTACATTAACTCCTTGGTAATTTTTTCTATCATTTATCACCAAGGTGTATATTATAGTTCACGAATACTTGGTAAACCTTGATTCCTAGAACACCCTTTTTGATTTATTTTTCTTAATTCTGAAAGTAACTTCCCACGAAAACATCTTACCTGTGCAGTTCTCCAACCTCACCATTTCTTGGTAAATTGTGGATTTTTGGTTTTTTCACCTCTTCCTTCTTCGATCTTGTATTGAAAAGGTCATCGTGGTTGAATCGATGGATTCACCTCGTCCCTCCTCTGAAGGATATCAAGGACCTCCTCCTAAGGTCTCCCAGTTTCCAATTGGACTCCTTGAAGCTCAAGGTGCCAAACTCAGGATTTTCATCAGTGTACAACCCATTTCATCTCGACGACTGCATGAAAATTCTCCTTGGATGACGTCAGAAGACTCTGAGCCAGAAAGCCCCAAACTATCTAAAAAAATTACGGTCTTTCGTAAAAATCCTCTCTTTGATTCGATTGTGGTCTTGCCCCAATAGGCTTATAGTCCTTTTGATCAACCCGAAGTTCCCCTTCCTGCTTCTCCAATAACATATCTCTCTAATGTCCATCAATTATTTCCTGACGAAATGGAATCCAATGCTGATGATGTCCCATTCATGAGTGATCCTCAAGGTAATCTATAGGAAAACACTAGCACCTATATCCCGGAAGCTTCCTCCTCTATATTTCCCTCCGAAGGAAAATTTTTTGGCTCCGCACCTCATGATTCAGGGAATGGAACCAAAATATCCTTTAGCCAAGTGTCATCTCCACTTCCCCAAGGGTATAACTCCTTAGGGATTCTTATTTTAGGAGCTTTTGGAACCACATCTTTATCTCCAGATCCCGTTTGGTCAATGGGTATTCCTCCATCTTCTGGCCCATTCATTTCGAATGTGGATGCCACGTCTCAACCTATTGTTTGACATAAAAATACTATTTCTCAAATGCTTGTTTCGATAGGATCCTCTACCCCCTTCTCTCCATCTATGAATATTTTGGTTCCACCATTGAGTGGAAAATCTAAAGTTTTGTCCATGCCTGGGGGTAGTCTAATCCTCTTTACATACCTCTCATTTCGAGTTGGGGACCACTGAACTCTAGAACTATTCCTGGGTCGGGACAACCTAATGGTAGTCTAAGTGGGACATGGTCTTCAAAATCGACGAAAATTGCCATAGGCATCATTCCTTTGAGTGGTCAACCTACTTCAACCACATTATTCTATCACCAACCCCACACTCAGTATTCTCAGGTTCAACAGCTGTTGGAGCGGGGTCCCCTGAGGCGCAAGTTCTGAAGACATTTTTGTATAATTTTGTATGTACGCGTTGCACAAATGGAGTCAAGGGGCTTTGGGTGGGTCAAAGTCCCCAATTTTGATGTAATTGGGCTTAAATGTAAATAGTGGGCCTCAAACCATGGTTTGGGACCATAGTATCTGCGTGCTAGGTGTATATAAATAGATAGACTGAGTCTAAGTCAATACATGTTTGGAAGATAGTTTATGCTTTTTCTCACTGAAAGTTTGTAAGAGTCTCGTTGGGTTTGGGTTGGGTAAAAGGCTCCTGCTGGCTGTGTGCGTGGAGACCTAGTCTTGGAAGTGTGTGGACTCCACTGGCTATGTGCGCGAAAGGGTTTTGTAAGGGTTTGGAAGGTACAATTGATGTATTTATTGAATGATATGAAGCTAATAGAAAGGAAAATTTTTGGCAAGTTCACTGTGTTATGCATATGAGTATTTACTGCTTATTATTTGTCTTAATTATTGATGATTGCACAAGGATATTTGAATGGTTTATGAATGGTTGTCAATGATTAATAGATCTATTAAGTATTTTCTTTGATTTTCATCTGGTTCTTCTCTGGTTATCTGCGTTAAGGAAAACAAAAACTCTGTGTGATTATGTTAATGATTGCGCATTCTCTGTAATTATGCTCTATATGGGTTTTGTTAAGGACTACTTCATTATTTTCTCCCTTAGGGTGTGGAAAAATGGTTCCAGCACCCCCCCATACTGCTTTGAGTGAGACTTTGGTCTATGCAATCAGATCATTGCCAAAAGGGCCAGTAGTTGGAGGGTTTGTTGGTTTGTCCATAAACTCTGAACCTGGGTTAGGATCCATCAAGCCAACAAATGATTCCATTGCCGGGACCGGGATCATAAATTTGAGGGAGATTTGATGTTGTGGCATCTGTCATGAAACGAATTACAGGATTGGCTGGATAGAAATATCACTGAATTTGCACTTCAAGAGAATAGAAGTACGAATTTATCTAATGAACAATGGGTATAGAAATATATTTATACAGAAGTGCATGGAATTTTATTTTTTCCTTTGCGTATGAACTACACGAGTGGTTGTCGCACTTAGCTAAATTCGATCACTGTATAAAATATGACCCAATCATTGAGTGGAATCATGAATTGATCCAACAAGTAGAGAAGTTTGATAAAAAGATCACTCACGCAGTAGATCATTGGATCAACTGAATCTTAGGAGGATTTTTGATTGAATTTTCCATTGACTAGTTTGTATCCTATTCTGAAGCAGAATGAAGATTTTTCAAAGGCCCTAGAGGTAAATTGCACCTTCTTCATTCAGTGATCACATACAAGCTACAATATAGAGAGGTGACCATGTAGACAAAGAAAAGGGATGCATAGTCTTAGGCTACGCCCACCAACAAAAAAAACAAGCAGAAGAAGCTTGCAGAAATGAAGAAGCCCAACACATTGCACTAGAGGCCAAAATCAACCAAGTCTTCTATGAAATTCCAGTTGTCTTGTCCACACCTGCGCCCGCTGAAATGCTAGAAGGATTAGCTGTTGCAGTGAAAGAAGCACGCACAGAGGTGCAAACCATATGAACTGAGCATGAGAAATAGATTGCGGAACTCCAGAAAAATTTGTAGTCGGAGACACCACCATAGGTTCACGTGAAGAGGGCAAAAAAAGTCAAGAGCACAGGATAGTATTGCTGTTGTGGTCACCCAGTGTGATAGTTTACTGAACGAGGCTTTTGATGTTTGGACCTTTGTCCAAAATGATCTGGTAGTGCAACATCTGCGTGACACCCTCATCCAAAAGGAGTAGCAGTTTGAATAAATTCAAATAGGGGCACTCACATTGGTTCTTACACAGCGCCTTGCTCACTTGCAGGAGTGCAGAGAAATTCAGATGGAGATTTTCGATTTGTGTCGGAAGGAACACGTACTGAAGGAGAACATGAAACCATGGGATGAAGAAGCGCTAAAATTATCGTAAATGCTGGACAACACCTTGAAATTCATTCAGCAATCTCAGCATAACATCGAGATGGCCGCTGAAGGGCCTACTACCGACAATATGGTTCAACAAGCGCAGTGTGCAACCGCGCAAAGTCTCGAGTTAGTGCTCCCTCTCTAGAATTCTGTCAAAACACTTCAAGCCAAGAATAAGGAGCTAGCGCCTCAGTGACTCAGGATGAGTCACATGTTTGTGTTGGGGGCCTGTTGGAGTGAGGTCCCATGAGGTGCAAGTTCCAAAGATGTTTTTGTATAGTTTTGTATGTGTGCAATGCACAAATGGATTCAAGGGGCTTTGGGTGGGTCAAAGTCCCCAATTTTCATGTAATTGGGCTTAAATGTAAACTGTGGGCCTCAAACCATGGTTTGAGACCATAGTATTTGCTTTTCTAGGTGTATCTAAATAGATAGATCGAGTATAAGTTAGTACATGTTTGGAAGATAGTTTATGCTTTTGCTCACTGAAAGCCTTTAAGAGTCTCGTTGGGTCTGGGTTGGGTAAAAGGCTCCTGCTGGATGTGTGCGCGGAGACCTAGCCTTGGTTGTGTGTGGAATCCGTTGGTTGTGTGCACGGAAGGGTTTTGTAAGGGTTTGAAAGGAACAATTGATGTATTGATTGACAGATTTGAAGCTAATAGAAAGGACAATTTGAAAATTCCATTGTGTTATGCATTTGAGTATTTACTGCTTATTATTTGTTTTTGTTATTGATGATTGCACAAGTATATCTGAATGGTTTATGAATGGTTGTTGTGGATTAATAGATATGTTAAGTATTTTCTTTGATTTGGATTTGGTTCTTCTTTGGTTATCTGTACTAAGGCGAGCAACAATTCTGTGTGATTATGTTAATGACTGCGCGTTATTTGTAATTTTTCTCTATATTGTTCCGTGCATCTGTATAAGTTCGCATTGGTTTTTTCTAAGGAAAAATTCATTAATTTCTCCCTCAGGTTGCAGAAACTTGTTTCCAGCACCCCCCCATGCTGATTCGGGTGAGACTTTGGTCTGCTCAAGCAGATCACTACCGAAAGGGCCAGTAGTTGGAGGGTCTGTTGGTTTATCCATAAAATTTGAACCTAGGTCAAGACTCCTCAAGCCAACAACAACCCCTTCAGCAACCGAATGTACCATATTCGTATGTTCAACAACCTAACATCTCTCAGTAGTATGTTTAACAACCGAACGTACAATATGAGTATGTTCCTCGACCAAGCCCCTCTCAGCAGTATGTCCAACAACCCTAGCTTCCTACAGGTGCTACTGCGACTAACCCTCAATTTGGTCCTTACACCCAAACTGATCCGAACCTCCCTTTGGGTTAACCTAGCACTCATTACCAATCACTTCCTCATGGTCAGTACGAGCAACCCCAATTTGGGCCTCAGCTTGGTGCTAATATTAGAAGACTCTTCAGTACCAACAAGATCAATTCAGACCTTAGGTTGGACCCTATTTTCAGCGATGACCATAGGCTAGACCCCATGTTCAGTAGGGACCACAGGATGGACCTCATGTTCAACAAGGACCTAACCCAGGATCCTATGTCCAGCAAGGTCTGCAACCTCAAATCCAACAAGGGTTTTATCAACAGCCCCAAAAAGGTCCCTATCTTCAGCAACAGTTGCAACAAGGTCCTTACCATCAATGGGGGAAATATGTGTATCCAAGAAAAAATCCACCCTATTGTGGGCAGAATCTGTATCAACCAGGTTGGAACCCCTGACCTTTTTCTCCTCATCATATCCCCTTCCATTTTTGGCTACGTTGGAACTGGCAGATGTGTCAAAGCTTACAAATGACCCCATCCAACATCAGTTGCATTGGCCACCAGTTCTGACCAAAATCTCGGGAGATTGTCCTAAATTTGAAGGCAATTCTAAGGAAGACCCCCAAACCCATGTCATGACATACCACTTGTGGTGCTCTTCGAACTCTTGGGTCGATGATTCAATTCATATTTTCCTTTTCCGCCATACTCTGACCAGTACTGTGGCCAAGTGGTATATTGAGCACCCTCGAGGTATTTTATTTGATTTCAACTCCTTGGCTATGAATTTCCTCACTCACTTTCAGTTACCTGTTTGGTATGAAATTGATGCCCACCTTCTCACCTCGTTGAAGTAGTCAACTACTACTCACATTTTGGATCACATTCACGAATGGCGGCATTGTCATCACCTCATAAAATTTGAGATCCCCGATCATATGTTGATTGAATGGTTTACGAAATCATTCGTTCCCAAGATTTCTAAATATTTTTCCATGGGTGGATGTATCACGGAAGAGGAATTCATTTCCAGAGCCTAATACCTTGCTTTAGTTTATTCCAAATCTGGAACTCTATATGAGCTCTTTCTTGATGCGCTGCAACCTTTGACTGATCCCACATCATCTTAGCCTCCTGCTACGCCTTCAATTGATGGAGTTATAGGGATAGTGGCTCATGCTGATAGTAGTGCACCTAAAGCATCTTTGAAGTCAAAATCCACTATTGCCGCTGCACCCTCCATTCCTTCCAGTAACCAGAATAATCCTGGTAAAACCTCTGAGGTAAATGTTGTCCAATCTACCACAGCAGAAAAATCCTCGAAAGGTAAGAAAAAGGGTAAAGTCAAATCCAAATTTGACAACCCTAAACAGGATTTGAAGGAGTCATCTGGTGACGATTCTTTTAAGCGCAAGCCTAAATATCCTTGTCTAATATGTGATGATGATCATTACACCAAGGATTGTCCTCAATGTAAAAGTTGCTCGTTTTCTCAAAGGTGCCCCCGAGACTCTAATTGTCTTGAAAGAGCCTTTCCCTTCTTAGCAGACGCAAATGGTAGATCAACCCCAATCGTCTGGAAACTTCCATGTTTTCATGGTTGACACGCAACCTATCTCTATTACCATGATATCGAAAGACTACCCCAATCCATCAAAGGCTCCTATGGAACCGTAAGTCATAGATCACCCTTCCTCTTCCATGCCTCTTATTTCTAGTTCTCTCCATATTGAGAGACCTAGTAGTGAATCCATCGTTCAACCACCCCCAAAAGATGTTCTTCAGAAATCGTCCTATAATCCGAATTCGAGAGCTGCGCAACACTAAAAAATTGTAGAGGATCTAGCTCAAGCACCTTCAAGGATGTTGGCTTTGGAGGTCCTTCAGTTGTGTCTATCATAATGGAAGGCACTAATTTCCACTATTGGTGGGATTGATCCCGTAGATTCCAATCTTATTACTTTTGACCTTGAAAAATTCATTCCTCGCCTCCCATCTCAGGTGGCTTTTCTGATTCAAGTTACCATGATGGGAAAAACCATTCATAGGACTATTGTTGATGAAGGTGTTTTGACCTCCATAATGTCTATCATGTGTTGGAAAGCCATGGACTCTCCTTTTTTGAGTTAGCCCCCGAATACCTTGGAAGATTTCAATGGTAGAGGTTCTCTGCAATATGGTATTCTCAAATCATTGCCCATCCTATTGGAGGGTAAAAATGTAAATTTATAAGTTGAGATGGTAGATTCCAACTTGAATTATAATCTCCTTCTTAGACATAGTTTTCCTCATGCCATGGTTTGCGTGGTCTCCAACCTTTTTCGTGTCCTCCGTTTTCCCCATCAAGGAAAAATTGTGACTGTCGACCAGTTAGCTTTATTTTCCTCTGATTCTTCAATAGGAAACATTCCATATGTTGGGAATACCAATACCCCCTATGAGAATATTAGACTAGGTCTATTCAAAGATTCGTCCCTTATGGTATTTTTCCACTCCGCCTCTGAATGTCTCCACCGTCAATATGATATCGTGTGGTCACGGTCCATGGATTGTTCCCAATCTCGACCAGATTGAAATTTTTGGTGATTTTTTGCCTTTGATCCTTGCTGAAAAAATATATCAGAGTATTCTCATGGCTTCTGAGGCTGCATCCAAAACCAATGACTGATTGGTTTCTTCTCTAGACAGTTATGCATAATCTCCCTGGTTTGGTTCTTAGGAATCTGCTGATCCCTTGAATTAGACTTTCCCCAACAATGAAAGTATTATGGATGTAATGTATCTCGAAGAAACCCCATGGGATGATGAACATCATCATTCCTTGTTTCTCCCAACCCTAGGTGACATCTCTACCTGTCTAGAATCCCATGCTTCGTTTGTACCGATTGGCCCATTTCATAATCCTATCTTGATTCATGAAGTGTTTTCTAAAGGGAACATGGGAAATATTACTCCAACCATTCCAATTGACATCTCTAGGATTGTCGAGAATGTCTTTTTTTGAGTTTCTTGTTCTCCCCATGAGCTCAAGATTTACACTGCTTTCCTCAAAAAACGTGACCCACCCACTCCCTTCGACCTTGTTCTTACCGTTTGGTCAATTGCCTACGGGGGCATTATTTTCGTGCTTCGTAACCCTTACTCAGCCAAGGGGCATGGGAACTTCACTACTGCTATGAATTTTCTCACAATATTGGCCGAGGTAATGCCTACACGCAATATCAATGGGATAACCATGGGTTTATTTTTGTTAATCATGAAATAAACACATCATCTGAGTTCATTATTGAACTCCATCTAAGGAAGTATTATGCTTGATTATGAGTGTGATGCTTTTTACATTAGTGTTTTATTCATTAGTGTGCTTTGTTTGGATTTTTGGTGTGATTTCTTGATTTGCAGAAATGTTTCCTCCGCTCACCTTGTGTTCCACTTGGTTTGCAAATGTCATAGAATCATTACGTCAATTTTTTTGATGGCGCTTTCCGTAGCACACATAACCTAAATTTCGTAGCATGGCACTCTTTGCCCCTGATGCCGAGTTGATTAATTTACAAGGTGTTTGTTTGGGTTGAAAAACTAACAATATTGCTGAATATAGTGCAGTTATCAAGCTATTATCGGATGCTATTGATCTTGGAATTAGATATTTGGTTGTTAAATTAGACTCACAACTCATTGTGTTATAGTTAAATGGCCATTATTCTATGAGAAATCCTCAAATTTTGCATATGTATTTGCATGTTCGATTATTGGAAAGGAATTTTGATTTTATTACATATCAACATATTCCAAGACATTTAAACACATTAACAGATACATTAGAAAATCATATATTAGATAGACATATGTGCAACATGTAAAAAACCAACACATCATTATGATACACAAATAATAAGAAACATATATATATATATATATATATATATATATATATATATATATATATATATATATATATATATATATATTAGGCCTCTCAAGTGTGTTACATCAAAATCTCAAAAAATATGTGTTTTGTGACAAAAATGGCTCTTTGAGCCTACATCAATACAAAATGTAAAAATAGGGCTACTATCCACCCACATGGTGCTCGTGATAGCAAGTGAATGCTCGAATCACTCGCCAGAGTAAACGACATAGTATGCCTGGAACCCCGACTGTATACCTCTAAAATAAAAGAGGAGTATCATCAAAGGTAGCATACTCTAAGATGCCTCTCCTAAGGCCTACCAAATTCCCCTCTAACTCGGCTAATGTTTCTGCTCCCTCCTCGTAAGGGACATCCTCCATCGGGTGGGCTACCCTCCTCACAATCGGTGACATGTCTGGTGGTCTTGCAGGACCCATATCTGAAAAACATCATAAGTTCAAGAATCAAAATACATAACAAAAACATTCAAAAAGTAAAAATTGTTAAAAAAAAAAATTTACCTACATAAGTCCACTGTGTTCTTGGTGGAATGAGTAGATCTGGATCTCCCTTGAATTTGATGCCTGCATATGCAACGTCCTCAACCACGATGAGTTGACGACGCAACTAGCTAAAAAACACTGTAGGGAAATGCATCTGTTGCCCTCCATCCTAACGGGGCATGATATCACATCACCTCATCAGTCTAGGGTCTCTTAGGGCTGGATCATGGATCTCCAACCACTGATACTGGAACAATGGTACTCTCTCCAAGAAAAAGGTCACCAAAATGGACCCGTACCCAATTTGTTTCAGCCGACCTATTTTGCACTTGGTCAATTGGCTTTTCATGTTGGCCAATAACCCCTCGCACCAGTTGAACATAGTAGGGGCCAGCCAATCCATAGCGTAATGGAATTGGGATTTTTTTGCCTCATGCAACGCCTGGTCTCCCACCACTCGAGTCATGCAATGAAGGATTGCATGCAAGGTAAGGACTATGATAGAGGATATCTCTATCTTCTCGCTCTTAGCCTTTCGAGCCCTGGGACAATGTCTGTGGATGAGCATATTGGTACTATCACCCCCTGCACGAGCTCTAGACAGTTGGATTATCTCGCCTCTCTTGGATAATCCAATAATAAAATAGATGTCCATGACATCTAATTCTAGTTCCTAGTCCCCGACGATGAATATGGTCTTGAAGTGAAATTCATTTACGTAATTATGGTCTTGAAGTGCGTGGTGGTCTTCCACCTTGTGGCCTCATTCTTTCCATTCGATGACCATCTCTGCTAAAATCACATGCAAAACATGTTCAAAAATTTTTTTAGGAGCTTTCATTGAAGTAGTTTTTTAAATCATCCACTGGAAATGGGTAGATTTCTTGTTTCAAAATCTTCCCCGTGGCTAGTGAAACTGTTTGAATTAATTCGGCGCTTGCAGCGCGCTACCCTAACGAGATAAGCGCAATTAGTGCAGGTACGATAGCTCGAACTGCGCTGGCCGTGGATGATTTTATGGTTTGAAATCCTCCCCCCATCTCTATATTTCTAGAGATAAATGTTAAAATAATGGAATCAAAATGAAGAGGAGAATTTGAGCTCTTACCTGGCACTGACGGATCACTGAATGGTGTCCTGGATCGGCTGCACCACTGATCTGAAGTTTGGAGGGAAAATGGGTGAAATGCACTTTTCCAATTTAATCAAAATAGAAAGGTGAAAATGAATTTAATTTTTGTATATTTATAGATTTTTGAAATATTTTCACCATTATTTATTATTTTTCCTCAATATCAGTGATTCTTTCTGTTTTTTTTGTAGTAACAGGACCTTTACACTATTGGTGATTATTTATGATGCAAACGATTTTTCTTTTATCTCCTTTTCGGACTCGGTGGAAATAAACGAAAAAGGAACCCCTCTGGAGTCAACTTTCAACTCTTTTATGACTATTGAAAAATGAAAATATTGTCAAGTACTTGTCATTTCAAACTCGTTAAATTAAATGAATTGATGTAATCTCAGTATACATTTACCCCTTTTTCGGGCTGAGATTTACTATTTACAAAAAAGGAATACCTTGATCGAACATGGTCAAGAGGTTCTATTAGATATTGTTTTCTACCTTTCCAAATTTGAGAGACGATTTATGAAAAGGGACATGACAGAGTTTTATTTTTGTTTCTTTTCAAAATCCTTAAACATGAAAAGTTACCGAGTTACCCTTTAGTTGGACTCATTAAATATTAAACAACAAAAGACTTGTCAGCATGAGGAGATCGAGTTTCTCCTTCCTATGGCTCGTTAAAATTACTAAGATGTATTCATTCAAAGAATGAACTTACACACACAACATATGTTATCCTCTTCACGTTGGCTATGAAAAATAAATAGGTACTTATTAGCAATAACGGGGGGAAATTGAAAGTGAACATCATATGTCTATTTTAGGCAGCTTGTCGCTCTTGAACATGACACTCATCTACACTTCGTGTCAGGTTGGGGATATCCTTCATTCGTCATTTTTCCTCCACGGTTTTGGGAAATCCATTTTCCTCCTATTTGATCACTATTTTTGTCATCATGACCTCTGATCCCATTTGAGTCAAATGCTGCCACACTTCGGAGTCATGTCGCCAATGTGTTTAAGAGAAGTCCTTGTCAAACATCCTTTGATTATATGAGCTCCTCTGTTACAATCTCGAATCACTCCTATCGTCTTAACATATATATTGTTTCATTTCGATGATGTGGGAATCATTATGGCCCTCCTTCAATGAATCACTTCTTGTTGACTTTAGCTCATTATCCGGGAAGTGGTTTAGAAACTTCTTTTCATTACTCTGGAGCTTACATGCCTCAATGGAAATTTCTTCATGTTCGACGATAGGTTCACATAATTGGCCTTCGATTGAATGATTTTGCAAGTTTTCGACTTCAAAACATTCATTCGTACTTCTGGATTGTGTTGTTGTACCTTGAGGTCCATCTTCATTATTAGTGTATCATGCATGTTAATGGTTTTCATCATTGTCTGCTAATCAAGTGGTTTATACCATGTTTGACACTAACACATCTATTCACATGGCTAGATTCGTACATTGGATTGATTGAGATCGCGGTGAAGACCCTAGGTCACATTTGATTTTTGATCCAGGTTGCGGGGATTTACTGAGTATTCATGATTGTATACATGATCCTATCTATACGGATGGTTGCGTCCATACTGCAGATCCATTTCTATGATCTCTTTAGACAAATGGTTACGACCATACTATGGATTCATGTGTTATTTTATTCCTAGTGCATAGTTATGTGGTTAGGCATATTCATACCAGAGATGTCCTATATTGTAATATTTTTTATTTGGCAGGTTTCCTAGTGGTGATCTGAGTTCTTTGCCTTGGTTCATAAAACATTTCAGCCATCACTCCCCATTCTACCTTCATGCTTTAGGGGGCATCTGTTACATAGTAATTTTTCACCCTTCTCACTTCCCATCCCTTATCCTGAAGTGCCCTGTGATAGAACACGTGCAATGTTTTCACCATGAAGAAATATATAAATACATCCCCTGAAGACTCAAAGAAAACTGCCTTGGAAGATTATTGAAGGAACTTGGTCAAAACCTTAGTTTTCTGGGTCAGCGTGTTTCCTGGTCGCATGCTCGCGCTAATGTTAGATTCATAGTTCTGGCTTAGCGCTACTAGCGCCCTTATTTCTTGGGAAACGATGTTGATCCCTTTTTGGCAGTGTTTCCTCAAATGGAGGAGAAGCTTTAACCTCTAGAAGTTACAGGGTGATGAGTTGGTTATTAAATGGTGGTGATAGAGTCAAGCTCTCTGATTTTATAGATTTGAACTCATCCATGGGGGTTTATCCCTTAGAAATTGGACCTTCCTCCTCCTTTCATGGGCTCCCAACCTCTTCTCCCTTCCTATAAATTGGTCCCCATCCTTCCACTACTGGTTGGTCATTGTTGTGTTCGTCTAATCTCTTGTTCCCTTTACATTCTTGCATTGTGATAACACCTAAGTTGTTTGGGAGAAGCAGTGCTTTAGAGCTTCGGTGAAGGACTCATATTTTCACCAAAGGGAGGCCTCCAACATTAAGGCCTGGGTTGTAAGTTATTCCTTTCATATTTATCAATAAAACATTTGATGTTTTCTTTATATATTTGTCTAATATTTTATAAAAATATTATGGTACTCCTTGATCTGCTAGATAGCTAATTTTTAATGATTATTATGTATTGTATTACATTTGTTGTTGCCTCTTTATCATCCACAGGTATTCGTGTGCCACTAGTAACAAGGAGCAAGCCTAAAAGGATCATGGAAAAGGTCATCATCAATGGGTTCGAACATAGCATCAGGAAAAAGGTACATCTATCTCGTTTCTTGTCACATTTTTAATATTAGCTAAGAAAGCTTTGCATTAGAAAGTATCTCAAATTACTAGACCCACTCTAGGGCTAGAGAGATCGCCTTTGTCCGCAGAGGGGATTTATCTTGACAACACTCTAATCCTGCTCAAATCTGGCATAGATCTAAGCAATTTTGGTCCAATATTTAGCCTGTTGCTTACCTCTTCCTGGCCAACCTTGCTTATGCATTCCTGGGCTAATTGAGCCCATATTGATTATGAAATTCCCAATTAATGATTGTGCAATACCTTCAAGGCTTCTCGATGACCTCATGCATGACTTGTACAATTTTCTAATTATACAACTGAAAGTTATCTTCCCTTTAATCTCAATCTCAACTAGGCCTTCCTTAAAATTGGCATACACTAACTATTTATAGCGAATTATCAGTTAACTGATTGTTCACTACTTGTGAATTAAATCATATTTAATCCATTGGACCTATCACTAGCTTATATCTCAGTTATAACTAGTTAAATTGTTTTTAACTCAATTAATTGAGTTAACTAATTACAACTCACAAACAATTGTAATTGCCCCCCCTAAAATCATGGGAGAACTCTACATGCCTCCTCTCAGACCCTCAACTCAAATTTCCTAAGCTAACTAAGTCTTCCTAATTTAGTTAACTAATGCAAGTTGACATGTGATGAAATTACAAATTTTCTTCCAATTTAATTAGGAGAAAATTAAATTAGAAGCCCCCTATGGTGCCATTTTCAATATTTCTTGTTTCCAGTTTCAACATCTTCTTCTGGCACTAAATAAGTCACATCTCCCTTCGCTTGTCTTTTTCTCAGTATCCTTCCCTATATTTCCTTTGAATATTCAACTCTTCCACTACAAATAACTCTCTTTCTTCACCTCTCTTATTCTCCCTAATCCCTTCTTTGTCTTAGCCCATCCTATGATCAACCCCTGAGTTCCCCACATCACAAAAGAATGTATCCACTCATTGCATCAAACTATAGTGATATCACTCCTTTGTTGCAGATAAACATTTTAATCCACATGTGTAAAAATTTCAAATACCAACCTCTTGGTCTCTAGAATAAATCTCTCTCTTAGATGTGCTAAAATACTGAGTGGATTCTACTGCAAATTCGACTATGTTGCCTTCTAAAACACTAGCTATCCAAAAATAAACAACTCGAGATACTAAATTACTAAGCCTATTCGCCCTTTATAGAAAATATTTAGTCCAACTGTATGTATTCAATATATTCCATAGTGCTTGTTTCTTTTCCAATCCATTCTACCCAACTGATATGCATATTCCTAGACTGTTTCATAACAAAATTGTGTTGTGTATGGTCCAACCATCATTCTATTTCATCCTTGGCCATCCTCCATGTCCCCTCTTTAACATAGACCATCTAGTCCCTGCAACATAAACATTTGTTGGTGCATAGGGGTGACCTAGGGCTTAGATTTAGGAAAAAAAAAACCCGTAGACACTTGAATTTTGAACACCTGTAGGCAGTTTAGGTTGCACCTGAGGTATGCTAATGGTTTTCCAAGAACCTTTGAAGTTTATGCAAGGGAAGAGGAGAAATAGGGACAACTCTAGTTCAGAACAACCTACCCCAAAATATTGTACCCACCATATGTCGCAAATATATTCATTAAATAGAAGTACCTTTGAACACCTTTATGACATGAGTTGAAACATTTCGTGTAAACTATGACGCATCATGGATAAAATGAAAATGCATTATATAACCAACAAAGTAACCATGTAATAGGAATCCATTGTATGAGTGCAAAACTAACTACGACACAAAATAGGGTAAAAAAAATTTCATTCTTACACATACACTGTCATTAACATTATTTTTCAACTACAACATATTGATTCAGTAGATTTTCCTAGAAAACTCTCCCAAAACTCCACCATTCATTCATTCATTCATTCACCAGTTGACGCCAAATTTCACTACAATAGAACCATGAGAAACCAAAAAATAAACTCCATATACATCATATTAATTGAAATTAACAAGAACATATATTACAATGAGGTGTCATGCACCCAGAAAAGAGAAATAATAGCAACCTAGTCCATATGATATTTACCTAGCCAACACAATTACAAAAATCAAAGAAATTACTTTGAAATGTCTTCAAAGAGGATAAACATTCCACGAAGACAACATTAAGCCAAACACGTTGTACATAAAACCATCAACTAACAATATAATAACAACATATTACAATGGGACAACATAATAACAATATAATGGAACCACAGTTGAATGAAATAAAAATAGCACATAGATAATAGTCAATTATCCAATCCTTGTCGTGCACAATATTCCTTATTCCCTCCCTTTTGTGTAAGTTCCCTTACTTAGTCAAAATTTCATAAATTTCTCCCTTTTATTCCTTGGCCCAAATAACAAAGAAAAATTCTCTTTTCAATAACAAGCCTTACTAAGTAGGAAATGTCTCTTGTCTCTCAAATTCCTGACACCCAAGCTAGGCATGGGCTAAAATAATGCATAAAGATACATGACTACATCATAATACATGGTTAAGCTAGCATGCAATGGGACTCTAATCTCCCATGATCATATTTGGAATCATTATATAAAAACTATCTAAACTCTACGTTTATTTTTTTACAAGATTAGGAAGATGAATTAATCTAGTACTAAAGGTGGATTTGTCCCAAAATTGATTACTCTATTCTCACTCAAAATTGATTGATTTATTTGACCTCTCTTGCATAATAAGGTTTCAACCTCAAAACAACATAGATCCATATTAAGATTTGATCTATCAAGCACCGAGAGGGATCAAATCCCTTGGAGTGCAAACTTTTTTGATCCCTCTTGGTGCTTGATAAATCCAATCTTGAGATGGATCTATGATGCATACATATCCATGTATCAACTCCTTATTAAGTATAAAAATAACTTCGTGTCTCCTTGATTTTGAGTTAACACCAATAAAATGTTTTAATTATAATTTTTATTTTTATTATATATTATTTACATAATTGCATTGGAATATTTTATTTATGACCCACATCTAGAACATATTGGAAAGCAAAATTATAGTTTTTTTTTTGACTTTCAATATATTTATCTATCTCTCTATATCAAGTTGATATACCATTATGTTACTTAAAAATTTAAATGTTTATTATTATTATTATTTATTTTTTAAATACCACATGCTAACTCTATTTTGAACATGGAAGAAGTATCACAACTCCTTCATAGAAAGTTGTAATGTCAATATTATTTGAGATATCACATGTAAACTTTTTTTTAAGCAAGAAATTATACTTCTTCCTCATATGGAAAGTAGAAAACAAATTAGATTTTTGTTTTAGTATTAACTACTTTTTCTCTCTTTCCATGTAATTTTTTTACTATGTATAATTATGTTAGTTAGGGTGGATATTGAAATATTTTATTTATAGCTAACATTAGGTTTATTATTACTAATATTTGTATTCTATATTGAAAGATTTATTATTATTATTATTATTAACATAATGTTACATGACAACATCTCTCCCATACTAACTGTAGAGCACCTTTCTGTACATTAAACTTCAACGCAAGAGTTTTCTTAGTGCAACAAAACATAATCTATGTAATTTGGACAATGAAACATACCATTCCAATTTCCTTCAATACAAATTCTCTATTAATGTTTGGTTTAAAATTCAGGAGTATATAAGGCCATATTGTCTATGGTTTGAGACATTGAAATTATTGTTAGAGAATCCACATTTTAAAAAAATCACAACCATTTTTCCTATAATTGTTTTGTTTTGAGCATATTACTTACCAACCATCAAACTATGTTCAAAGATATGAATCCATGCCTTATCATTCTCTCTACATATCCACAAAATTACCCTATAATGTCATAGGTCTCATAAATTAATACTAATCCAAAAAAACATGCCTCGAGTCTTTTTTTTTTTTATTAGAGCAGAAAACCAAACACCTTCCATGGCTAGAGCAAAGGATATTGTTCATATTTGAACCACATTTTATTTCATTCTCTACATATTTAGGGCCCATCACAAACAAATAATTTCAATGAAGTGATGGAAATAAAACTATCACTAATTAGAAAAGATTCTCTCAACATCATTTCTATTAAAATTCAATTCTTGCCATTAAATAAATGAAGGAGAAATTAAAAGTTCAATGTAACTTTTTTCTCTATCTTTTTTTGCTCAGGTTAAGAAAAAGAATCAAGAGGTTGATAATCTCTCCAAAGTTAGACTAGTGCTAAGGCACGTGGAAGATACCATAGAAAAACTCTTCACATTGTATTCACCATTATTCGGTGTGGCCTAGAGCATCATACAACACCTTCATATCTATATTTTAGCTACAAATCTTTATGCCATAGCTTTTTTTTGCAATATTTTGCATTTTTGTTTTTTTATGCACATTTTGCAAAGATATCATTAACAAATTAAACCAATTTTTAATATTGAAAGCCATTTATGTTTAGTGGTATTTTTAGATAAAACAAAGAAATTAAATACTAAAATAGGGAGTGCTTATTGGACAATGAGTTTGACAATAAAAAAGCTATCGTGCATTAATGTACGGTGGAAAGATATCTAGTTGCGTTTAGTGTGATTTTTTTAAAGTTTTTCAGGTGGATTTTTCTAATCTAATTTTCTAAAATCTTGCAAGAAATCATTGAAAATAGAAGTTTGATGGGTAACCTTGCACAATAAAAGTGCCCTAAGAGTTTTTAAAGGTGCTGAATCCATATATATAGTCAAAAAAACCAGTTTAAATAACACAAATCAAGATTTCGCCTCAATTTTTTTAGCCTGATTTCGACACCAAAAACTCCAAAAAATCACACTAAAAACAACTCCGAAAGATATTCATTGAGCTTGTGGAGAACGTGTCTGTTGTTGTCCACGTGGACAGAAGGACCGCCTCAAAAAATCGAACACGCGGCGAAATATCTGGGGAACAAAAAGTGGAAGCCTCCGGTCAACGTTTCGGTTGTCTGACGTGGACTCTTGGGGGTCTTCGACGGGCATCTGGTAGCGGCAAACGGGGCAAGAGCTTTGCCACGCCAGCCACCGGAGGATACAGATGGAATGGTAGAAGTGCTGACATGGCATCTCACTTGCCAGCTCTCCCACCTGAAAGTCCTCCAGACATACCGTGCAATTGCCAGGTAAGTGCTTTTGTGAAACGGTAAAGGTGGGCATCGCTTCTATTGCAGTTGCAGAAGTTGGACGCAGAGAGGGAGCACCCATTGGTTACAGTGGTAGTACCAATATTGTAAAGTAACAGAGAGTAAGAAAGCTGTCCTACGTAAAAACCTCTTATCTTTTATAGGCAATCTTAATAACGATTGGCGATCGCAACGCTTGGCGACTTTTTTTTTTTTTTTTTCCTCTGATATATTATAGTTAGTTTTCTCTCTTTGTTTGGAGTTCTTAATTTTCTTTATATTTAAATATTTTCTATCTCTTTGTTTGGGGACAGTCTCATTTCAATGTGGTATAATTAATTCTAATAATTCACAGGAGATTTTGTATTTTTGTTTAAATTTATAATTATAATGAATTTTATTTTAATATATTATAATCTATAACTTTTATTTATTTATTTAAAGTTAATTAATTGGCTAACAATTTCTCAGTCTGACCCTTTTTTTTTTAATTATATTTTTATTATATTTTTTCAAAAGTTTAGAAAAAGTTGTAGTAGACTTTCAAAATTTCAAAAAAAAAAAATGGAATCATAATTTCTCCCAATTATTATTTTAATATTAATTTTCTTTTCCCGTTTATATTTTAATATATTATAATCTATAACTTCAAATTTTTTATTTTAATATTAATTTTCTTTTCCCAAGAGTGAGTTAATAATTAGATATTTTAAGTATTTGGGCAATTTCAATTATTTTTATAATCTGAGATTTTTTCAAAAGCAAGTTCATTTATCGTTTCTTAATGAGTTAAAGCTCTTTCCTTAAGTTTAAAATATTTTTTAATATGTTATATTGAAAGTGTTAATTAATAATTAATTACTAACAATATTACCAATAACATTATTATTTTTCATTTCACTTATCATTTTTCTCTAATTTAAATTGATAATGTCTTCCTGCTTTTCTCCTTGTGGAAGTTCATTTTTATTTTGTTATTTGAAGTTAGTTAAAAAGTTTTCATTTCACTTATCATTTTTCTCTAATTTAAATTGATAATGTCTTCCTGCTTTTCTCCTTGTGGAAGTTCATTTTTATTTTGTTATTTGAAGTTAGTTAAAAAGCTAACAATTTCTTAATTGGATTTTAACAATTTCTTAGTTGGATTTTTTTTTTAATAATTATAGTTTTTCATATTTTAGAAAAGGTTGTATGAGACTTTCAAATTCTTCTTTTATTTTAATATTAATTTTTTTTTAGGACGAATGAGTTAAAAAGTGGACCATTTTAAGTAATGGGGTAATTTCAAACATTTTTATCATTTGAGATCTTTTTCAAAGGCAAGTTCATTTATATTTTTTCTATGAGTTAAAGCTCTTTCCAAAAGCTTATTTTTATTTTAATATGTTAGAACAAAGTGTTCATTAATAATTAATTACTAATAATACTACTAACAACATTATTATTCTTCATTCCATTTTTTTAGGGTTCTTATCATTTCTCTCTAATTTAAGTTGATAATGTTTTTTATTTTTTTGTCAATCAACAAGTTTTCATTATATTATCAAGATAAGACTAAGTACAAAATTCATCTCCAAGGACCCTTCTTTCTCATACCGAACATACATGTTGAGCATAGGATCAGGAGGAAAACAGTGACACTTGGTGCCAATAATTATTACTAATTGGCCTATTAGTCATACCATACATAGCCAAAATTGAACAAAACTTAAAGCAATAGACGACCTCTTAAGGAGGTGGATTAGGCGAGAAGACAAGAGGGGCAACGAAGAGGTTTGTAGGTTCATGCATGTGGAAGTCGATATGTTCCACCCTCGCCTCCAAAGTGTGAAGGTGATTTTTGGTGCGTCGGTGTTGTCATCGGAGACTTTCCACGTTGTCCAGAATCTCATTCTGGATATGTTGGACATCATTAATGTAGGCAACCAATTCATTTCAGTCCTTGTAGTGTTGATCCGTCATATTGTCGATATTCAGTTGTATATTTCACAACTGGAATGCAATAGAATCCAGGGTGGCTGGAGCTTTCACGTGGCCCGGAGAATAGGTAGGAGAGATTGTAATCGCCTCCTCTGTGTCCCGAATTTCCACATTTATAGAGGAAGGGTGGTTGCGTCATCCCACTGTTGATTCTCTTCTTGGTGAGGAGCTGTTCCCCCCCGATGCGAACAACCCCGCTAATGCAACATTGAGGCAAGCCGAGGGAAATTGAAAGTGGCTGAGGCCAGACGGACACACCCACAATGAGCTGGGATAGACCTTTCAAGGGGTTCGCAGCCGGACCACCCTTTCGAAACCAACAACCAAGCAATACCAAATTGAACAGTGTAAAATAAATTACTGGACATATTACCAGACCAAATGTAGCCGGGACTGGAGGCACTTCATTGTTTCTTCCATAAAACCTCGTCGCCACCCCAATTAGAGTCTGCTTGAATTGCAATGTAGAATGCAGAGACCTCCTAGAAACAAATGGAGCAAGAGAAAATTGGCCCTGCACAGACCTTGCCACCCCTCAGAGAGTCAGGCTGAAAACAACCCCACAACACTACCAACCCAGTATCAACCCATGAGTGGAGGGGACAACAACGCGACCAGAGGAGACCGGTCCAGGCCAGTGAAAATTGATTGTAGGAGTCGAACCCTTCCCCTGCAAAAAAATGTGATTGCAAAACAGTCAATCCAAGAAAGCCCTCAATGAAGCTTAACATTGTAGCCACCTTTGTCGTGCCAAGATCCCACGGACACTCTCGGGTCGGGTCCTCTCCTCGCTTCTAGATGAAATAGGTCCTACATTCCAATCTCGCCCAGTGCCACGACCATTGCCGGGCAGACCAGGGATCGAAATCGAAGTCCTCTGTAGTCACCCACCTCATCACCCAAAACACCACACTGAAACTCAACACAAATCAAACCCAAGATATAATATCACCGCAAATGGGGATGTCGTCCACATGTGTGTTATTGATGATGGATTTCACCATGAGTAAACCATTAAGGGGCACGTGGAGTCTAGGAGGGCTCCGTAGGCCACCCTGTTGCCACATGTTGCACTGTTCTGTCACCCCCATCAAAGAGTTGATAATGTCTTCTTTGTCTTCTCATTCAAGCTCATTTTTATTTTAATTTGTTATAAAAAAGTTCCCATTAACAAATCAATTACACACAATACAAGTAACAACATTATTATTCTTCATTCCATCCTCTCTAGCGTTCTTATCATTTCCCTCTAATTTAAGTTGATAATGTCTTCTTTGTCTTCTCCTTCGGGAATCTCCTTTTTATTATAATATATTATAACTAAATGTCCATTAATAATCAATTACTAACAATACTACTAACAAAAATATTATTCTTCATTCCGCCCTCTCTAGGGTTCTTATCATTTCCATCTAATTTAAGTTGATAATGTATTCTTTGTATTCTCCCTCCGGAAACTCCCTTTTATTTTAATATATTATAACTAAGTTTCCATTAATAATCAATTACAAATAATTCCACGAGGTCTTGGATAGACGGTGGGTGATATATTGGACACGATGAAGATGTATTCCTGTGAAGCTTACCAAAAAAACATTATTATTCTCCTTTCTCTTACTAACAATACTGCTAACAACATTATTATTCTCCATTCTATCTTGCCTTGGTATTTCCTTGTAATTTAAGTTGATAATGTTTTCTTTTTCTTTTCCTTTTCCTTTTGGAAACTCATTTTAATTTTGATATATTATAACTAGATGTTCTTTTTTAATAAATTACTAAAAATACTACTAACAACATTAGGGTTCTTACCATTTCCTTCTAATTTAAGTTAATAATATCTTCTTTTCCTTCTTGATTTAAGAAAGACACTAATATTAGTTAAATTTGTATTGTAACCCTAAAATATATAATACCAACCTAGATCCATCTTAACTCTGGATCTACCAAGCACATAGATATCAATTCTCTTTTCGCTCAAAAAAAATTGGTTTCTTAAGAGATTTGATCCCTCTCAACCCTGGGTAAATCTAAAACTAATATGGATATATGTTGGTTTAATTATTAATTATAATTATAATTATTATATAATATAATTAATTTTCCTTTTTAATAGATTATAAGTCATTTTTTATTTTGTATTTTTATTTATAATTATAATGGTAATGATTCTTATTTTAAAATATTGTATTTTATATTTTAATTTTCTATTTGAAGTTAGTTAAAAAGTTGACAAATTCCTTTTTTGGTCGGATCTTTTTTTAATTATGTTTTCATTTGCATTTTCCCCAAAATTTAGGGAGAGTTGTCGGAGACTTTTAGTGGTAAAAATTCCCAAAAATAAAGTGTAATCATAATCTCCAACATCTTTGTATTTTTATATTATTTTTCTTAGCAGAAAGAGTAAGTTAAAAAGTGGACCACTTCATGTATTTGGACCATTTCAACCATTTTTATCATTTCATCTTTTTCAAAGGCAAGCTCATTTATCTTTTCTCAATGAGTTAAAGTTCTTTCTAGAACCCTGTTTTTATTTTAATATATTATAACAAAGTGTCTATAGATAATCAATTACTAACAATATTATTAACATCATTATTATTCTTCGTTCCATTCTCTCTAGGGTTACAATTTCTCTCTAATTTAAATTGATAATGTCCTTTTTGTCTTCTCCTTCTAGAAACTCCTTTTTATTTTAATACATTATAACTAAATGTTCATTAATAATCAATTACTAATAATACTACCAAAAACATTGTTATTATGCATTCCATCCTCTCTAAGATTTTTATCATTCCCCTCTAATTTAAGTTGATATTGTCTTCTTTTTCTTCTTTTTTCAAAAACTCCTTTTTATTTTAATATATTATAATTAATTGTCAGTTTATAATCAATTACTAAAAATACTACAACATAGTATTTTTCATTCCATCCTCTTCAGGGTTCTTACCATTTCCTTCTAATTTAAGTTAATAATGTCTTATTTGTCGTCTTGATTTAAGAGAGACACTATGCTTAGTTGAATTTGTATTTGAACCCTAAAATATATAAAACCAACATAGATCCATCTTAACTCTTGATCAAACATATTTTCACTTAAAAATATGTTTGTTTCTCAAGATATTCAATCCATCTTGGTGCTTGGTAGATACAGAGTTAAAATATATCTAAGTTGGTTTAATTTGGACATCAATAACTTTAAAACCATAGTTGTTTATAGGAAACCATTTAGATAAAAAGACACTAGCTTAAGAGGTATTCCAAAAACCAAAGGTAACAAGATAGAGGAAAACAAGAAAGAGGGTAATAATCTCCACCTATACCATCTCCATGACAAAACTCAAGATCCTTGTCTCCATAATTGGCTCTTAAATTAAGTATTGGGTAAAATATCGCTTATCAAATAAAAAAATACAATGCCACTAAGTGTACCAACTTAAAAATGAATCACTAGTACCAACTCAAAAATTAATCACACTTCCCATTGTAGTGTTAAATCTTAAGATTTCTCAGGAGACATTGAGAAAACATTACCCTTTCTATGAAATATAGATGGTGCATTATATGGCATATTATCATTGTCCAAGCTAAAAGTCTTCAACATTTGGAATGATAATTTTAAGTTTATGCTCTATACACCTTTTCCTTAGGCTTGTCATAAATAACCATAACAAAATTCTCTTACATTTCCTCTTGATCAATAACCTTGATATTAAAGAAACTAGTGGTGGATCCTTTCGTTTCCTATTTTTTTAGCAATCTTTTGCTCCAAAATGTTATGTCATAAATTTTCAATGCTTTGGAATTCATATACTAAATCTTACGTAATGGATGGAGAATTTAATGAGTGAACTAGTTTTGTTGTCTACTTGGCATTTATGTGGTTGTTTGCAGAATGGATCTCACTAGAACTAGACTACTTGTATGTTGTTGACAGGTATGAAATGAACTCATGTACAAAAATTTAAAATTATTCATCCCTCCTCCACTTTGTTGATAATTGCTTGTAATTCATTCTTATTCTTACGGAGTGTGTTTTAGAAATCACTATATTAAGTAGTAACTAAGTTAAGCTTCAACAGAAAAGACATGGTAATACTCATTTCAAAATTAATAGTGGTGGATATGAGTGGGGAACAATGATGAAAAGGAACATGTTTTGGTGGTTCAATGGAAAAGATGGGAGATAGGGAGGTTTGGTGTTGTGTGTGATTATCATAAGTTGCACAAGGGAAAATGAAAATTTCTAAACACTTATGGAGGGATACATATCATATATCATCCTTAGATGAGAGAGATTCAATCTATAGTTTTTCCAAGGAATAAAAATGAGAGTGGCATTGCTCTTTGGTGAGGATATAGAAGTTAAAGTAAGAGTCATATTTGGTGGTGCGAAAATTGGTAAGAAAAACTTAGAATTAATTCAACACATTTGAGAGGTGTTACATCACATAGAATTATATCTTAAAAATGGGGGCCAATAACAAAGGTGACACTCAATGCTTAGACACAAATAAAGATTGCTCAATACCTTTTTTTACCCAACTAAAATATTATGGGATGTGATGAGGGTTGAATGAAATGTAGAAACTCTAACCAATGGATTCAATCTGATCTTGTAATGTTCTAAAACAAAATAATGAATCACTTCTACACATTTGCAAAAGCCAAATATGACCGCATAATGAAAAACAAGCAAGAGAAATAAATCAATCGATTGCACAACAGAAGATGTATTTGGGGAAGGAAACTGCTCAAAACCCCGCTATCTGTATATTGCATAAAGTCAAGACCATGAAACAAAACAATGTTATTTCCCTTCCTGAGAAACCTTTGCACTATGATTTCTGTCTCACTGTATCGACCTATGCACAAGCTTCTCTTGCACACCTTTCTCTCACAAGCTCCACGCAATAAATTTTGCTTCTGATTTCTTGGTTTCGCCAACTCGTGCTCACCAAAACAATGATTATACTTGTGCCTTCATTCCTTATTTTAAAGGAAATGTTCTCTAATTAAGGAATGATTTATTTTAGGCCTTCTTCTGACTGCATGCACTATTTGTACAATTTTCTAATAATACAACTAATAGTTATCTTCCCTTTAACCCCTGTCTTAATTGGGCCTTCCTTAGAACTGACATGAAACAATTATTAATAGAAAATTATCAGTTAATTGATTAATCACTCATTGTGAATTAAATCATATTTAATTCGCTGAAGTTATCTCTAGCTCATATCTCAATTAGAACTAGTTAAAGTATTTTTAACTCAATTAATTGAGTTAACTAGCTACAAATCACAAATAATTGTTACTGGACCCCCTTAAATCATGGGAGAACTCTACATGCCTCCTCTCTCGCCCTCAATTCAAATTTCCTAATCTAACTCGGCCTTTTTGACTTAGTTAACTAATATAAGTTTTCATGTGAAGGAATTACAATTTTTCTTCCAATTTAATTAAGGGAAAATTAAATCAGAAGCCTCCTATGGTGCAATTTCTAGTTTTCATTTTCAATGTTTCTTGTTGCCAATTTCAACACTCCCTCTCAACAAGAAAGGAATTCAATCTATCCCGATCCGCTACCTTTGGAATGTTCTGCATGCAACACTTCTCTAGTGTTTTTTGCTCTTGCAACTCTTGAAACTAAATAGCCTCCAAAAAATGGAATCAGTATGGTGCATATGTCATCAGAGTCTCTGATTACTATTGGTCACTTCACTCTCTACTGAATCTATGCAATGTTGCTGACTCTGCATTTGTGCTCTCTGCACCGCTGCCAACTCTGATCTACGCGCCAGTATCTAAAATTTGTCACTCTAATTGTTGTCTTTCTGACATCTTACTGCATTAATTGCTACTAATCCTTCCTACTACTATGTATTGTGGGCTCCTTGTAGCCAGGTTTGATCCATGAGACAAGCCATCTCAATGGATCCTACCCAAATTATTCTCTCGGAATTATGTCTTCACATTTCCCCACCTCTCACCTAGAGGTATGGCTGCATGTGCTCCCTCTGCCCATCTGGCTTGAAATTTCCCCCTACTAGAGGTCTTTGCTTGAGTGGATGCCTCCACTTGGTATCCTTTCTGCTTCTCCAATTGTGACTGCTCCACAACTTTCTGAGACTACTTCTGAGGTTGCATGATGAGAGGTAATTTACACTCCCTGTCAACCACCAAGTCTCTAACAAATGATTTTCTCCTCAAAGGTTTTCATGCATCTGGTACCTCAAGCGCATCCTGGTTCTTGACTTGCGTACACTGTAATTGTCCCGCCGTCACAAAATTTTCTGAAAATAGTTGATTTTAAATCGATGATATCTCCCTCATCTGAACTCCGATTTGACCGATTTGATTTTTGAATTTGGGTATTTTTTCGTAAGGAATCCAAATATGCTATTTTAAAAAAAATCACAAAAAAATTTAGATCTGCTCTAAAAACACGCCGCCCAAAAAATTCCTGCTCTGATACCATGTAGAAAATCTAACCAATGGATTCAATCTGATCTTGTAATGCACTAAATCAAAATACTAAATTTGTAGCAACCAAATATGATTGCATAATCACAAACAAGAAAGAGAAAGAAATCAATTTTTCGTACAACACAAGATGTATCTGGGGAAAGCAATTGCTCAAAACCTCGCTATTGATATATTTCATATAGTCAGGACCATGAAATAATACAATGTTATTTCCCTTCCTGAGAAACCTTTGCACTGTGTTAACTCTTTCACTCTACTGACCTGTGCACAAGATTCTCGTGCACACCTTTCTCTCACAAGCTCCACGCACAAAATTGTGCTTCTGATTGCTTGGTCTCACCAACTCGTGCTCACCAAAAAAGTGATTAAAATCGTGTCTTCATTCCTTCATTTAAAGGAAATCCTCTCTAATTAAGGAATTATTATTTTAGGCCTTCTTCTGACTGCATGCACTGTATGTACAATTTTCTAATAGTACAACTAATAGTTATCAACCCTTTAACCCATGTCTCCATTGGGCCTTCCTTATAACTGACATGCAACATCTATTTATAATGAATTATCAGTTAACTAATTGATCATTCATTGTGAATTAAATTAGATTTAATTCATTGGACCTATCTCTAGCTCATCTCTCAGTTAGAACTAGTTAAACTATTTTTAACTCAATTAATTGTGTCAACTAATTACAATTCACAAATAACTGTAATGAGACCTCCTTAAATCATGGGAGAACTCTACATGCCTCCTCTTTGGCCCTCAACTCGAATTTCCTAAGCTGAATTTGTCTTTTTGACTTAGTTAACTAATACAAGTTGTCATGTTATGGAATTGAAATATGCCTTCCAATTTAATTAAGGGGAAATTAAATCAGAAGCCCCTATGGTGCCATTTCTAGTTTCCATTTGCAATGTTTCTTGTTGCCAATTTCAACATGAAAAAGATAGCACCTTAGCAATAATAATTTGAGATCAAATTCTTTTCACTACCATGGTCCATAATAAACTGAACCATATGACATTTCATGTGGTGGTTTGGAAGAAATATTTTTGCATGGGTTGAAAGTGTCAAATAATGCATCATAAGTGCTAAGTTTGGACTTTGTGTGGCAGGATTTTCCACATCAATTTGATATGTATATCGTCATGGACATTCCACTTAGCAGTTCATCACAATATATTTGTGAAAATAATATGAAAATTATACTATGATGGGTTAATTCCTTTTACATTCCAATTTTTTATGCATGTAATAAATAATATGAAAAAAATATAGAATAGCTAAATGAAATCACACACAAACCACAAACAACAACAAGATATGTTATGGGAAATCATTATATGGGAAAGCCCAGCTAGAAGGTGAGGTTGGAGAAGATGCTTTCTATGGAGTTTCCTAAGAACTATTGGCATAACACAAACCACAAACCTCATATATTTCACTCTCTCTCTCTCTCTCTCCCCACACTCAAATACTTTACTATAATATGGAACAAAATGTAAAGAAATATAATGGTATGCCTTTTCCTCATAGCGGCCTAGTCCTAACATAGCCCAATAGCCAACTAGGGGTTAGATTTGACCCATTCAATGGTTAACATGAATTACAACTTGAACCTTCTAGATTATTTTTCATAGGCCCCGCATGGATAGCCCTTTTACCATGAGTAACTATGATTGATATGGAATCCACTCAAATTATGGTGGTTTATCATAATAGGTTAACTTTTGGGAGGCATAACTTTGTTATAAGAGCTCTGTATGAGGTGATTCTTGCACCAATGGAAATTTATCATTGTTTATATTATGCAATATAGATGCATAGTAAGTTCAAGACCACCAAAAGAGGTAATTTTAAGGCCTAAAAATAGCTCATGAAGTTTTCCTCCCAAAAATTTCCAAATTGGGACTACTAGTAAAAAAGGCCCTACAAGTTTTCTCCTCCAATTATTCCACTCTAAAAGAATTGTGATGGATGAGAAATAATATAATGATCCAATGTAAGATCATACCTCCCCATTTTCGGAGTATTTTGCTACCAAAAATATTCTTTTGAATGAGGTGAGGAGAATTTTCATCTACCTTGTTCCTAGTTGTAAGGTCCCAACCAACCAATCCAAGGGAAGCTTAATGAGCCAATTAATGATATAGACTTAGGTAAGGATTTCCTACCTCCCATTCCTCTTTCCTACTTTTAAGTTTACAGAATACAATTTGGTTATATCGATACACATAATCCTATATCCGAGAGGGATGTTAGAAAATAATTTCTTCTTAGCCTCTTTGGGCTATCAAGCTTCCACCTCAAAACTCTTAATCCCTTTCCTCATCTCTTTATACCAAAGTTCTCCCTTTTCTTGATCCCTCATTAATTCCTCCCTAGGAGTCCCCATACAAAGCACAAGCCTTAGTTTCTCCCCTCACCCTTTACAACACCAAAAGTTAACCTATATTAGAAATCCAAAGGGCAGTCCTCAAGATACCGAGAAAATTTCGTTATGCCAATAATATGGTAGGAATGCAAGAATGAACTTCCCTCAATTCAATTATGGGATATAAATCCCTATTATAATTTTATAATTTCAAAATAAGTAGGAGTATTTATTTGTCTTAACCACTAGATTCAAAACTTTTTATAAAACCACCATGCAAGACCAACACATACATATATTACAGAGAAGGGGAAGGCACAAATCACTTTCCAAATCCACTGCATTCAAGAGATTTATACACACACACACACACACACACACACACACACACACACACACACACACACACACACATATATATATATATATCATGTGCGACCAATCAAACCTTGGCACCACCATTCATATAAAAGCTCAGGATGGAAGCCTTAGCCCCAACGCTCATATACAAGTAAGGGAAGTTCCTCTTTCCTTTCTAACTAACACGATCCCCAATCATTTGTCAATATGCTTCTCTTGTCGAAGCTACCTTTTAGCGTCACCTCACAACAATATCATATGACTAAAGTCTCAAATGTTGGCCCTTTTGTTATGCTAACCCATTTTCAATGGTGGAATGACACTTTGCAATCATACCCATGACCTAGACTTCACCCCCCTATGATTTAGTTTGGTGCAAAAATCCTTAGCACCAATGCTTACAACAGAGGCTCATATGACCATACCACATGACCAAAACTTTATCCCTAAGCAATTTAGTACCAATTTCCCAAGTGATTATGCACCGAGCCTCCCATTTTATTTTCAAGGAAATACTTTCAGGATAGGAATATTTACCATCTCCATCATGTTGAAAAGTGTAACTAGGTTCGGTCTTCATAATGACTTGTAATTATGAATTTATGTAATGAAGAAGACAAACATAAGAAAATTTATTTTGTAAATACTTGCTTCATGGGTTTCATGAGCAAGAAGTTTTTATTATAGGTCAAAGGCTTCTTCTTGATTTCTTTAGGGATTTTTCATCTTGTCATAAATATGTAATTGAGATTCATGTATATGAAGCATTGTTACACTTGTAAAGGAAAATTATTGATGTAAAAAGTATGCATCAAGACCTTGTCAAAGTTGATGTAGATTCGGTCACTACTGATACTTGTACATCTCTATAAAAAAAACACAAATTGTACAAATGCCAAATCCCACTCTCACTTATCGCTTTATCGCAATTTCCAGCGTTTATCGCAAATCACAGATTTAAACCTCATCGCAGATTGTAGATTTAAACCTCATCGCATATCACAGATTTGAAGCTTATCGCAATATCACAGATTTGAGGCTTATCACAATATCGCAGATTTGAGACTTATCGCAATATCGCAGATTTGAGATTTATCGCAATATCGCAGAATTGAGACTTATCGCAATATTGCAGATTTGAGACTTATCACAATATCGCAGATTTGAGACGTTGACAATATCGCAGGTTTGAGACTTATCGCAATATCGTAGATCGCACCAATCTTCTCATCGCATTTCCCAAGCTTCTCTAGACGAATGCGATGTGCGATATAACATACAAAATACATAAAAAAGACTTCTAAACTGAATTGTGATATGCGATATTTAACTATGTATGCGCAACGCTTGAAAGGAAACCACAGAGTTATAAAAAAATCTTGATTACCTTTAATCTACTCTCCGATTTTTGTTGCATCTCGGGGCCTCGCTCGATCTATGAATTTATGAATGAATTCTAAGAGATCTGGATTTCTCGATGGCCTCCATATGGTTTCCTCTTTAAAATAAATTGAATACAGACAACAATGAATTCTACACAATCTTTATTGAAAAAAAAAAAAAAACAGAGTTCTTCCTCCGGCCCTTAATGGCTCGATTTTCATTACAATCCTCTTGCTCCCACTCTACTCTCTCTCTCTCTCTTTCTCTCTTAAAAAAAATCAAATACATTTCTTGTTTATTTTCCGCTATCCTATTCTAATCCCTCAAAAAACCAAATCTCTATTTTATAGGTCTAACACACACCTAAGCTAACAAATCTAATATTTTCTTGCTAATCTAGCACTCTATTTATTATTACAATAAATAATCATTTAAAAATAAATTCAAGAGGTCCAACCCTCTTTAATAAAATGATTGTTGACCAATCAGGTCAAGAAAATTGATCTCATTTGATGCTCCTGCATCAGACTCCCGAGGAAGAAAAGAATGATCCATCAAATCTTCAGGATTCACTTGATATTTTTGTAGCTCTACTGTTGTCATCCAACTAGCATCCTCAACCGGTTGTCTCTTCAATTTGATTAGATATTGATAATAGGTTTATCATCTAGTATTATTTGTTACTCTTTTCTCCAGGATGGCTTCCACTTCCTTCTTGGTTGTCTTTGGCATCTGTTCCTTCCAATTCAGAGTCTAAGCCTCTACCTCTGCAGGTTCGTCTTGTGATTCTACCTTTGTTTCCTTGTACGAGTAAAAATATGCAACATTAAAGATAGGTGATATTCCAACTCCTTCTGGTAGCTCAATCTCATGAGCATTTGTGGAAAACTTCCTCAAAATTTTGCATGGTCCTATATTTTTCATTTTTAGTCTGTTATATGTCCCTACAGGAAATATTTCGTTCCTTAAGTAAACCATGACTAAATAACCCACTTGAAACTCCTTTTTTGTCCTCTTCATATTAGCCCTCTGCTTATACTTACTGCTGCTTTCCTGTAATATCTGCTTGACATCTTCCTGCAATTTCTATAAATTCTTCAACCTTTGCTCTCCTTGTCTCTTGATTACCCAAATCTCTAAGCTCATATATTCCTCTCAGATGCATCCCAAAAAAAATTTGAAATGCACTCATTTTGGTACTCCGGTTAGGAGTATCATTGTAGGAAAATTCAGCTTGAGCAAGCACCAAATCCCATTTCTTTGGATTTTTATAAACCAAATTTCTTAATATGTTTCCTAAGCTCTTGTTCACCACTTTAGTTTTCCCATCCATCTGGGGATGATAGGTTGAAATAAAACTGAGGTTTTCACCTAGCTTCCTCCACAGAGTCCTCCCGAAGTGTCCTACGAGCTTTGTATCCCTATTTGAGACAATACTCATAGGCAGCCCATGTAATCTTACTATTTCTGAGAAAAACAAATTAGCAATGTGAGTTTCATCACTAGTTTTCTTACAAGAAATGAAATGAGCCATTTTTGAAAACCTATCTACAACAACATAGATAGAATCATGTCCTCTTTGAGTTTTTGGAAAACTCAAAACAAAATCCATGCTGGCTGCATCCCTATGTCTATTGGGTATTGGAAATGGCTGATATAATCCAGTGTTTTGGCTTCTTCCTTTGGCATGTTGACAAACCCTGCACTTCTCAACAAATTTTTTGATATCAGTTTGCATATTTGGCCAATAATAAAAAGCACTTACTTGAGAGAATGTTTTATCCTACCCAAAGTGTCCATATAGTCCTCCATTGTGTTTTTATTTAATCAAATTTTTCGTCATGGAACATTTAGGAATACACAATTTATTATTCTTGAACATCAATCCTCCTTGAATCAAGTAGTCCAACTACTGGCTTCTATTATGAATCACATTATTTTGAATAACTGCATATATTTCTTTAAAATCTATGTCTCCCTTGTACATATCAATCATCTCTTCAAACCCCAAAATACCAATTTTCAATTCCTGCACAACCATATTTACTCTGCTCAAAGCATCAACAAATTTATTTGACTTATCGTTTGTGTGTTTGATTACAAAGGTAAAAATCAATTCCACCCACTTAGCATGCTTTTGGCTCAACTTTGGCTGATTATTTATAAACTGTAGTGCATGATTATCAGAATACAACACAAATTCCTTGGGTAACAAGTAATGCCTCCATTTCTTCAAAGCTTGCACAATAGCATAGAATTATTTATCATAAGATGAGTACTTCCGCATGGCCTCATTCAAATTTTCACTAAAATAAGCTATCGGTCTCTGATCTTGACTAAAAACAGCTCCAATTGCTATTCCGCTAGCATCAGTCTCAACTTGGAAAAATTTCTCAAAATTTGGCAAGGCCAAAACATGTTTCTCAGTGATCTTCTTTTTTAACAGCTTGAAAGTTTCGATCTACTGCCTCTGTCCACTTAAATGGCTAGTTTCTTTCCTTTATTATTTCAACTATTGGTGCACAGATCTGACTAAAACTTCTTATAAACTTCCTATAAAAACTTGCAAGACCATGAAAAGTTCTTACCTCAAACACGCTTCTTGGAATTGGCCAATTCATAATCGCTTGGATTTTTTCTGGGTCCATCTTCAAACCTTCTTCTGAGACCACAAATCCCAAGTAAACGAGCTCCTTCTTCATGAAACTACACTTCTTCAAATTTATCAACAATTTCTCCTTTTGCGAAGTATTTAAAATCAACTTAATATGCTCCAAATGCTCTTCCTTACTCCGATTGAAAATCAGAATGTCATCAAGATAGACTATCACAAATTTTCCTGCATATTATTTTAAAACCTTGTTCATCAATATCATAAATGTACTTGGTGCATTAGTGATCCCAAAAGGCATCACTAACCATTCATACAAAACACTGTTGGTCTTAAATGCAGTCTTCCATTCATCCCATTTTCTAACCCTTATTTGACGATATCCACTCTTCATATCTATTTTAGAAAAATACTTTGACCCACTCAAGCAATCCATCAAATCATCCATACGTGGCAGGGGAAATCGATACTTAATAGTGAACTTATATATAGCTTTGGAGTCAATACACATGCGCCATTCACCGCTTTTCTTTGGACTGACCACTACTGCTACAACACACGGACTAAGGCTTTCTCTTATCAGTCCTTTATCCAACAACTCCTGCACCTATCTTCCAACTTCTTCATTCTCCCAAGGAGTTAATCTATATGTTGCTTTGTTTGGTAAAATTGCACCAGGTATTAAATCTATGTGATGGCTAATACTTCTGATTGGTGGCAATGCACTTGGTAATTCATCAACAATTATGTCAGCATAATCATTCTAGCATATTTTAATTTCCACAGGCATACTGTCTAAATTGGTATAAATCAAAATTTTCTTGGGTTTACCTACAACAAAAAAATGTATTTCTTCCTCCTTCTTGACTTCTCATAGAAATTCTTTTCCACTAATCAACATAACACTATTTCCAGCTGCTCCTTTGTCCACTTCATCCTTCAAAGGCAGCAATGTGTGCTTCTTCCCATCCTTCTCTAAGGTATAGGTGTTCCTTATGCCATCATGAATGGCTTTCCTATCAAACTACCAGGGTCATCCCAACAATATATGGCACACGTCCATTAGCATCACGTCACATTGTATGACATCTTTATATGTACCAATATGTATCTCCACTCTGCACTGTTCTGTCACTAAAAGTTGATGTCCCTTATGTAGCCATGACACTTTGTAAGGAGTAGGGTGTACCATCTTAACCAACCCCAAATTCTCAACCATCTCTGTGGAAACAAGATTATCAGTGCTTTCACTGTCAATCAAAACCTTGGAGCATTTTTCTTTAGACTTATATACAGTCCTGAATAATCTCTTCCTTTGAGCTGGTTCATTTGCTTCCTTCTCTGCCTTAATTAATACTCTTTTTAACAATAAGGACTCTCCTGCCTCATGTGGTTCTTCTTTCCCCGTGACCTGAGGGTTTTCTTCCTTTGCCTCAGCTACATTCACATTCTGTTGATTTGCTGGTTTATTATGAGGACAATCCCATGATTCGTGTCCCCATTATCCACATGTGTAACACCAAATTTATCTTCCTCGGCCTCTACCTTTGGCCAAAAATATCCCTCTACTAGAGTCTCCTCTTTGTACAAGCCTGCTACACGAACCTCCTACTTCATTCTGTGAGTGTTGGAACCTTGATCGGGAAGCTCTTCTTCCTCTTGCTGGAATTTTACCTCTATTCCTCTAACTTTTCTTTCTCAAAATTTTCTCCTCTTCCTTCAAAGTTTCTTGATAGGTATATTCAATTGTCTTCATACTCAATAGATTAATTTCATCTTGTATGTCATATATCAATCCATTGATATATCTGGCTACCTTTTCTACATCATCCTCAGCATGTCTCGCTCTAATGCTCAGCTTGTAAAACTCCTCGGTGTACTCCTTGAGAGTCATTCCTTTTTGCCTCAAGTTCTGTAACTATTTGAAAAGATTCAACTGGTAATATTTAGGCATAAATTTAAATTTCAACTCACCATTTTATCCCACTTCTTAATCTTGGGCTTTCCCTTCGTCTCTCTAGATGTTTGTAATTCATCCCACCAGATAGCTACATGGCCCTTTAATCTGGTCGCTGCAAATTTCACCTTCTTTTTATCATCAACCTCCTCAAAGTCAAAATACTTATCTAACGAAATGATCTAGTTCATCATATTTTCCACATTAAGGTTCCCTTCATACAAAGGTATTTTCACCTTTGTTCTTCCACTTGCTTTGACCAACATCTTGAAAACTTTGGCAGCTTCACTTTCCTCCTCTTCTTCTTCCTCAAAGGATTCCTCTGCAACACTGGCATCCCCCTCATCAGGTGCTCTCCTTTGATCAATTTCCATTGTCTCCATTCTTGTGTGAAGATGTTGAATCTCTTCTAGCAAGACTGCATTGGATTCATGCCTTCCCCGACCTATTCCAACTCCTCTCCTGGGTGGCATATTTCTTGAAGTTCTAAGAGAAGAACTCAAATTCTGTCTACGCTCTGATACCAAATGATGTAGAGCCGGTCACTATTGATACTCATACATCTCTATAAAAAAACACAAATTTCACAAATGCCAAATCCCGATCTCACTTATTGCTTTATTGCATTTTCTAGGGTTTATCGCAAATTGCAGATTTAAACCTCATCACAGATGGCATATTTGAGGCTTATCGCAATATCGTGGATTTGATGTTTATTGCAATATTGCAGATTTGAGACTTATCTCAATATCACAGATTTGAGATTTATCTCAATATCGCAGATTTGAGACTTATCGCAATATCGCAGATTTGAGACTTATCGCAATATCACATATCACACCAATCTTCTCATCTCATTTCCTGAGTTCTCTGGCTGAATGCGATGTGTGATATAACATACAAAATACGATAAAAACAAACTTATAAACCAAATAGAGATATGCGATATTTAACTATGTATGCAAAGCATTTGAAAGGAAACCATAAAGTTATAAAAAAATCTCGATTACCTTTAATTTACTCTCTCATTTTTGTTGCATCTTAGGTCATGGCTCGATATATGAATTTATGAATGAATTCTAAGAGATATGGCTTTCCCGATGGCCTCCATACGGTTTCCTCTTTAAAACAAATTTAATACAGACAACAATGAATTCTACACACAATCTTTATTGAAATAAAATACTATATATAAAAAAAAAACAGAGTTCTTCCTCTGACCCTTAATGGCTCTATTTTCATTACAATCCTCTCGCCCCCGCTCTACTCTCTCTCTCTCTCTTAAAAAAACAATCAAATACATTTCTTGTTTATTTGCTGTTATCCTATTCTAATCCCTCAAATAACCAAATCTTTGTTTTATAGGTCTAACACACAACTAAGCTAACAAATCTAATATTTTCTTGCTAATCTAGTGCTCTATTTATTATTACAATAAATAATCATTTAAAAATAAATTCAAGAGGTCCAACCCTCTTTAATAAAATGATTGTTGACCAATCAGGTCAATAAAATTGATCTCATTTGATGCTCCTGCATCAAAATTTCTCCTTGAAGTCGGCTCAGATTATGGTTAAAGGACGCTCCTTGAAGTCGGCCTACTAGCCAGAGATCATGTCGGCCTAGAGAGTGAAATATAGTCCCTATAAATAGATAGGTCTGTGACCTCATTGTAAACCAACATGTTCGGGTCAAGCTCTGTAATGAAATGTGAATTAAGATCTGAAATGGATGTGTAGAAGGGTCACATTACTATGCAAGGAAAGGGCTCACATAATACTCGGTCTTGGGTCTATTCACCTCAACAAAGGATCTGCAATCTTAGAGAAAAGTAAGGATTGCAATCAGTGTGAGAAGAAGGTAGGCCGAGGGTCACTTCAAGACTATTATCAAGTGTTGTAAGAAAGTGTGAAGAAGAATTATTACACATCGAAGCAAAGGCACTGCAAGGTGTGCAAGGTCTTGGGCCAATATACTTCGGATATCTCTAAAGGAAATATACAACGTAAGCAAGGAGACACTACAAAAATACAAGGGATCTCGGTCTACGGTATCTTGGGTGTAAGAAGAAGGCTGAGGAAGAGTCTACTGGAGACCGAGATTCAGGATATAGAAGAATCAACGAAAATCACATCAGTAAGGGTTGCTAGACTATGGACCAAGTCTCAATAGTGTTAGTGCAATACGGTGCAAAAAAGGGAGATAAACATAAGAAACCAAAAATATCAATGACAAGGTCTTGGAAGCATATTGAATTCAAGGGTGTAGGTTATGGTTATGGTACTTGTCAATTGAAAATCTATAAGAAGAATTATTATTGGGTTTTCCTCTCCAAGAGGTAGAGGTTTTGGCCCCAACTTGAATAGACTAAACTTTGTATCTCTTGTGTTTTTGATAATTGAATTGATGAAAGACATAATAAGCTAGCGAAGATAAGATCTATGTAATATAAGCATAACAAGTTCACATGTAATTATCAAGAAGAGAAATTTGAATTAAACACCATAATTTCTCAACACGTCAATTAGCAAGTTTGTCTCAGTGAAAAAATTTTGTCCCAAACTTTGTATTTTAAAACCTCCTCCTGAGCGACAAATGTTAAGGGTTTTGTGACCACCTAACAACCATGGGAATTAATATCGGAAGTTTGACATTTTGGAAAGGTTTTAACGCCGTGATGCTCCTCTAAGATCACACTTTCTTCTGAGCTTCAATAGAAAACTCCATGTATTCTTCTTACAAAGTCTCTCAGCATGCAATGCCTCCTGAGCTTAATTGTGAAAAATTTGCATTCAAATATGATTTATAGGTTTTACTTTCACACTATGACGAAGATTAAAATCCACACTAATTAGTTACAATTACAAAGATTATATTACACAACATAAATGAAGGCCTTTAGAATTTTTCAAACCACTAACACTTGAAACAAGGCGTCTCTTCCTGTATTAACTAACTTTTCACACAACTATACATAACATTTACATAAAAAAAGCCACCATGCCTAATTTACATATAATTGGATTCCTTTTGTCTCGTGGCCTACTCACCCCTCACAATTAAATCTTCACTCACTCTCTCCTTTCTTCTACTCTCAATGCCTCTTAATATTAATTAATGATACAAAGGGTTTTAAATCCATAATTTGGTTTATATCAAAAAAGTATTCAACAAACCTTTATTTCTAGAATCCTTTAGATGCATGGGTTGCTCAAGAGTTCTAACCAATCCTAATATATCTCTAACTCACTCAAATATTCTCGTGATATCTTCTAAGAAATATATTTGATTACAATGTCCTCACTCATGTACAATTATTCTATGATTATAAAAAAATGTATAAAAATACATTTATTTTAAATAATTAAACTCAATTAAGGAACCAATGCCCTTTGTAAATGAAAGACCCCTAGGTCTAGTCAAAGTTGTTTGACTTGGAGGTATGATGCTATTGCATCATACTCCCAAGGTAGAAAATATTCATGGTATCCTAATCATGTGCTTTCATAGGATGGTAAAGCCTCATGGATCCCAAACTTTAGTTTGTAGTTGACCATCTACTATTTCTTGCTGCTTTCTTTATTCTAATGTTGTGTTTCTTCCTCTTCCAGGTTTCTAAACTATATGTTGCATTTATCCTCTTTCCTTGCTAATGTAAACTTGTTCAACCATATACAATATTTTGTTGAACGTAATTTTCTCTCCAAGCTTCCTCATCCCTTTAGTCTCTATGTCCAACTTGTCCCCTAGTTGGTACATACTTTGTAATTTGTTGCTTCTTTGTTGAACTTTGTTGTTGTTTCTCCTCATTGGTTTTGTTGTGTCTTCTCTTCATTTATAATTCCAATATTCTTACTCTTATTTTCATCTTCCTTATAACTAATAGAACTCACCATTATTTCATTTTCTTCACAATCTGGCTTCAAATTATTCAACCAATCCTCTAAAAATCTCAGCTATGCTACAAGAGTTTTAAAAATTCCCATGTCTTTTTCAACAATTTTTAAGTCTGGTCCCTTTATCCTAGGATTGTTCTTGCTCACTCCATCTTCTATAGTATTATCAACATTATCTACTTAAATAAATTATGCACCAACTTCATCCCTTATGACATATTCTAATAAGTGTCCATATTTAATATCTGTAAACTCATGCTTAAGAAAAAATCTTTGATCTTTGTCATATTCTCCAACAACTTCATCTCTTCACCAACCTACATAAGCATATCATCTAAGTTTTGTTCATCACTTGCAACCATACATAAATCATCAATTTCAATACTATAAGGTTCCTTAGGCTCAATTATGCATTTTTCAGCGCATCCTCATGTTGATTTAAACTAATCCAATAGTTTATCAGACGATCAATAAATATCTCCTCAACATCTATAGCTTCTTCCTCATTAAGGAGTAAGCCTTGCTAAAAAACATTCACTTTATACTTAGATGCTTTGAGTTCTTACTTCAATTTGGAACACATCCTTTTCCTCAACTTCACCTGCAAGGAATGTCATCTTACCTTATTTCTCATTATCCAACCAAATCTCTAGCTTTCTTGTAGCAATTATTTTATATTACTGAGTTCTACTCTTAACTCAACTATTTCCTTCTCAAATTATTCATCACTCATTCTCTTGAGGCCAACTTCCTTAGCATTCCTTTTCCTCTGTTTGTGACTTCTCTTCAAACCCTTAACATGACTATTAGTAGTCATCCTTTGCTTCTTATGTGAACCCTCCTTATCCATTTGTGACTTGTGATAGGTCTTTCTCATATCTGTAGAAATTTTACCACTTGTCACTAGTACCAAGTCATCCTCTTGGTACCATCTCTTCTGGTTTTCTATAGTAGAACATCTTCTCGATAACCTGTACTCCTTAGCTTTCAATGTTGTTGGCTTCTGCATCTTCATCTACTCACCTATCCCTTCTCTTGAGAAATGATGATGTCATCTTCTATTCTAGAAAATTCATTTTTTTGTTGGTGTTATATCACAATTTCTTCTTCTAAGAACTCTTCTTGCTCCTCGTTTCTCCTGTCACAAATTCCTTGCTATAATGGCCACTATTTAATCCTTATATCTTCTTCAACCCACAAACAAAATTCTCATAACGAGAGTCAACATAAAATCATCAATACTTCTGAAGATTTTTTTATGACCTTGTCTTTTGATAGTATTCTATACAATGTCTCTCTTTTCTTCATGTACTCCTATCTACATATTCTCCTATTTAAAAAAATTTCAAGCTACTCTAATCTCTTCTCAATTAAGAGACAATATTTTGTAGCCATAGTTTGTAATTCTTTCCAAAATTAACTTCATAGGAGAAGCAGTGATTTAGTGTCGGAAACTAGGCAGAGTTTCCAAAGGCCAGGAGGGCTAGTTTCTCAGACAGCAGTTGACGAGACAGCTTGAGGTGACGTAGTTCTGAGCTGAGTGACACAGAGCCTGCATGAGGGTGACGCAGTGAATGCGCAGAGGTAGTTTGGACGACTCCATTTCGAGCTGAGGTCAGTGCTTGGATTCGACTGTGAAGCGAGGAAATTCCTCACTAGATATTTTTGTCAGTTTTTCTCTGTACGATTTCCAGTTTGGGCATCTAGTTGCACTCAGATATTTCACTACTACATAATAATAAAACCCTCAGTTTTTGCATCTATTTTCCCAAGTTGGGTTTTTCCAGGGACATTAGTCCAAAAATAACGGTGTTATCTATGTGTGTGCATATATTTCTTCTTGCGTTTATTTTTCTTCCGCATTTTATTTGTGCATGTCGCAGTGTGAGTAACTCAGTGTTTACCGTAGAAAATTGCAAATATATTTTTAAGAACTAATTTAAAAATTAGGATACTTATTTTCATATGCTACAATAGGATTCGGGGTTAGCCAAATTTTCACATTTTGGTGCGTAGTAGTGACAATTGGAGAATAATTGGATATTGCATTCATTTTTGTTGGTACGGGGTTCCCTAAGCTACTTTTTTTATATAATTTTGTAATAGTCGGTCTTGCATAGGGGTTTTGGGGCGAGTCAAAGCCCCCAATGTTTTGTAATGGGTTAAAGGGTAGCTCTAGGGCTCACAAACCACGGTTTGTGGACCATAGCATAGCAAAGGCTACGATAATATAAATAGATAGATAGTTTGGTAAGAAGAAGTAAGATTAATGATAGATACGAACTGTTGAGATCTGTCTTGGGTTGTTTTGGGTTATGACTCTTGTTGGCTATGTGCGCAGAGATCCTCAGTCCTGCTGTGTGCGGACCCCGCTAGTTGTGTGCGCGGGCTGTGTTTTGGGTTGTAATCGAGATTTTGGATACTAATGAATGCAAAATATATTTGAAGTATCTTGTTATATATGGATCGATCGTGTTTATTACTGAAGTGCATTTGTGTTATTGATTTATGCCGTGAATGTATCTGTGATCTGTGAATTAGCTGTGATTATATTGTTCTGTGATGACTGATGCGCATGTGGATGCGACTGTATTGATCTGATCTATTAACGGTAGTAGATTTGTTAGGGTTATATTCTGATTATACTGTTAGAAGCTTGCTAATAGACTTGATATGTGCAAACCTGTTAGTTACAATGCCGATTTTCCTTAATTATCCACTCTCTCCCAAGGTGCGGAAACTTGGTTCCAGCACCCTCCCATACTACTTCGGGTGAGACCTTGGCCTGCGAAAGTAGGTCATTGCCGAAAGGGCCAGTAGTATAGGGGTTTTTTGGGAAACCTTAACCTCCAAACCTGGGTCAGGACCCCTCAAGCCAACAAATGGTTCCATTGCCGGGACTGGGAGAATTTTGAGAGAGAGATCGGGTAATGCCACAAGGCCGTTGGAGACCTGAGAAATTGGAGCTTGAAGACTGGTTCAAAAAATAGATTTAAGAATTTTCTGTAAAGGAGAATCGCAACATGATGTTAACAGCTAAGAAGTGGAAGAAAAAATATATTTTCACAGAGGTATATGAAATTTTCTTTGTAAATTTTGCACATGAGCTCCAAGAGTGGTTAGCAAGGCTCGTAGAATTCCATACGTGTTGGAAGAACGATCAGGTTACGCAATGGACTCCAGAATTGATTCAATAGTTGGAGAAGAATGACAACATTATCACCCATATGGTATATCACTGGGTGGATAGCGTGCTGGGAGGGTTTGTAACAGAATTCGCAGTCGATCAGTTCATATCCTATTTTGAGGTAGAGCGGAGGTTCTTCAAAGGTTTCTGAGGTAAGTTCTTGCGAACATTGCCATTGCTAATTAAAATATTACTATGCAAAAAGGGAATTCTGTGCATCCACACCGAATGAATGACCTCTGATCAGAGCAATAGTACGACACGAAGTGGTAAGTACTACTGAACCAACCGATAATGGGATAGATCTATCTACAGTCCATTAAGAGAGTCGGCTCCACACGCAGGGAATAGTCCCCCAGCTACACCACCTTCGAGTCAGCATAAGGGAAAGAACTCCCCCACACCTCCGCCACCACCAGAAGAAGATATGGCCATGCACATGAAGCTACCCACCTTCAAGGGTGTAGGATATGAAGATATGGACCGATTTTGGTTTGTAGCAGAATCAGTATGGATTGCGCAGAATGTGGCTAGCGATCCTGTAAAGAGAGCGCGGCTATCCCTTTCCTTTGAAGGAAGGGACCTGGACTGGTATAAGGGATACGTAGGACAGCATGCAGACCCGTCTATTCAAGAGATTAAGAATGCTTTAAAACTAGAGTTCTGGAAGACTAAGTCCTACTCTCAGCTAGTAACTGACTTGAAAGATTTTAAACAAGGACCCATTGAGTCTGTATGGGAGGTTGATCAATGGTTAAAAAAGGTTATTAGAGTTGGAGAATTTCAGTATTATGATAGGCAGCACAAGGAATGGTTCATCGCCATGCTACTATCTCACCTGTGCAGACCTATGGGTCAGAAAGCGATTGAGATGCAAGAGAAAGCCTTGGAGATTGTTATGAAGCTAGAAGCTACGCCAAGAGATGATGCCCAGTTTGGGGTGCAGCAGATCCAGGGATAGTTGGAGGAAATACACCTCAATATCCAGAATCTACGGAAAGAACGAGGAAAATAAGCTAGCCCAGACGCATGGTGCATAAGATGCACGTTGTCTGGCCACACTAAGGATTAGTGCCCTCTGCTGGAAGACTACATGTAGGCTGGGGGAACCAACCCATTTCATCCTAAAGAGGCTGCGAGGCCAAGTGTTCTGACGTTGTGGTGCACTGACTGTCACATTTCTGGACTACATGATACCAACCACTGCCCCCATCTAGGTGCGTATGTTCCAGAATTGAAGTAACAATGGTGCTGCTTCTGCTCATCTGTTGGACGTGATGAACATAACTGTCGGACATATGACTTAATGATAGACCATGGAAACCTATACAGGGTACAGGCTGACCCTTCTTCACCACTATCTCCCTCAAGCAGAGGAGGCTCCCCAACCAGAGGCAGGGGAGGGGCAAGGGGTGGAGGCACAAGTCAGGGGAGAGGACAATTGATCTGTTACAATTGTGGAGAAATAGGGCACTTTGCAAGGGATTGTCCGAACCCTACACGACAATCTTGCCGATATTGTCGACAAATGGACCATGTGATCGAAGACTGTCCAGTCCTAGTAGCAAAAATGCAGGAAAAACAACAAACACCAACGCAGAATGTGCAGAGGGTTAAGGTGGAACCGTGTGAGGAAGGACTAAGTATTAATGTCATAATGCGCAACGGCATGGCTACTGGAGGAGATGAGGAGAAATTTGTGGCTAAACTGCTTATCCGGAAAGATGTTATCAAACAAGAAATCTTGGACCTACAAAAGGAGAAAGAAACCTTCATCGAAGCCCGCAAAGACTTTACCAAGGATGAGGCATCTTAAACCATTCCTACAAGCATGTATGAAGTTTCTACGCAACCAGAAGGCAGTAGAAAACCTTCAAGCACTGATAGAAAACTATACAGAGAGAACTGACCCTCCCACAGAAGTTAAGGATGTTCAAAAACTATACAAGCATAAGAAGCGCACTGGGCAGGAAATGCAGCTAACAACACAGATTGGCGACTATGAAATGGATTAGGTCATCCTGGAACTGGGATTGGATTCGAACGTCTTGCCCAAGCAAACATGGCAGCGGATGGGAGAACCTAAGCTAGAATGGTCTACTATATAGCTGTGCATGGCTAACGAACATAAAATCATACCATTGGGGAGGCTATCAAAGATTATGGTAGATATCGTAGGAGTTAAGGTATGCACAGATTTTGAAGTAATTCAGATTGTGAAAGATGCGGACCCTCATCTTGCACTCCTGGGAATGGATTGGGCGATCGAAATGGGAGGCATTATCAACTTAAAGAAAAGGAGCATGGTTTTTTATAATGAGGGTACGAGAGTGATAGTCCCTCTAGACCCTGCGGAAGGAGAGCGGTATATAGAACCGGTGCGCGAAGAAGATGACGTGGATTACATTATAAACTAACCACCCGAGATGAGGATTGGATTAATCCTACAGTTTATGGTGTGCTTTGCTGGGAGAAAGATAGTGAATGCCTCTCTGACTCTGATGGGGAGATAGAAAATTAGTAGAATCGGTTACATGATGGATCTGTGCTGCGATGTCTTAGAATCATAAAGAGCTTCCAGTGTATCTCCTCAGAGGTAAGAGAACTACCCTACATTGATGGTTCTCGTAGTATTAGAGATTTTTTGCGAACATTTGAAGCTAAAGTTCCAAGGGAGTGAAGGATGTGGGTGCTTAACCTAGCCATGTGTGTAACCCCTGCGCGGTGGTGGGAAACTCATAAGGGGAAGTTCCAGGATTGGGAGGAATGCTATGAAATGATGATTCTATGGTTCAAACCTTTAGACCACCTACCCATGGAGGCTTTCCTTGGCCAAGGTGATCCACGTAGGCACGTGGCTGTATGGACGGAGGCATGGTGTGAAAGGACCACGGATGAATGGGTCCACCTGTTTATCCATGCCTTGGGGCTAATTCCAACTGCATGGTATCTGGATGCAGAGCTACACCTGTGCACCCGCCAATGGGAGACCATTTGGGGTGATTTTGTGGGGAATTTCGGGTTGATAGGCGGAACTGAAGCATTTGATGAAACTTTACAGGACATTGATGCCTTTTTATTTGATGAATCGTGCCCTCGTATGGAGTATGGGGCACCAGCTTGGGATACACAGATGTAGGATATTGTCAACTGCCACAATATATCAATAAAGGAATGCGAGGAAGACCTGCGAAATATCACTATCCCAGAATCAGAGGGAGAGCGCGTAGTTGCTGGACCCCCGTTGCAGACCGTTTATGTGACCAAGCCTCTTAAGCTAAGGGAAGTTAATATTGGAACAGAAGACCAACCTAAGCTAGCTAAAATTGGGTACTATTGGGATGATTATAATGTTGGGAAAATCGTAGAACTCCTCACGAATTACCAAGACCTATTTGCTACAAAATTCTTGGAACTCAAGGGGATTACAGGGGACCTAGGGGTTATGCGCATCACCTTAAAACCAGATGCACACCCTGTTAAGTAGCGACCTTACCGATTGAACCCCAAGTACAAGCAGAAAGTCAGGGAATAAATTGACAGGACGATAGCCGCAGGTATCATCGAACCGCTGGAACAGTTAGATTGGGTAAGCCCTATGGTGGTCCAAGAGAAAAATACTAAAGGAGAAATAAGAATCTATGTTGACCTACGCAAACTAAACGATGCCTGCATTCATGATCCGTTCCCTACGCCATTCTCAAACGAAATTCTTGATAGTGTGGGAGTTCAAGAGTTGTACTCATTCACTGATGGGTTCTTGGGCTACCATCAGATTAGGATCGCACCTGAAGATCACAGCAAAACTACGTTTGCCACTGAATGGGGATCTTTTTAGTACACCATCATGCCGTTTGGGCTCAAGAATTCCCCTACCATCTTTTCGCGGGTAGTGGTCGCAGTATTCAAGTAGTTCATCCACAAGTTCTTGGAGGTATATTTTGATGATTAGATAGTATTTGGTTTGGTAAAGAATCACGTCTCGAACCTGTGCATGATGTTGGATGCCTGTAGAAAGCACTAGATTTCCATGAATATTAAGAAGTGCATATTTTTCGTACCTTTTAAGATCTTACTAGGCCACATAGTCTGTTGGCAAGGACTGATGGTTAAACCTACCAAGGTAGCCGTTATCATCAACCTGGAAACCCCTACAATTGAGAAACAACTACGCTCTATCCTCGGACATACAGGCTACTACAGGAAGTTCATTCAAGGGTACGCACTGATCACAACACCCATGGGGAAGTCGCTAAAGAAGGACGTTTGATTTTTTTGGGATGCAGAGTGTCGGAAGAGTTTTGAGTTACTCAAGGAGAAGATGGTCTTTGCGCCTATCCTCATATTTCCTGACTGGGTGAAGGTTTTCCATGTCCATGTAGATGCTTCAAGGATCACCCTGAGAGCTGTCCTTACATAGCCTGGGGAAGGGGACATCGACCATCCAATTGTATTTTCTAGTTGAAAACTCTCTAATGCAGAGCGCAACTACTCCAATACTGAGTGCAAGGGATTGGCCATGGTATACACTTTGTAGAAATATCAACATTATCTGTTAGGAGGGCACTTCCATATGTTCACAGATCACTCAACTTTAAAGTACCTAGTGAATAAGCCTATGTTGGGGGGCAAGATTTGCCGATGGATATAGCTGTTTCAAGAATATGACTTTGAGATCGTCGTGAAGCCGAGGAAACTAAATGCTGGGCCAGACCACTTATCCCGAATTGAGAGTGGTGAAGAACCGACCAACCTAGAAGAAGGACTGCCCGATGCGCAATTGTTTGCTATTAAGGTAGTTGATGCACACTTTGCCGACATAATCCACTTCTTAACTATAGGGATGGCACCTGCGGAATATTTGGTACGACAAAAAAGAGAGTTGGTAACCCACGCAATGAACTTTACCACCATATCAGGCTAATTGTATAAGTTGGGAGCTGATGAGATACTGCGAAGATATGTTCTGGAACATGAAAGGCAGGACATCTTAGCAGAAGCACACAATGGCACAGCAAGAGGTCACTACACAGGGAAAGCAACGACGCAAAATATTTTGAGAGCTGGGCTATGGTGGACCACACTACATAATGACTCTCATGACTATTGTAAAGCCCGTGACACATGCTGATGGACATGAAGACCATCACGCAGAGATGAAATGCCCTTGCAGTCGCATATGGCTCTCTAAGAATTTGAAAAATGGGCCATAGACTTCGTTGGGTCCATCAACCTACCAAGAAATAAGACAGGTACCCGCTACATCATTACTACAACTGATTATGTAAATAGATGGGCTGAAGCACAAGTTGTAAGAGATTGTACTGTAGATGCCACTGCGCAATTTATTTTTGAACATATCCTAACCAGGTTTGGTTGTTCAAAGGTCTTGATGAGTGATAGAGGTATGCATTTTGTTAATGAGACAATACAGGCTTTGACTGAAGAATTTCAGATCCACCACACCAAAAGTACCCCATATCACCCACAGGCAAACAAAACTGTGGAAGCTTTTAATAAAATTTTGGAACAAGTGCTGACAAAGATCTGCAATGTTGAACGAAGTGATTGGGACGTGCATATCCCGTCAGTCCTTTGGGCCTATCGAACCACCTGCAAGAAATTTATTGAGAAAACACCGTTTCAGATGGTTTATGGAAAGGAGGCTATTATTCCCATGGAATATATTGTTCCTAGCCTATGCATCACAGGCTTTACCAATATGGAAGAGCCTGATATCATGGAGGAGCACTTGGCGTAGCTCGTTGACTTGGAGGAAGATCGATTCATTGCTAACTTTCATCATCAAGTTCAGAAGGCCCAAGACAAAGCATGGCGTGATCGACATATTCGGAAAAAGACCTTTTCGAAGGGTGAATTGGTCCTACTATATGATAGCCAGTTTGCAAAGCACTTGGGGAAGTTCTGCCAGCACTAGCTAGGTCCCTATATGGTACAAGAAATCACTAACGGAGGAGTTGTCCGGTTAGCTACACTGCGCGGTGACATTGTACCAGGGTATGTTAATGGTAGTTGACTCAAACTGTACCAGATCAAATGACTATATGGTCGGCATAGCTGTGTTAGGCGGCGTATGCACAGGCAAGAGGAACAACGCAGGAAAGCCTGTTATACGCGCAAGGGTCAATCGCAGGTCTGGAAACTCGGGGAGGTGCGCTGGGAGCGCAGGGGTCAATCATAGGACAGGAAGCTCGAGGAGGTGCGCTAGTTGCACATGGGTAATACACAGTTGCGAAAACTAGCTATTGGAACAGTAAAACCGGGTAAAATTTTTTTTTTACCATTTAAAGGAGCAGGCAGTCGGAAATTAATGAGGCGATTTCTGAAGATATTTTACCGTTTGCTTGATGGTAAGTTTTTGATAAGCATCATCCAACTATTGGTTGATCTCCAAGGCTATAAAAGCATAAGGGTAGATCAGAAGTGAGTTACGTGCATCTTGAACAGTTTGTGCTTTGCAAAATCCTGTGACTATTGCGCTCTGTTAATGTCTGGGCGAGCTACCCCTTCTGACAGTAGAAATCCCAAATTTATCTTCCGAGTGAGAATGACTACAACTAATTCGACTGAATCGTCGTAGACCGTGGTCTCCACTGATGAAGTTCAAGAGGTCACCCCTGAAGTTGAAGAAGTTGTGTCCATGCCAGCCAAGGGGAAGCAGGTTGAGAAAAAGAAGGGTAAAGGGAAAGGCCAGGAGTAAGGGCAGGGGAGGGCTGCGAAATGGGTTGGAGAGCAGCCACATACCTCCCCTCGGAATGTGAAGTCCCCTCGAACGGTGCCCCAGGCACGTTCACCTAACCCATAAAAGAGACCTCTGTTTGCTCAGGAAGAGACCCGGATTGCTGAACCAATCACTTGGCTGTCACCCTATGTCTGGCCTTGCCGGCCCTTGGTTCGCACACCTAAGAACCTTGAAGGAATGCACGCGTACCTGCAAATGCCACTGATTCCGAGCAAGGTCCCCATAATTGGAGAATCCTTGTAATATTCCTAATTAGCCCAAGCTAATAGGAATATTTCATTTTATTTTGATTTTCTTAATTGATGAATAAAATGTAAAGGAGGACATGTAAACTCCTAAAAACATCAAAATAAATCAATGCCCAATGTGAACAGAGGCAAATCAGGGTTGTCTTAATAAAATCCACTTGTGTGTGAAACATGATTGAGCCATTTGACTGGGTCAACAAGACCAAATCACAACACAGTCCAGATGCATTGAACCTCTTGGATGATCAACACAGTTCTAGAAGGAGGTCCTCCATGTGAACATGGTTAAATGAATGAAGGTGGTTTAGGGTTTTGCAAACCCTAATATTATAAAATGGAGGAGAGGGCAGCCTAAGGAGGTTGTTGATTATTATCTGATTTTATAGTATTGTGTCTACTTAGACAAATCTAAATTCTCTTGGCTATTTAGCAGAGAATTGTGAGGGTTTCCTATTTAGGAATTCCCTTCCCCTTCATTAAGTAGCTCTTGGAGGAGATTTGTCCTACTTTGTCCACTATCTGGTTGGAGACCAAGCTTCTACTTCCAACTGCAATGCAAATCCAGTGAGGGTTTGCTTGCTTTTGTAAGCTACAGCAAGTGGAACACTAGATCTGTTCAGATCTAGCTTGTATTGTAGCCTCTTCTCAGTGAGTGTGTCTTTTAACCTCCTAGAAGAGTGCATCCATTAGTTGAGCTTCGGTCTCATCCTTGAGGAGACTGCGTCCTCTTTGCAGAGCAGAGTTGTAGAGGGTTTGGAAATTATCCTGGAGGAGAGATCTCTAGTGAAAACGATCATTCCTTTCACTGAGGTGATCCACGAATTGGCCAACCAATCCATGTACCCTTTAGATCTGATCTATCACTATTGTACATATTGCAGAATTCCTGAATACTACTACAAAACTATGACTTAGATCTCAGATCTACTCACTGTGGTTCATCATTTGCTAAGATCCCCAAGGGGAGTGTAAAGAAGGGCCTCTTTGGCTTACAGATCTGTAATAGATCGGCATTTTTATATGCAAATCGATCCTAGATTTGAAATGTAATAAAATATTGCTTCAGCCTCCTGAAATTTACGTTTTTAAGCTTTCTTGTTTTAATCCATTGTTGCATCACTTCAATCTGAGGCATTCTTCATGTAAATTCTCTGTTTTTCTCTTAAGAATTGTTTGATCCATATCCTTGATCCAATTTTCTGATGTTCAGATCCTATTAGAGTTAACACCTTCAGAAAATCATGCTATTTGTGCTTCAGTAATCTCTTCATACTCTAAGTCATGGGAAATCAGTGTCTTTAAGCCATTTCAGGAGTGAGAGGTCTGTTTAACTTAGCTAGAATGATTTTTTAAAGCTGAAATTTGGTATGGAAGTCCAAAATGACCTAAGCTAACAGATCCAACCATCACTTTCCTCTGTTTTTATGTAGATTTCTGAAAATAACCTTTTTAGGGCTTAAATCATTATTTTTCCCTACTTTTGGTTGAAGGGAAAGATCACTTTCCTTGCTGCTGCATATATTACTGATAGAAAAATGCTTATTGTTGAGCCCCAAAGATGTTCTTCTCTTTCACCACATTCCACTTCATTTTCTTTGTCCCTCATCAATTACAGGCTTAAATGATCAATATGATTAATTAAAATTGCTTTAAGAATTTATATAATGACTAACTTGTTATATTTTCATGGTTTTGTTGGTGTAGTAATTTTTGACTAAGACCTGGCTACAAAATGCAGGCATTCCGTAGCCAGTCGTCTGTTCTGCAGCTATCGTCATGTTTACGTAGGTTCCAGGTGTCATGGCAAGGAAAAGCACATATGGGTGAAATCCACATCACTCCCCCATCATTTGTTGCTCTCCACGAATTCTGAGTTAAAGTATCCAAGCGGTTATGCATGTAGAAGAGAAGCAGTTTCCTATCAAGACACAGACTCTATAGATGTCCACAGTAAAGCACAAGATTGTCAATAAGAGTTTTAATTTGATTAGAAGTGGGAAAGAAACTTATCCCTGTTTTTCTCAAAGGGTAGTTATGTAATTTCATTATAAGTATGACTCGGGAGACTGAGGAACAGCTGGTTAGATTTTTTTTTCGTTGCTAGATCTCAGAATACTTTGTTTTGAAGAATTTCTCCTTTAATGAAAGAAGCATCGTTTTATTGCACGAGCTAAGTCAGTGTTGAGTAGATTTTCATGCTACTCCGGTGGTAGAGGGCCCCTACTACCCGAGGAGATTTTGTTCATATGATTTAGATAAGTAGCTTAGCCTCGTTTCATTCCTAGCTTAATTAATTTTCTGAACTCTGCGTTTTATATTCATGCTACAATTTAGTCTCGTTCTTATGTATTATTCCAAAATATCACTAATATTGAATGAGTTGTAACTGTAGTATTTTAGGAGTTAGTTTTATGTTTTTGTGCTCAATTACACCAGTTGTTACAACTAGCCTTGTTCTCATTAATCTCTTCCAAGATATTACTAACTCTGGATAAGACGTAGCTGTGGTGTTTTAGAGCTTACTGCGTTTTGTTGAACTTTATGTTTTATGTCTATTTGCATTGAATGATACAACCAGACTCGTTTTACAAACTATTCCAAAACATCACTCATCTTGAACGAGATAGGGCTGTGTTATTTCATAGAATTAGTTGCATTTTAGTTCCATTGAAATACTCCGGAGGTAGATGTCATTTTAGTTTAATTCTGTCACTATATTTCAAGTTTGATAATGGTACTCTAGCTCAACTCTGTTCACTAGATTTCAAGTTAGATTAGTGGCATTCTAAGTTCAGTTCCAGTTCACTGTAGTTCAAGTTAGGTTAATGGCACTCTAGTTTAGCTGTGGTCACCGTGTTTCAAGTTTGATCAATTGCATTTTAGTCTAGTGTTATCCATTGTTCTTTAAGTTGTATCAACTGTCAAAATTCAACTTCACGGCCTTTATTATTTAAAAATTATTCTTGTTTTGACTTTCTATTAATGCATCATTATATGGATAGGAATTAGTGATATCAGTTTAAGGTCTTGATTGTTTTGCAATCTTTTGCAAATTCACAAATAAGCCTTTTCCCAAAAACTATTCTAGAAAATCTCTAACTTTTGAATAAGGCTTAGTATTGATAAGTTGAGCTGCAGAATAGATTAATCCTAGCATTACAAGTTAATCCAGAGTAGAAATCTTATTGTGCTACAAATAATCTTTTCCAATTATGTTCTAATAAACTTCTAGCCATGGTTGAGATTCTTTGTAATATTGTAGGATGATTGTTTACTTAGGAGAACTTCATTTGCACTAAACTTGTCCTTTTCTCAAGCTATTCCAACATATTTCTAATGAATGAATTGGATGAGTTCATAGTGTGAGTTATTGAGTTCATGTTGTGATTTATTTCCTTGCTATGAGTCATTATCAAGCTTTGCATTTTCTGTCCTTCAGTGTCATGTATAGTTTAGAATAGGATTTGCTCTATTTTAGTGTAACCATCCACTTTTCTTTACCAACACTTGGTTCTTTTCCTTTTTAACATAAAACCATAAAACCAAAAACATCAGAAAGACACTAAACACAACGTAGTAAGAAACAAATACCTAGGCACATATAGTGCACCTCAATTCAACAGTTTGCTAACCCTGGTTGACAATTTATGACCTCAATTTAGGAACACTAAGTTGAGCACTACACTTATTAACATATCCCATGTATTATTAGCTTGCTACTACTCCAATATAGTGTTTATATATTGCTACAGTCCCTCATTGGACACTTATCAAGCCATACTAGGTGTGGGAGGCCTGTTTGCCTCACCTAGTTTGTTTGGTTTCCGATCTGCTCTTGGAATCGGGTCTTAGATTATCATATCTAAGGAATCCAAGGGCTGATCTTGGTTTCTGAAGCACACATCCCTGAAAAATGCGTTTTTCAGGCATGTTTTGCTGAGCAATCCCTTTGGGGATATTACAGTGGTATCAAAGCATGATCTCTAGCTTAGCCTGTGAGATCTAGAAAACATAAGAATAAAGAGGAGAAGCAGAGAGAAAGACAATGAAAAGGATGGGATTGCTCTCATCAGTTTTCAGATCTAAGGATAGCCTCTCCAAAGAGGTTAAAATAAATAAATAAGAGAGTTGTAGTGATACCTCTAGAAGGTTTCAAGAAGAAGAAGAAGAGACATGCACTTCCTATTCTTTGAGGAAGAATGAGGAGCCTGAAGAGCACTTAGAATGGGAGATTCTAAGTCGGTACTTGGCATAGTGCAAACATCAGCCTAGAGCTTTCAAAGAGACTCTAGATCTTCCTCAGTTTATTTAACTGGAAGAAGAGAAGAGGCCATACAACAATAATATGATAAAGGGAAATAGGTTCCTATTGTCTACTTTCGATGGATCACCCTTATGTTCAGCAAAATCTTGGGTGATGAAGCTAGAGGCATACTTCCTACTACACCCAGTAGTAGAAAGAGAGGCTGTGGAAATATCAGCACTGCACTTGAAGGGCAAGGCAAGTACTTGGTGGTTCAGCCATGTGGATCATGTAAGAGTGTCTACTTTTGCATAATTCACTCACAAGGTGATCAAGAAGTTTAACAGTGGAAGATCTGAGGAGGAGGATCCCTCACCACCACTCAAGGAGTCTTGTACCAGCACTGTTTCAGTCATAGAGGAACAACCATCTACATCAGTAGTTGGGGCAGCCAACACATTGGAGGGTGGAACTTTTGCAACCACACAAAATATTCCTAAGACTCACCAAGGATCATCACTTACTGCTAATCTAGAGCAGCAAGGGTGCACTATGCTGTCCAAAGACAACAGTGAAGAAAGAAGGACCCATTCCTCATGGGAACATTTAGATGACAACTTCATTCAGGGAGCTATGAAGAAAGAGATGTCAAAAGGTAGACATCCTGAGGTGAGAAAAATTTTCTCCTCTCTAAATGAAACTCTCTCAATGAGCATGCCACAGCTCAAAGAGAGACTTCTACTTGCAGCAGATCCAAGACTTCATTGGTTTTGGAAGGCCGTGCATGAGGAGGAGGTCTCATCAAGAGATCCCATTGGAGGTGTACTTCAACATTTCAAGAAGTGAAAATATATTCAAAGATGTGAAGAAATTGGTGTCTTAATATGGGGGATGTGTGGAGATCAAGGCACCATTCATGACCTACATGTGCCATTGATAAGGAGGTGTAGAACCATGTAGACACAAGGAGGAGATGGGGGAGAAAGTCAACCTCATCCCTATCCATGGCAGGGGGGTGATGCACCTAAGAAGGTGATTGGATTGCGTAGTGGAAGCATGGAGAGTTTTTTCCATTCATATATTCAATCATCTCTTATTGAGGATGTCTCACTATATGGAGACATTTCACCAAGGAGACCACTGGATCAGCAAAGGAGGATGGATGCTTCACATGTTGAGGCATCATTCATTGATGATAGAGGAGTGAAGACCTTGGGAGAGTTTGGCACAGCACTGGGAGTCTTGGGTAGACCCAAGGAGGAGAGAATCATTCTCTCAACATCATCTACACCCACTTTCATTTCAGATTCTGTGTTGTGGTAGAAGCAACGTGGGAAGGGAAAATTTCCACATGACACCTTTGGCATGAAAGAAGTCAAAAAGGGGGAGTTCTATTTCAGCCAACCCTTTTCTATGAGGCTCAACAAAATCAACATGAGGAGCTATTGTTGTGGGGGATTTGAAGGAGAGCTACATCATCATTGTTAGAGATGCATGAAAAATGTAAAGATGGATCAGCCACATGACTCTAAGGGAGAGTTATATCAGCCCTCTCTTCCTTCTTTTGAGGAAGAGAATAGATCCTTGCACCACTCCCTGGATAGGAGAAGGATTATTGGTGAAGAAAATGATCATGTTACACATGATTTATATTCTGAGTTCATGCATTCTTACACCATGTTTTTTTAGGTCATGGCTCCAAGGAGGCATGTTATATCATATGAAATGCTTGGCCAACATTGGCCCCCAAAAATTTCTGAATTGGGTCACTCCCTTGAGAGAAAAAGGGAGATTTTACAACATGATGGGTGCCTCCCCAAAGCACCAAACATATATCACATTTCCAGCCATGGTGATATGGTGTGGGCAGCAAGTAAGAGGTGGGACAACCACTTACCATATATATATTTGATGCAAGCAGGGGATGCCTTGTGTTGGTTCCACATGTGGGACTATTACCCACCCCCATATGTACAATTTTCTGTTTCCATGTACATTATTTTGATTTCCTATCTTGATGATGTACTTATACTTTTTATGGGAATGTATGGAGGAAGGAAGGAAGGATGGCAAGTGCCTCATGGGATGACCACTCTCCATGTGTTTTATATTTCATAGTTCAAAGAGAGTGTTAGCCACCTATAATAATTTGTCAAAGCAAACAGGTGGCTAAATTTGTCATCAAGCCTTCAAGTGATAAATTCCCTTGAAAATCTATTATCCTTGAAGTCTTATGGTTTTCCTATCTTGGAGGTTCATCTTCACTGTCGTTTCCATCTTAAAACCATGTTGATTCACCAAAGAAAGCTGTTCCAAAGGCCTCTGGAACCGCCTACTTTCACGCCGGGGGGGGGGCGCCCCCCCCCCCCCCCCCAATTTTCATAAAGCCTTCTTTCATCTTTTAACCCTCCATTTGGCCTCAAAGGCCTCAAATCCCCTTTAAGCCTTGTGAAACCCCTTTATAAGGTTTAAAAACCCGTCTTCGCCCCTATCAGAACAACCAAATTCCTTTAAAAACCCTTCAAAATCCTTAAAAATCTTCATTTTCACATTAAGGCCTTAAGCCCTTCTGGCCTTAGCCCTAGCCCATTTTCCCCGCATGTGACCTAGAGCCATAACCAGAAGCTAGCCCCATCGCGCAATCGCAATAGAGGTTCCCTGTTTCTTTGTCAACTTTTACTTTTAAAATCCCCGATGCGATAAGCCCTTTCTTTTTTAACCCCTGGTCTCCTCACCTTTTTCATGGGACCACACCCCTTCGTCGCATCGAAAAACAAAATGCATAAGTCCTTTTCCAAAGCGATGGTCCTCCGATGGCCCAATCCGCTGATTTGATCTCAGCCGTTGAACCCACAAGAACCAACGACCGAGATTGCGTCGCGCTCTACCCATAGCCCCCGTCATCACAATCGCAAAAAGTTGTTTCCCTTTGTTCTTTTCCTTTTCCCCGACCCCCGACCATGCGATGTAATCCTAGCCGTTGATCTAAGAAGATCTACGGTCATCGCATCACCTAGTCCCTCGACCTCCACCCGCTCCACGACAAAAAAGATCACGTCATCTACCGGGCACACCAGTTCTTCCGCCTGAACACATTTCCATTATTGCATGCAACCTGCACCGTCTGATCAATACCAAACGATCCAACAGCTTAAACTCCGTTTCGCAAAATTTTTGTGCCCAAGAGTTAACGTTCCAAAATTTTGCGAAATGGGTGGTTTTGAGAATCCACGTGTCGGCCAATGTATGGAATCACATTCCATTCGCTCAAAACCGCCTCCCCCCATTTCATTTTGTGAAAACCATCCTCGGTTTTCTGCCATACCGCTGCCCTCCGCAACGTCGCTCCCGATTTGATCCTAACCGTCGATCTCTGAGATCACACAGTCCATGTTATATCGCAATGCCATTCACTTTCCTTTCATGTTTCTCCCAAAATGCTTCATCGGAAGATCTCCACCATAGATCGTCCTGATCTAACGGTCCACGTCCCTCATCGCACTCAAACCCCCATCGGACTTGGTTAGCTACTCTACCAGGGTTTTCCTCCCATTTTTTCGCTACATCCACATTATTCCTCACTGCTCCTCCACCCTCGCAAGCCTTTCTTGCAGTTATACCCCGCGTGCAGGTTTTGTTTGATTGGTTTATCTTATGTTTGTAGGTTTAATGGCATTAGATCTATAATGCTTTCCCACAGTCACGAAGGTGACACTTCGGTTCAGAGTGACGACTCTGTAACCTATCAATACAAATGAGAAGCCATGCAGGGTGAATTCTAAGATGGATTGATGCATCATGAACATCAATCGTACATGTAAACCCTCCAGCTCAGTAGAAACCCCGGATACCTGTACAGAAGAAGCATCAAAGTGTATCAGAAAGAGATTAAAGGATTAATGCATAATATTGAAGACTTAATGCTTATATCCAATGTTTAGAAGGATAAATAGACAGATAAAGACCTAAAGATGATCAAGGAGGCTTAATGAAGCCTGAAGCACAATCAGAGCTAGATCAGTGAAGCATAAAGGACAGATCAGCAGAGAGGCCTCAACACACCAAATTAGAGAGGCTAGTTACTTTCCATCAACCCATACTTCCACCTGCAATCCTATTTTCATCAACACAGGGCACAGTTAAGGCAGTCATAAGTATTTGTGATATCTACAACTTAGAATTAAATGCCCTGTCTGCCAGAGCTTCCGAAAGTCAAACAAAAAAAGCCAGAGTGCAAATACAAGAAAAATCCCATTTAATGAAGTATGGAGCATGTCATTTCTTCTCCATAAAGCCTCCCAGAGGCCGAGAAGCACTAAATTATTCATTAAATTGGGCCAACAATCTCTTCAGTTACTCCACCTCCTCATTCACCTATAAGAACCCCTGTAAATTACATTGAAAATGTTGGTTGGTTGGGATTTTATTGAATGTTTGATCTGTTATTGAGGGGAAGTAGCTAAGTAGTTTGTATTATAGTAGGCTGGGAAGAGAAGTTTGGACTGTAAAAAGCCATTGGACTCAAAGTATGTGACTGGTTTTGCACATCAATTGAACAAGCAGATTCATAGGATCCTGGTATATATTATTGGTGATGTTTTCCTTACTGTAATTGTCTCCTTTCATGTTTTTTCATACTACCCATTATTCTCTGATAAATAATAAAAGGTATATATTAGGACATACTATTGGAAGCAACCTAAATCTCACTGATAATCTTTATCTTTATGTTTTCCTCTGATTATGTATTTTAAGGATAATTCTATAGAGTATAACCGGTCAAGAAATGTTGGTGAGCCCATGTCCGCTGAGTACAACTTGAAACATTGTTCTTAAATGATATTTTCATTTCATGCTAAGCAAAGATTGAACTAGGGAAGTCTATGGTTAGCCCTATCCTCTAGTTTCTTCTCCAACAGTTTGTCTTGAAAGTTTCCCTGTGAGTTGGTGTCAAAAGTAGAGAAGGTTAAAAGTCTTTCTTTGATCTTAGGCCTTGCTCTATGTTTAATCTTAAATGTTTTCTACTTTCTGAAAGCGGTTATGAGGACTTCTGGATTGTTTCCCTTGAGAGTATGCTGAAAGTAGGTTAGGTTAAAAGTCCTTACATGATCTTAAGCTACCCTTTGTGTCTTTATTGAGAGTTTCCTTTGAAAGTATGTCAAAATCAGGATAGGTTAAAAGTCCTTACCTGATCTTAGGCTGCAATTTGGTTTCTTTCTTTCTCCCCACTTCTTAATGTTCCACCTCACCATCTATCTAAAAAGATCCTTTGGTATAGATGACTTGCCCTATGGAAACCCTTGGATAGTTGTTATGCGAGTAAACCCTTTTATGACTCCATAGCCCAATGGATCGACACTTCTCTTGACCTATCTTCCCATGCTGAAACATCCTTCTACTCATTTCTTTCTTCACTTCACTTAACCTTCTCAGTTAATGATCTCCAACCAAACAAAAAAACCAAACCCCTGTGCTTCATACCTAGCCTAATACCATAAAATGACCTTAAAGATATATCATTCTTTACATTTATAGAGAGATCCCTCTCTGGATCTAGGAGGGCTAGATCCTAGTATCCCAAAGTGGTTTGATGTTGTCTTGTCTTTTGGTTTTGCCAATCTAGCCAAAACACAGGAACCCCAACATAATGGCGAATCCACTGGGGATTTCTGAGTGAATTTCATCTTAGATACCCTTAGGACCTCAAACAACCCCTTGATTCAAGAACATTTGGTGTGTTAGCCAATTGAGTCACCAACATAATGGCGACTCCGCTGGGGAGCTTTGAGTAAAACACTCCTTAAAACATCTCTAATAACTCAAAGAAGACCAATTAGCCTCGATTTGGTATAGATTTCTGATGGTGGACAACAACCTGCTTCAAAACATTTTAAACCCTCCACCTGGTGACTCCACAATTCCTAAATGACCAAAAGACTCCACTGGTGATTAGTAGGCCTGTTGATTATTCCTGGTTTCATAAAGACTCCACTGGGGTAGCCCACACTACCATAAGCAACATTGTTCACACCTAGGATTAGGAAACTCTGAGGATTAAGTTTCTTTGTTTAAGACTAGATTGCCTCTTGAAGATTGTCATATCTGGCTAGCTTTCTCCTTTTTGGATCTGAAACTTAACATACTGGCTTCAAGAAGGATCCATACCAGAGCTTATCCTGACCCAAATCCTCCTGAAATAGTTGATAATCCAGAAAGCATTCTTTGGAAGTCTCTTGTATCTAGGGATCCAACTATTGTCAGGCCCATTCATAGAGCTAACTCAGTGCCTGAAAACCTTACAACTCTATCAGATACTCAAGATGACTTAGATATATCAAGTAATTTACCAAGAACTAAGTCAGTTAATGGTATTTATCAGTTAGACTTTGAGCCTCTGAATTCATCACCACATAGTGGTCAGCATATTAGCTGCAGGGAGACCACTCCATCCACACCTCCTGACCGTCATTTCATTCATAACTTGGGCCTCTCTCACCCTAAATCTGCTCAACAGTCTCTTGCTGGTCCAAACATTTCTTCCACCCGTATACCTGCTGTTCAAATTACTCCAGTCTTCCCACAAAATCATATCATGGTAGCATGGTATGCTCCCCTAGTGTTACCACAGCCTCTGGTTCCTTTACCCAATGAATATTAGTTTAAAATTCCCCATTTCACTGGAAACGAATCCACCACTGCTCAACAGCATGTGGACAAGATGAATGGTGCCTTCGATTATATGGAAATATAAGATGAGACCATTAAGATGATAATATTTGCCCAAAGCTTAGGAGGAGAAGTCAAGAAATGGTTTAAGGGTTTAACTCCTCAAAATATCAATGATCTCCCTTATTTACACCAAGCATTCACAAACAAATGGGAAGTTAGGAAAAACCCACTCCAAATACTTTTAGAGTACAACAATCTAAAAAGAAACCCCGTGGAGAGTGTGCAGAACTATTGCACTAGATTCAATAGTGTTTATAATGCATTTCCCCCAGACTTAAAACCTCCACAAGGATCAACTTTGGCCAATTTTTTTGAAGGATTTGATCCTGAAATGGCATATCAGCTTAGAGAAAGGGATCCCTTAACCTTAGAAGACATGCAGAAGGGAGCTCTTAGTGTGGAAGAAAATCTGATTGAGAAGAGAGCCAAGATGAGAAATGAAAAGAAAGTGACATATAGGGAGGAATCTGCACCCTCCACATCTAGCTCAAAAATGGAAAGGATGACGGAAGAAATGATGAAGAAGATGAGCATACTTGAGAGAGAACAATATAGAGAAAATCAATCAGCTCCCCAAAACAGAAACCGAACTCAAAATCAGAACCATATTTTCAGGAGCAAGCCCCCTCCGATGAAACAACGAGATTCTGATCAACAAATCAGACCTCCATTTCAAGAAAAATTTCTTGATGAGGATGAGGAAATAATAGAAGAATAAGAGGACACAAACATAAAAATGTTTGAAGTGGGTAACGAATATCATACCTTTTCCACAGAAGACAACCGGACCTCATACACACATTATGATGAGGAAGGGTTAGAATCTGAAGACTATAGGTTAGGATTCGAGAATGCCATCATACTGGTCTGTGAACAATATGATATCAGAAGCAAAAACAACCTAGAAACTCCCAAACCCAAAACCTCTGAAATCACTATTAAGAAAATACTTGAAAAGACTCCTAAAGGGACTGCTGAAAGTAACAAAACAACAACTGAGGGTTCTGGCAAAAATAAGGAAAAAGACATCCAAACCATTGATAAACCAAGACTAGAAACCAGTAGCACTAGCATTTCAGCTGGTGCCCCTGAAAAAATAGTTTCAAATAATGTACATAGTGAAAATCAGCAAGCTAATTTTTCTAATAAAATAGTGACCAACAAAACAGATCTGAACCTTTCAAAGAGTCAGTTTCCTTTCAATCTGAAGAGTGAAATTGCCAGAATCAAAATTTATGTCCCTCTCACTGAGTTGGTCACTGAAGATGTATATAAATGTCAAATTTTGAAAGCTTTAAACTTAGTAGAAAATAACGACTCTGTTAACTTGAATGATGATCAACCAGCTCTCTTGTTTGGCCCAAAAATTGAAGGGAAATTTCAGGAAGGAGTAGTGCCTCCTTTCTATGTCAGTCTAAATATTCATGACAAAATCCTACATAATGCTATGCATGAATCAGGGGCTTCACACAACCTCATGCCAAAAGTGATCATGGAAAAATTAGGCCTAGAGATAACCGGACCATATAAGGATTTATATTCTTTTGACTCTAGCAGAGTGAAGTGTTTGGGCCTGATCAAAGATCTCTGTGTAAATTTGACCCAAATCCCAGCCAAGTGCATGGTAATGGATGTTGTAGTGGCTGATGTACCTCCCAAATATGGCATGTTTCTATCAAGATCATGGGGTGCTAAGCTACATGGTACAATGCAAATGGACATGACATATGCCACTATCTCTGTTTTTAGCCAACCTCAAAGACTTTACAGAGAAGCACACATGAAGTTCATGGCAAGCAGCCCAGAGAAACCAGAAAATTCCCCTCTTTACTCTGTTCATACAGACCTGGACTCTTTTATCCTTTACAATGATGAGTTTACTAATAAGCAAGAGCTAGAGAATAAAAATTCAAACAACAGAGTAGAGGCCACAAATCTAAACATAATGGCAGCTCCAGACACAGAGGAAAACAAGGGAGAAACATTTGAACAGTTTGCAGAATTAGAAAATCAGAACCAAGACTGTAGAGAGAATATTACCCATCAGCCTGCTAACCTTAGGAAACAAGATTACAGTAAGGAGGAAACTAATAACAAATCTGCAAATAATCCCTTATGGAGCATGAGTTTTGATGGGTCTTGCACTAAAAGGAATGCAGGAGCTAGGGTATGGTTGCACAACACTGAAAACAGTTATGCTGAAATCCATGCTTTCAAGTTAAATTTCAAATGCACAAACAACATAGCTGAGTATGAATCTCTCCTCTTAGGATTACATCTATTGAAAAAACTAGGAGCCAAGAGGATAGTTGTTCATGGAGACTCATAACTAGTCATCAAACAAATAAATGGAGAGTACACTGCCAAACATCCCAGATTAAGGGCATATAGAAATGATGCCATGGATCTTTTGAAAACATTTGTATAATATGAGCTTGTGTTTGTCCCTAGAAGTCAAAACATACTGGAAAATGGCCTGGCTTGTGCTGCTAGTTCATGCCAAAGACCACATAATGATAAACACTTCATTGTTCAAACAAAATACAGACTAGCAGTACCAGATAATGAAAAATATTGGCAGGTCTTTGAGTGTGATAAACAGATAGAGGATTTCTTGCTTTCCAGGAATGAGTTTGAATTGCCAGATTCAAACTCCAAGTCCGAGGAAGACGGTTTGGATGAAAGACCCCTTGATGAAGAAAAACCATTCCCTGTTGCAGAAATAAACATGCTGACCAGAGAATTTGAAAATCAAATAGAAGAATACATAAACACAGATAAGGAAGATATAGAGGTACTGTAGTCCAAAGACAAAGGTATACCCCGAGGGCTGGCCCCTCTAGAAGACCTCTTTGATTTTAATGATGTGGCAAAGAAGCCTACAATAGAACCCACTGAATCCAATATTGAAGAATGCAATATAGGCAGCAAGGACAAGCCTAAGATGATCAAATTATATAAGACATTGCCAACCCATATCAAACTGAAATACATTGAGTTATTTAAAGAGTTTGCTGATGTATTTTCCTGGAGCTATGAGGATTTGAAAGCTTATGATATAGAGACCATCCAGCACAAAATACCATTGAAAGAGAACCAGAAAATTTTTAGGCAAAAGCTGCGCAGAATAAACCCTATGCAGTTACCTCTGGTAGAAAAGGAAATTAAGAAGATGTATGATGTTGGGATCATCGTCCCTATGAGATTTTCAGACTGGGTATCTAACCTTGTGGCTGTAAGGAAAAAGACAGGAGAAATAAGGCTGTGTATTGATTTTTAGAAATTTAAGCAGAGCCTCATTAAAGGACAATTACCCTTTACCCAAAATGGAACACATCCTACAAAAGGTAGTTGGTTCTAAGAGGATTTCTCTATTAGATGGATTTTCACGGTACAACCAGGTCTTAGTACTCCCAGAAGATCAACTTAAAATGGCCTTCACCACTCCTTGGGGCACTTTCATGTATGTGAAAATGCCTTTCAGATTAATGAATGCTGGTGCCACCTTTCAAAGAGCCATGGACATTGCATTCTCAAAAGAAATAGGTTACTTCATTGTAATTTACCTCGATGACATCACAGTTTACTCCAAAATTGATGAAGAACAAGTTAAACATTTGAGAAAAGTCTTTGAGAAATGCAGGAGATTTGGGCTATCTTTAAATCCAAAAAAGACATTGTTTGGTCTTCAAGAAGGTAAACTTCTTGGTCATACCATATCTAAAAAGGGGATTAAAATGGACCCAAAAAGGGTTGAGGGTATATTGAAAATTAGTCACCTCAGAAACATCAAGGAATTGCAGTCTTTCATTGGGAAGATTAATTTATTGAGGAGGTTCATACCCAACCTAGCAGAACTCCTTAGAAACATGAATAATATGCTAAAGAAAAAAGTAGGAGTTAAATGGACCCTAGAAGCCAAAAAATCCTTTGAACTGGTAAAACATGCACTCACCCGAGCACCAGTTCTTATCAGTCCTGATTTTACTAAATATTTCCTCATATTCTCATTTGCATCAGAGCATACTGTGGCACCTGTCCTATTGCAGAAAAATCCAGAAGGACAAGAGTAGCCAATTGCATTCTTCAGTAAGGCATTAAGAGATGCACCTCTAAAATATAATATCATGGAAAAACAGGCCTATGCCTTGGTAAAGGCTTTGAAGGATTTCAGAGTTTATATTTTAAATTCTCATATTATTGCCTTTGTGCCTAATATAATGGTGAAGGACATTTTGTCACAAGATCCAGATGGCAAAAGAGGAAAGTGGATTGCTGTGATACTAGAATATGATTTGGAAATCAAACCTACTAAAATCATCAAGGGTCAAGGCTTATCACAATTAATGGCTGAATCTAACTTACAAGCCCTTGACATAAATATGGTAGATACATTTGATGAACAGGAAGGATTACCAGCTCCAATTGTTGAAGATCATTTCCAAAACTCACCTTGGTATGCTGATATTTTGTATGTGCTTATCAATCTAAATGCTCCTTCTGATCTATCTAAGACAAAGGCAAGGTTTTTAAAGTTGAAAGCTAGAAATTATTGCATTTTGAATGAATGTTTGTATTGGAAAAATGCCAATGGTTTATTGCTTAAATGTTTGCCTAAAGTTGATGCAGATAGGATCAAGCATGAGTTTCATGAAGGTGAATGTGGAGGCCAGCTCTACTGGAAAACCACTGCCAATAAGATCCTTAGAGCTGGCTATTACTGGCCCACCCTATTCCAAGATGTCCACAAGATGATAGTGGCCTGCCACAAATGCCAAATCTTCTAGGGCAAAAGAAAACTCCTTCCTTTACCTTTACAACCAGCCACTGTTGAAGCTCCTTTTAAACAATGGGGCCTAGACTTCATTGGAGAAATCCATCCTGCTTCATCTGCCCAATAGCGATGGATACTCACAGCCACTGATTATTTCACTTAATGGATAGAAGCCATCTCTTCTAGGAATGCCACATACTCAGTTATCATAAAATTCCTTGAAGACAATATCCTATCTAGATTTGGCTGCCCTACGAAAATTATCACTGACAATGCTGCTGCATTTGGTTCCAAAAAGATGATTGATTTTTGTCACAGATATCAGATTGTACTTGGTCATTCCACTGATTATTACCCTCAAGGTAATGGGCTGGAAGAATCATCAAATAAGAGTTTGGTGACCATCATCAAGAAGCTGCTTGAAGTTAATAAAAAATCATGGCATAATAAGTTGGTGCATGCTTTATGGGAAGACAGATTGACAACAAAGAAATCCATTGGAATGTCTCCCTATCAGCTAGTTTATGGAGAAGATGTAGTTTTCCCTACCAGTGATAAAATTGGTCCAAGAAATACAATCAGAGGAAGATAGCATGGTAAGGAGGATCAATCAGACCATACATCTCCAGCAAACAAGGGAAGAAGTCTACAACGGAGCTCAGAAAGTGCAAGAGAACATCAAAAAGTTGTTTGATAGAAGGAAAAAAGCCTGTGATTTCAAAATTGGGGACAAGTTACTCAAATGGGAATCTAGGAGAGAGGATAAGGGTAAGCATGGGAAGTTTGAAAATTTATGGCAAGGCCCATACATCATTTAATTTGCCATTGGTCCCAATGCATTTTTTCTACAAGAGTTGGATGGTACAGATCTGTTTGGGGGTCCTGTCAATGGCAGGATGCTCAAGCATTATTTCTGCTAAATTTCAGTTTAAGTTTTCACTTCCATTGTAAATATCATTGCTATGTTTTGGTTTTGAAAAAAAAAATATACAAAAAAAAGAAAGGAAAGGTTCAGACAAGCTCAAATATTGAACCTATGAAGTCCTAAAAAGAATGGCTCAAATTAGATCAAAACCTGAGCCAGAGAAAATGGAAAGGTTGGTTCTAACATGTTCAAAACTTGAACCAACAAAGAAGAAAAAAACAGCTCTAACAGTGTCAAAATTAGAGCTAAAATGAAGAAAGAAAGGTGACTCTAAAAAGCTCAAAATCTGAGTCACAACAAGAAGGAAGAATGTTTGGAATTTTAGATCTTTAGCCTTCAAAATTTTGGTTTTGAATTTCTACAAGTTTTAGTTCATGTGAAGCTTGCCTTTATGCCATGGACCCACAGCAAATTAGACAGTCTAATCCTGGTTTGGCTGTATTTCAATTTCTGTTTTAGAATATAGAGAATGAAAAATTTGTCAGACTATTTAATCCTGACATATATTAGATTAGGTAGTGAAGCTATGAGTCCAACTTTTTAATCTAGTCTCATGGAAGGAATAAGGGTAGAATTAGATTAGTTTTTGCTTTCAATAAAAATGATGATGTGAAAGGTCTGCAAGTCTAAATGCACCTTGAAGAAAAAATGATAGGACAGTAGGATGGGTAGGTAGTTGTTTGAGAAAGTATTGCTGCTGATTTAATGCTCTTCACTTATGTAGCAGCTGATAAAAAAAGAAGAAAGATGGTCAAGTACTAGGCTCTGGCCTGTTTCCAAATATTATATCTGAGATTCTTGACACCTTCAAGAAGATGCCATCCCCATGTGGAGCCACTGTTAGCCACCTATAATAATTTGTTAAAGCAAAAAGGTGGCTAAATTTGTCATCAAGCCTTCAAGTGATAAATTCCCTTGAAAATCTATCATCCTTGAAGTCTTATGGTTTTCCTATCCTAGAGTTTCATCTTCAATGTTGTTTCCATCTTAAAACCATGCTGATTCACCAAAAAAAGCTGTTCCAAAGGCCTCTGGAACTGCCTATTTTCACTCCTCCCCCCCCCCCCCATTTTCATAAAGCCTTATTTCATCTTTTAACCCTCCATTTAGCCTCAAAGGCCTCAAATCCCCTTTAAGCCTTGTGAAACCCCTTTATAATGTTTAAAAACCCGTCTTCACCCCTATTAGAACCTCCAAATTCCTTAAAAAACCCTTCAAAATCCTTAAAAATCTTCATTTTCGCATTAAGGCCTTAAGCCCTTCTGGCCTTAGCCCTAGCCCCTTTTCCCCGCATGTGACCCGGAGCCATAACCAGGAGCTAGCCCCATCGCACAATCACAATCAGGGTTCCCTGTTTCTTTGTCACCTTTTACTTTTAAAATCCCCGATGCGATAAGCCCTTTTTTTTTAACCCCCGGTCTCCACACCTTTTTCATGGGACCACACCCCTTCGTTGCATCGCAAAACAAAAAGTGTAAGTCATTTTCCCAAGCGATGGTCCTCCGATGGCCCGATCCGTCGATTTGATCTCAGCCGTTGAACCCACAAGAACCAATGGCCAAGATTGCGTCGCGCTCCGCCCATAGCCCCCGTCATCGCAATCGCAAAAAGCTATTTCCTTTTGTTCTTTTCCTTTTCCCTGACCCCCGACCATGCGATGTAATCCTGGCTGTTGATCTGAGAAGATCTACGGCCATCACATCACCTAGTCCCCTGACCTTCGCCTGCTCTACGACAAAAAAGATCATGTCATCTACCAGGCCCACCAGTTCTTTCGCCCGAACACATTACCGCTATCGCATGCAAGCCGCACCGTCCGATCAATACCAAATGATCTGATGGCTTAAACTCCGTTTTGCAAATTTTTTGTGCCCAAGAGTTAACATTCCAAAATTTTGCGAAATGGGTGGTTTTGAGAATCCACGTGTCGGCCAATGTATGGAATCGCATTCCATTCGCTCAAAACCGCCTCCCCCCATTTCACCATACTGCTGCCCTCCACAACGTCGCTCCTGATTTGATCCTAACTGTCGATCTCTGAGATCACACGGTCCATGTTATATCGCAATGCCATTCACTTGCCTTTCATGTTTCTCCTGAAATGCTTCATCGGAAGATCTCCACCGTAGATCGTCCTGATCTAACGGTCCACCTCCCTCATCGCACTCAAACCCCCATCGGACCTGGTTAGCTGCGCTACCAGGGTTTTCCTCCCATTTTTCCACTGCATCCACATTATTCCTCACTGCTCCTCCACCCTCGCAAGCCTCTGTTGCAGTTATATATCGTGTGCAGGTTTTGTTTAATTAGTTTATCTTATGTTTGCAGGTTTAATGGTGTTAGATCTATAATTCTTTCCCACAGTCACGAAGGTGACACTTCGGTTCAGAGTGACGACTCTGTAACCTATCAATACAAACAGGAAGCCATGCAGGGTGAATTCTAAGATGGATTGATGCATCATGAACATCAATCGTACCTGTAAACCCTCTAGCTCAGCAGAAACCCCGGATACCTGTACATAAGAAGCAACAAAGTGTATCAGAAAGATATTACAGGATTAATGCATAATATTGAAGACTTAATGCTTATATCCAATGTTTAGAAGGATAAAGACACAGATAAAGACCTGAAGATGATCAAGGAGGCTTAATGAACCCTGAAGCACAATCAAAGCTAGATCAGTGAAGCATAAAGGACAGATCAACAGAGAAGCCTTGACACGCAAAATCAGAGAGGCTAGTTACTTTCCATTGACCCATACTGCCACCTGCAGTCCTATTTTCATCAACACAAGGCACAGTTAAGGAAGTTAGAAGTATTTTGGATATCGACAACTTAGAAGTAAATGCCCTGTCTGCTAGAGCTTCTGAAATTCAAAAAAAAACAGCCAGAGTGAAAATACAAGCAAAAGCCCATTTAATGAAGTATGGAGCATGTCATTTCTTCTCCATCAAGCCTCCCAGAGGCCGAGAAGCACTAAATTATTCATTAAATTGGGCCAAAGTCTCTTTAGTTACTCCACCTCCTCATTAACCTATAAGAACCCCTGTAAATTACATTGAAAATGTTGGTTGGTTGGTTGGGATTTTATTGACTGTTTGAACTGTTATTAAGGGGAAGTAGCTGAGTAGTTTGTATTATAGTAGGATGGGAAGAGAAGTTTGGACTGTAAAAAGCCACTAGACTCAAAGTATGTGACTGGTTTTGCACATCAATTGAACATGCAAATTCATAGGATCTTGGTCTATATTATTGGTGATGTTTTCCTTACTGTAATTGTCTCCTTTCATGTTTTTTCATACTGTCCATTATTCTTTGATAGAGAACAGCAGGTATAGATTAGGACATACTGTTGGAAGTACCCTAAATCTCACTGATAAGCTTTATCTTTATGTTTTCCTTTGATTGTGTATTTTAAGGATAATTCTGTAGAGTATAACCAGTCAAGAAATGTTGGTGAGCCCATGTCTTGCTGAGTACAACTTGAAACATTGTTCTTAAATGATATTTTCATTTCAGGCTAAGTAAATATTGAACTAGGGAAGTCTATGGTTAGCCCTGTCCTCTAGTTTCTTCTCCAACAGTTTGTCTTGAAAGTTTCCCCGTGAGTTGGTGTCAAAAGCAGAGAAGGTTAAAAGTCTTTCTCTGATCTTAGTCCTTGCTCTGTGTTTAATCTTAAATGTTTTCTACTTTTTGAAAGCAGTTATGATGACTGCAGGATTGTTTCCCTTGAGAGTATGCTGAAAGCAGGTTAGGTTAAAAGTCCTTACTTGATCTTAAGCTACCCTTTGTGTCTTTATTGAGAGTTTCCTTTGAAAGTATGTCAAAAGCAAGATAGGTTAAAAGTCCTTACCTGATCTTAGGCTGCACTTTGGTTTCTTTCTTTCACCCCACTTCTTAATGTTCCACCTCACCATCTATCTAAAAAGATCCTTTGGTATAGATGACTTTCCCTATGGAAACCCTTGGATAGTTGTTATCTGAGTAAACCCTTTTATGACTCCATAGCCCAATGGATTGGCACTTCTCTTGACCTATCTTCCCATGCTGAAACATCCTTCTACTTATTTCTTTCTTCACTTCACTTAACCTTCTCAGTTAATGATCTCCAACCAAAAAAAAAAAACCAAACCCCTGTGCTTCATACCTAGCCTAATACCATAAACTGACCTTAAAGATATATCATTATTTACATTTATAGAGAGATCCCTCTCTGGATCCAGGAGGGCTAGATCCTAGGATCCCAAAGTGGTTTGATGTTGTCTTGTCTTTTGGTTTTGCCAATCTAGCCAAAACACAAGAACCCCAACAGAGAGCATGGGGCAAACCATGTTTGTTTCATATGATTTACTGTCTCCTTATGGGATGAGCTATTTACATCTCATGAGAACTTTGGAGGAGCAAGACATGGATAGATGGATGGGTGAACACTTGGCTTATGGGGGGAGCTTATCTCATGTTGGTGTCACCAAAGAAGGAAGAGAAGTGTTGCAACACTCACCTTATCAGTTGCTTGAGGACAAGTAACATTTTGGAGGGGAGGACTGTAATATTCCTAATTAGCCCAAGCTAATAGGAATATTTCATTTTATTTTGATTTTCTTAATTGATGAATAAAATGTAAAGGAGGACATGTAAACTCCTGAAAACATCAAAATAAATCAATGCCCAATGTGAACAAAGGAAAATCAGGGTTGTCTTAATAAAATCCACTTGTGTGTGAAACAAGATTGAGCCATTTGACTAGGTCAACAGGACCAAATCACAACACAGTCTACATGCATTGAACCTCTTGGATGATCAGCGCAGTTCTAGAAGGAGGTCCTCCATGTGAATAGGGTTAAATGAATGAAGGTGGTTTAGGGTTTTGCAAACTATAATATTATAAAAGGGAGGAGAGGGCAGCCTAAGGAGGTTGCTGATTATTATCTGATTTTATAGGATTGTGTCTACTTAGACAAATCCAAATTCTCTTGGCTGTTTAGCAGAGAATTGTGAGGGTTTCCTGTTTCAGAATTCCCTTTCCCTTCATTGAGTAGATCTTAGAGGATATTTTTCCTGCTTTGTCCACTATCTAGTTGGAGACCAAGCTTCTACTTCCAACTGCAACACAGATCTAGTGAGGGTTTTCTTGCTTTTGTAAGTTGCAGCAAGTGGAACACTAGATCTGTTTAGATCTAGCTCGTATTGGAGCCTTTTCTCAGTGAGTGTGTCTTTTAACCTCCTGGAAGAGTGAATCCATTGGTTGAGCTTCAGTTTGCATCTTGGCATCAGGAAAAAATATTCTACATCACCATTTGTGCAGTTCCTTGAGGAGAGTATGTCTCTTTGCATAGCAGAGTTGTAGAGGGTTTGGAAATTCTCCTGGAGGAGAGATCTCTAGTGAAAAGGATCCTTCCTTTCACTGAGGTGATCCATGGATTGGCCAACCAATCCATGTACCCTTCAGATCTGATCTATTACTATTGTACATACTGTATAATTCCTGAATACTTCTGCAAAATTGTGACTTAGATCTCAGATCTACTCACTGTGGTTCATCATTTGATGAGATCCCCAAGGGGAGTGTAAAGAAGGGCCTCTTTGGCTTACAGATCTATAATAGATCTATATTTTTATACGCACATCTATCCTAGATCTAAAATTTAATAAAATATTGCTTCAGCCTCCTGAAATTTACGCTGTTAAGATTTCTTGTTTTAATCCATTGTTGCAGCACCTCAATCTGAGGCATGCTTCATGTAAATTCTCTGTTTTTCTCTTAATAATTCTTTGATCCATATTATTGATCCAATTTTCTGATGTTCAGACCCTATTATATTTAACACCTTCAGAAAATCACGCTGTCTGTGCTTCAGTAATCTCTGCATACTCTAAGTCATGGGAAATCAGGGTCTTTAATCCATTTCGGGAGTGAGAGGTTTGTTTAACTTAGCTAGAATGATTTCTTTAAGCTGAAATTTGGTATGGAAGTCCCACATGACCTAAGATAACATATCCAACCGTCAATTTCCTCTTTTTTCTATGAAAATTTCTGAAAATAACCTTTTTAGGGCTTAAATCACTGTTTTTCCCCACTTTTGGTTGAAGGGATAGATCACTTTCCTTGCTGCTACATGTATTACTGATAGAAAAGTGTTTATTAACATATCCCATGCATTATTAGCCTTCTACTACTCCAATACATGGTTTATATATTGCTGCAGTCCCTCATTGGACACTTATCAAGCCATACTAGTTGTGGGAGGCCTGTTTGCCTCACCTAGTTTGTTTGGTTTCCAATATCCTCTTGGAATTGGGTCTTAGATTATCATATCTAAGGAATCCAAGGGCTTATCTTTGTTTTTGAAGCACACATCCCTGAAAAATGCATTTTTTAGGCCTGTTTTGCTGAGCAGTCCCTTTGGGAATATTACAATCCTTTGGGAAAATCCACTCGATAAAATTCGACGATCATGACTTGGCCAACTTGGAGGCCTTCCCAGAATTGGCACCTAAATTGTACCTGGAAAAAATACTAGAAGACGATGTGCTGCAGGTCGTCCCAATGCCGTCGGCGCGTGGGCTAGCCAAATCAGGTTTACTAAACTTGTTGCGCATGCCTCATTTTGGCCGATACAATATAAATGGCCAGGTTGTGTGCCAGATGCTAGCCCTGATCCATGACGATAGCTTATGGATCTGGGACTACATTCCCATTGGTGATGCCATCATTCACCATATTACTGGTCTCCCCATGGAAGGGTCGAATCCCATGGTGCGCGTTGGCAAGAAATATGAGCAACAGATCACCGATAAGGTGCGCGATGACTACAATGTTGAGCAGAATACTAGTGGGTTCCTAATTAACACCATTAGTGACCCTGGAGCGCGCATGGGTACCTTTTTGCCGACATGTAAAATGATGCACAAATGACAGTTTGTGACCGTCCCTGCTTATGTAATTCAGTTGGCTAGCCGTTGCGAAAAAGGGGTTTGTTTCAACTAGTCCTAGTTCCTATGAAATGAAATTTTGGAGAACGTGTGCGAGGCATAGGACCATAGAAGGGAATTCTGCTACTCCTCATCATGTTGGTTGCATGGGAAGCCTCGGAATACTCGGTCCTCCCTAAGCTCGAGCCAGGCATGTGCGAGGGGGCGCGATAGGTGAATTTTTGGGATTCCAAGGATGAGCAGTGCAAGAGGATAATAAATTCTTCTGGGTCCTCTTTCAGAATGGGCTTGTAGCATCAATCCACTCCCAACCTCACTTGTCACCAGCCATCTATGACAAGTACAATATCATTGCAACATTCCAGGTCATAATGAAAAATGTGCAGATCTGGGGCCGTAAGGATTCGGCGTGGGTATCACTGCCATATATGGTTGTCAACGATGAAATTGACCGACATTGCCTCTTGGCCGCTACACTAGAGACTGGGCTTCAAATTAGGTACAGTTGACACTGCAGGAACAAGCACCAAGAAGACCACCCCACCTAATACCACTAAAGAGACAGAAGGACATGGCAAGGACACCGAGAAGGGTGCAGAGCCAGAATTGTAGCAAGACTCGCAGCAGGATCTGGAAATAGAGGGACTAGATGCGTAGGGTGCTGACTCCCTATGTGGTACAAAATGGACCGCCGACCCTCTCAAGGGCCAACGAAAGAAACGACGAGCTACAAGGCCTGCAAGGGAGACCGAATTCACTTTGATAAAGGAAGACCTGGAGCAGATCGCAAATGCAGTTACCCTCACCTCAGAAGATAAATGGTTGGCCTTGGAAGAGCAGCAGAAAGCCATAGTCACTACACTCTAGTATGAGCTCCGAGATTTTCAGATCAAAACTGACACCCTTTAGATAAGCATGATTCAGGCGTGGATGCCCACAGCAACTAGCAGTGAATTGATCGTCACAACTGAAAGCTGCCTTTATTCCCTGTCCGGCATTAAACCCGCTTGCCTTAGGTGCACAAGTCTAGGCCTGCACAGAGGTGCACTTGGATTTGGCATGGCTTCCACACGAACCGCTGCAGGTCCTCCATACAGCCCTCTTCAAGGAGATCCAGCACAGAGACCGCTGGGTGCATCAACATCTCAGTACAGCTAAGCAGATGATCATTGAAAAAATCACTGAGGTGTCCCAGGCGCAGGCTGCATGCACCCTTTCTATTATGCAACAGAACGAGTTGGAACATCTGATCAACAACGGTATGCGCGGATGTGGCTGAAGATATCCTGACATCTGCTAGCCTCCATGCCAAGATTGAGGGGCTTGTTGCAGCCCTAAAGGCTTCGAGGATCGAGATTTAGGTTGTCAAGATAGAGATGGAGCAACAGATTTTTGCCTTGCAGGCCAAATTGCAGCCATAAATTCCACCTGAGGTACGATCCCAGCGCGCTGTGCTGGTCACTGAAGGTACAAATTCCATTATAGCTCAGATTGCACAAGGTACAGAATTGTTGGAGACAACTGTGCAACTATGGTCTAAGGTGCAGCGTGATCCTCTCTTGTGCGAGTTTACTCAAGAACTACACCAGAAGGAGGATGAGTTTGAACAACTCGAAGCTACTATGTCCACTTTAATCCCCGCTCAACGCCTGGCACAACTGCATACCAGCCACACACTTAGAGATGAAATCAAAGAGCTCTACCACATGAAGAAGGTTATCAGTGACCACCTCAAGCCATGGGCCGATGAAGCTCTCAAGCTATCGCAGGAGGTTGATGTTGCAGTTAAACAACTGAACTAGACCCTGGAGAGTGTCACTGCTGCTACTGAAGGTCCAACTTCACAGAAGTTGGTTGATATTTCATAAAATGTTGTTGTGCAGAGTGAAGGAATTCTTCCCCCTCTGGTTGATGTGATCAAGAAGCTTCAGGCGAAGATGTAAACCCCAGAGCCGCTGTGACTCGAGACGAGTCACAATATTGTGTTGGGGGCCTGTTGGAATGAGGTTCCCTAAGCTTTGTTTTTTATATAATTTTGTAATAGTAGTTATTGCGTAGGGGTTTTGGGGCGAGTCAAAGCCCCGAATTTTTTGTAATGGGTTATAGGGTAGCTCTAGGGTCCACAAACCACAATTTTTTGACCATAGGATAGCAAAGGCTACGATGATATAAATAGATAGATAGTTTGGTAAGAATAAGTAATATTAATACTGGATATGAACTATTGAGATCTATCTTGGGTTGATTTGGGTTAGAATCCTGTTGGCTGTGTGCACAGAGATCCTCAGTCCTGATGTGTGCGGACCTTGCTGGCTGTGTGCGCGGGATGTGTTTTGGGTTGTAATCGGGATTTTGGCTACTAATGAATGCGGAATCTATTTGAAGTATCTTGTGATATCTGTGTCGATCGTGTTCATTACTGAAGTGCATATGTGTTATTGATTTATGCTGTGAATGTATCTGCGATATGTGAATTAGTTGCGATTATACTGTTCTGTGATGACTAATGCGCACGTGGATGTGATTGTATTGATCTGATCTGTTAATGGTAGTAACTTTGTTCTTAGATGGAACAGAGGTTCTAGAATTTGGAAGAATTTTGTTGTAGTTCTGTAGAATTGGGCTCCCTGTGCTTTGAGATACATATTTGAGAGAGTTTTTTCGACTTAATATAATACAGAGTTGTTATTTGGATTCCAGGATGGAGAAGTGAGTAGTATGTATTTGTTTTCTCCTGTTATCAGTAATCTCTTTCTTATGTGTAATCATTTTTCATGCTATTCCTATTTGATGGTTTGTGTAATGTAGCTATTGGTAGTCTCCAATCTTATGCATGAATTTGTGTCTATATAACGCTCTGGTGTTAACGCTCATGTACTAAGTTTGTTGTGCTCCCTTAATTTGCGCTCCACAAGCCTCTCCTGTTGTTCATCTTTCATTCATATCCGTTTCCTCAGAGTTCATAGGCGATAGATTCTCAAATATCTTAAGCATGTCTCTCGTGGGTTCCATTTCTCAATTCTATCTCAATGCCCCTGTATATTTTTAAGGTTCTTCTCATTGTTTTATACTTGGCCCAATTAAAAGCCATCTAGCCTCGCAGCTGTTTGAGCACTCTTATAGTATATGGAATTCACATGAATCGACTCCAAGGTCTTCTATGTCCATGAACCACCAAAAATCACAGTTCTCTTATTTCATATTTTGTTAAAGGCACTTCATACAATGGTTCACACTTAACCTCTGATTTTAAGATGTCCTAGGCACTAGTATTTTGCAACTCAGGGCTGTCTCTAGGAGCTAAAACATATGTGATGTTATGTTATTCATGTAATTCAATACCATGTTGATCTATTGAATGATTGAATCATGCTAAATAGGATTCATAGATCTTTGGCTGTGTTTTCTGATTATGGAGGTTCTAATTATAGAAATAGAAGCTAAGATTTGAGAGTTCAATCCAATAAAGGAGTGAATCTTACGACGGATTCTAGGTAGGCCTCATCCCATAATCTAATTACTTTAAGGAAGACATTGTATTATTTGATTTCTATTATTCTAGACTTGATCACAATGTCTAGGGAAGACACTTATGTCCATAGTCATAGATTATGTATAACATATTAGAGACCCTATTGAAGATTTATTCAATCCCTTGGTGGTTTTTTGTGCCCTTAGTACTTGTTTCACATCTTTCTCAGACCTCCATAGCCTCACTCAATCCTAATATGACCCAGGAAGACTTGTCATTGAGTTTCCATTGCAAATTTTGTCTCAGAACTTGATATTCCCCAATCAATGCAAACCCTGGTCTAGAGATATTGCACTGCAGTGCAACCTAGCCTTCCTTGGCCCTTTGATGTCGTGCATCCTATCCCTCTATGTCCCCATGTTGCAAAGAACTAGTGCCCCTTCAACACTTGTATCGATCCCTGTTTCACGCAAAAAGTTTGCTTCTTTTGATTTTCTCTCTATCCAGCCTTCTTTCAATTGTTCTTCCTTGTGTCACTAAGTGTCTTAGGGTCTCTAAAAAGCCTCCATATTGTTTTCTTGTGGTTTTGAGTGGCTTTGATAAGAATTTTTTTCGATTTTCCTTTTTTCTTGTCATTAGGTCTTTAGAAAATTGAATTGTTTAATCATTGAATACTTGAAAGAATTGGTGTTCCATTCATCATTTTGACAAATTTTCTTTTATCAATGATTATACATCCACCTTAGTTTTATCTCATTTCAAAATTAAGTGGAATTCAAAATAAAAAAATCTTTTCATGGACATATAGGGTTTTTTGTGTGAATTTGAATTGAAATAGTTTCATTCAAGGTGTTAGGGTCCTATAATAATATGGATCATAATTTTGATTTGGCTATGTTTAGCTTGTAATATTGTACATACCTTTGCTTTTCTACAAATTTTTTCCCATATTAAAAAATGAAAAGAGGGTATGTCCTAAAAGAATAATCAAAGGACCAAAAGAAAGAAATATAAAAAATATATAAAATATGAACCCAATAAAAAGAAAAAAAAATAACTTCTGAAAGTGTTGCACATTCAAATGCCACTACTCTTAGTTTACTTTACTTTTGAAAATAAAAATTGTGTGCAGCTTGTCCAAAATGCCACTATTCATGATGATCATACTGTCTAATATTAATTATTCATGCCTTTAAATTTCATGTCAGGATAGTTAGTGAAGAAATATTAGACCAAACCATTTAATCTTGGCAGATCAATAGTTAGGTAGAGAATAAAAATGAGCTCATAATTTTAATCTGAGCCATTGGAAGATATAAAGTTATAAATTAGTTAGTTTTCTTATCAAAAGAAAATAAAAGGGTTAGCAAGCTCAAATACACCCAATAAAGGAAATAAAAAATGTTAGGATGAATAAAAGGGTAGGTAGAGTACTTTTCAAAGATTATATAAGCCTCATTGTGCTTATCCATAATAAAAAACATTTCTAACACATTCCCCTTGTCCTACTCCATTTTTCCTTTCTTGGAAAGCATTTCCCCTCAAGCTAAATCCCTCTTCCCTCTCTTGAAAACCATTTCCCTTTGAAAACTCACTTCCCTTTACCAAAAATATCCTTCCCCTTTACTAACTCTGCATTTTTCATTAAAAGGAAAAAACCCACTTATTCAAATTTTTAAAGTGCTAAATGAAATATTTTAGGCCCCACTTTGAATTAATGACTTTACTTGTTCTCGACCCCAATTTCATTTAACTCTTCCGCATATCTACTACACAACCCCAATTCCTTTAAAAACCCAAAAATCCGTTAGCCGTTAGATCGCCAACAGCTAGATCTAACAAACAATAAATCCTTTTTCACCCCCCGATGTCCGAAATTTAAAACCAATTTGGGGGGGGGGGGGTGCGAAATGGGTGGTTTTATCCACCCCCTCCTTCGTCATGTGGCACCACCAGATCATATCACACCCCCCCATCCTAAAATCGCCAAACCACATTTTGGCGTGCAATAGACCATGTAATAAACCATCAAACCACTTTCGCGCCTTGCGATAAACCACATTTATTTGAAATAAACCCCCGTGCCATGCAATAAGCCCCAGTGTTTAAAACAATAACAAAACCCCTCATTTTCATTATTTCCCCACTATCTCTTTTCATTTTCAAAAGAGACCAAAATCTATTGCCAACTAAATATGATGACTCACTGCAGTCCAGACCCCTTACAAAAACTGTAATATTCCAAATCTGGAACTGCTAGCAAGGCATGACTGGAAAGCGCATTTTCCAGTAATGACTGCGACAGGAATTTAAACCAAGACCTGGATCCCTTAGAAAAATGTGTCTAAGTCCTGAATCTAAAATGAGGCTCCAAAGAAATCCTTCTAGGTGGGTTAAACAGATCTCCCACACCTAGTTGTCCTAAAAAAAGTGCCCGATGAGGGATTGCAACAATGTATGAACACACAATGGAAAGATAGCATTATTTTAATGAGACCTGACAAATGAATATGCAAATAGCTGATAAATTTATAATATAGCAGCAAGAGAGTACAATGATTTGAGGATTCAATCACTCAAGCTTTGACAATGAAAGCCTAAAAAGACAAGTACATGATCTATGACAAAACACTGCTACATATGAGCACCCAAGCTATGACTGTGCAGTTTATATGGAGACACTGCAACATACAAAATGTAAATGTAATGATATGAAAATATCAACTCAAAAAATGAGGGGGAGCAAGCTCTAAACCCCTGAAAATAACAATACAACAATCCTTAGAAGGATTGGATACAATACATGTAAAAATGGAAAATCTGCAGAAATGCCAAAGTTGCTGGGTAGCAGCTGCAACTCTGAAAATAACTGGAGATGGCTGAAGATGATCTGAAATCTAAAATAAACCTCCTCTCACAGATCACTCAAATGATAGGCTGATCCTATCTCTGAAGCTCTCTTCCTCCAAGATGATGGTGCAACCCGTCACTGCACATATGCACTGGAATAATGCAATATGGAGAATGGACTGCACTGTCTATGATGGGATATGATGGGCCTTGATGCCAAGATGTTCAAAGAAGCTCTAAAACCTTCCTTACTAACCTTCCTGAGGAATAGAGACTCCCTCCTCTGAAATATGAGACAAGGAATGGTGTTGTGGAACCCCTACACTGCAACACCTGCAACACAACATTACACTTGAGCAGAGATAACACTGTAGCTGAAGGAATGGCTTTGGAATTGATCCTGGATGTGGAGAAAATGATGTGCAATCCTTTAAGAGGCCTCTCAAGAAGGAGAGGAAATCCTAAGCAGGAATCCCTCGTGCTAAACAACACTGCAACTCAGTTGAACAGCTGGAGACTGCAAATAGTATGAACAGACAAATAATCAAATGATCCAAGATGTCCCACTATGGCTGCCTCTTTTTCCTGGACCCCACACATTAGGGTTTCTTCCACAAGGAATATTCCTCCCTCTCAAACTGCGTTGTCTTCTCATGCAAGCTACACCTCTTAGGCAGTGCTATTGACTTGGTCAAAATTGACCTTGTCCTCATGCATTTGCCCCTTTTCACACTGGAAGGTGCAAAATAAAGCTACTCCATTGATAATTTTCACATTATGAAGGATATTATTCCTACCCATGGGCCTTTTACCCATTTTATTCACCTCCTAGATGAAACAATAAAAAATTAATGTTCCAATTATCTTCATGAAAATTTTGGAACATTACAGTCCTCCCCTCTCAAAGATTGCTTGTACTCAAGCAAGTGCAAGGATAGACTGAGTTCTTTCCTCCTCTCCCTATAGCATCCATGTATGATGATCTCATCCAAGGAAAGTGATGCTATCTCACCAATCAAGCCTCCACATTGCCCCTCCTCAGCATGTAAGTTAGCTATCAAGCCGTCATCATGTAAAGGTGAAATACTCAAGAGGATAGCAAAGTGATGTCTAGAGGTCCCTTTGAAGAATGAGATCTGAAACATAATGGGAACTATCCTTCCCATATGGATCCTCCATCTCTAAGCTATGAGCCATGCAAAATGAGTCACCTTCCAACTAGGCAACTCCTGGAAGCTGTCCTCCACCTTTGGCTCCGGAAAAGTAGGTGGGCTGAAATTCTGCACATGGTAGACAATGTAGCCTACCCCACACTGTCCATCTCTCCGCTTATGATAAGTGTAGAGAAAATGCTGATCCTGGGCTGCAAAATACTTTCCCTCAAGTGGCAAGATGAATACTAGATCTCCAAGGATCTCTCCTCCAATGCTGCAAATCATGCTGGCCCAAGTATCTCCATATATGATGAGTTGGAAAACATCAACGTATGGCATCATATCCATCATATGGCTCACCTAATAAGGAAGAAAGTGTGTTGCTCTAGTGGGCATATCATCTCCCATGTTCCCCTTAGAACATGTAGTGCAAAAAGTGTGGGAGGATTCTCCCGCAAAGGACATTTCCACCCAATGTGTCTTTCTCCCAAGCATGCTCCTCATAAAGAAATAAATAGTAGAGCCATAGGGAGCAAAAATGAGAATCATACTTGCTGCCATATGCAACAAATGAGAAGGACAATGGTCCCTCAAGTGCAACCAGTGTAGCTTGACCCTCAACTGCAAAAGATACTGATAAAATGAGTGGCTTCTCAACCACTTTCTTGCTGCTCCAACCTCCTCATAAGTATGGAGGAAGTGAATGATGTAAGGTGTATAATGATCATATCCTCCATAATATATCTCTTCCCCAAGTCCTCCTAGGGAATGGCCACCAATTATTCTTATGGCCTCATCTAAACCATGTGGTCTAGAAAAAAGAATGCTCCTTCTTGGGGCATCATCCTGCACATGTATGGTTAAGGGATGCATACATACATCATACAATAATCATGTAAAAAATAATGAATACCCTTACCATATTTCCTGCTCATACAAATGGAGTGGCTCATAGATGAGTCTCCTCTCATCCTCATAGTGGACAGAGGTGGTTGTGCTAACTCTTCCGAAGAGTTATGTATATCCTCCATCTGCATCTGATCCATGCATCTACTCATATGTTGATATATCTCCTCCTCAAAGCCCATCCAAAAATACCCCTCCATAATGGTGTGGTATGCTCTCATAGAATGTGTGTGGATGGAAAGGAAATCCATATGTGCTACTTGTAGCAACTTCTCCTTGAGCTTGGAAGCTCTAGGAAAGAAGATCCTACCATGATAGAAGATGACCCCATCTCTGAATGAATATGCCTCCTCATGCAACTGGCCATCCAATATCATACAAATATGAAGATCCTTGGAATACTCCACCAACAACTGGGAGTTCCAATATGGATCTATCCTCCATAGTGACAGCGCTGATGATCTCTCATGAAAAGCACCTGCCATATGGTCACCATATTCTTTGACATCTCCCATGCCAAAGATACAAGTTGGGAGGCTGTTGTCCTTCCCCTGCTACTTCTGCCACAACGCAGAATCTGAAATGTGAGTGGGTAAAAGTGATGTTGAGAGAATTCATCTCTCCTCCTTGAGTCTTTCCCAAACTCTCAATGTTGTACCCAGCTCTCCCAAGGTTTCCAGCTTCTTGGAATCAATGAGTGGTGCCCCAACATATGAAGCATCCATCCTACTCTGCTGGTCCAGTGGTCTCTCCGGAAAAATGTCTCCATGCAATGAGACATCCTCATCAAGAGATGAATGAATATATGAATGGAGAAAACTCTCCATGCTTCCACTGTGCAATCCAATCACCTCCTTAGGTGCATCAACCTCCAGAAATGGATAGGGGTATGTACTCCTCATCTCATGATGTTGGGTCTTCTCTCTACCTCCTCCTTGTGTCTCCATGGTTCCACACCTCCTCAACAATGGCATAGATAGAACATGAGTTGTGCCTTGATCTCCACACATGAGATCCTAGGGACTTTCTTGCAATGATGCAAGCATCCCTCTACTCAGAGCAAGAGCTCCTCCTTCCTCTACATGAGGTGCTAGATCAACTCCAGATCTAACAGCGTTGTTGTCCTCAATCTCTACAACATGAGTGGGCAAATCTCCAATGATTTGATCCCTTTTTGAAAAAGATATCTCCATGTTCTCTTGCTCAAAAGTGTGAGAATAAAGTTTCTCCTCCAGTAAAGTATGGTGCAAGTTTTCAGCCTTCCCCATGGTTTTCTGAAATGGTACTACGTTCTCATGCAAGGGTTTTGTTTGAGTTTTTTTATTCAGCTCCTCCGTGTGTGTCTCATGAATCCCTCTATCAAATCTTTTCACTAAGGCCTGAAATTTGCATAATATGTAAAGTTTACATTTCTTAAAGAGAAAGATTCAAATATCCACCAGACATAGGCCTTACCTCTCATATGCAGTGCTGAAACTTTGATGGCTTCATCCCCATGAATGTGGTGGTGCTTCAAGAAGGTATCTAACTACTCAACCCAAGCTTTGGTTGAACATACAGGTGAACCCTCAAAGGTGGATAGATGAAATCTATCCTCCTGCTCTCTCCCATTCACCTTCATCTTGCAAAACTCTGAAAAACTGAGATGATCTTAGAATTTCTGAGTTTGAAACTCATACTCCTTCAAGAAATCACTAAGGGTTTCCCTCCTAACAACTTTGTCTTCTCTTTTCATCTCTCCTTCGGCAATTTTGAGCATGTGACTGCGTTGTGCAAGATGGTGTGTAGTTTCTTGCTCACACTCCTCATGTGAAAATCTAGAGTTTGCCTTTGGTACAAACCCTCTAGGAGATTCTCCATACATATCCCTCCTGATCTCATTGAATTATTCATGAGTCATATGTTCAGATCTAGGAAGAAGCTTTTTGAGCTTATCCCCTTTGTCTCCTCCAGTAAATGGAGTCTTTCTCTTGCTCATCTCTTTGTCTCCTTGATGAGAATAGGAAGTGCAAGGTTCTTCCTCTTCTTTCTGCTTATCCTCCTTGGGGAGGTTCTTCATGGATCTGAAATATGATGAGATAAAACCCATCCTCTTCAATCTTCTGATCTCTTGGGCTTAGACTCACAGGCTGAGCCAAGACTATACTCCGATACCACTGCAATATTCCAAAACTGGAACAGCTAGCAAGGCATGACTGGAAAATGAATTTTCCAGTAATGGTTGCTATAGGAATTGAAAAAAATACCTGTAACCCTTAGAAAAATGTGTCTAAGTCCTGAATCCAAGAGGAGGCTCCAAAGAAATTCTTCTAGGTGGGTTAAACAGATCTCCCACACCTAGTTGTCCTCAAAAAAGTGCCCGATGAGGGACTGCAATAATGTATGAACATACAATGGAAAGATAGTGTTATTTTAACGAGCCCTGACACATGAAGATGAAAATAGCTAATAAATTTATAATATAGCAGAAAGAGAGTACAATTATTTGAGGATTCAATTACTCAAGCTTTGGAAATGAAAGCCTCAAGAGACAAGTACATGATCTATGACAAAACACTGCTACATATGAGCACCCAAGCTATGAATGGGAAGTTTATATGGAGACACTACAACATAAAAAATGTAAATGTAATGATATGACAATATCATCTCAAAAAATGAGGGGGAGCAAGCTCTAAACCCCTGAAAATAACAATACAACAATCCTTAGAAGGATTGGCTACAATACATGTACAAATGGCAAATCTGCACAAATGCCGGAGTTGCTGGGTAGCAGCTGGAACTCTGAAAATAATTGGAGATGGATAAATATGATCTGAAATATAAAATAAACCACCTCCAATAGATCACTCAAATGATAGGCTGATCCTATCTCTGATGATCTCATCCTCCTAGATGATGGTGCAACCCCTCACTGCACATATGCACTGGAATAACGCAGTATGGAGAATGGATTGCCCTGTCTATGATGGGAGATGTTGGGCCTTGATTCCAAGATGTGAAAAGTAGCTCTGAAACCTTCCTTACTAACCTTCCCGAGGAATAGAGACTCCCTCCTCTGAAATATGAGACAAGGAATGGTGTTGTGGAACCCCTCCACTGCAACACCTGCAACACAACGTTACACTTGAGAAAAGATAACGTTGTAGCTGAAGGAATGGATTTGGCCTTGAGCCTGGATGTAGATAAAATGATGTGCAATCCTTCAAGAGGCCTCTCAAGAAGGAGAGGAATCCTAAGTAGGAATCCCTCGTGCTAAACAACACTGCAACTTAGCTGAACAGCCGGAGACTATCCATGTAAACCCTTGTTTTATTTTTCTGGTGATTAACAGAAACAGGAGATGGATAAATAGTTTGATACTAGTTCCAATCTGTTTACTCCAGACCCACAGGATATGAATTCAAAGGCCTTTTACTCAGCCAAAGATTATGTACAGTAGAAAGAGACAATTGAAACAGAGATAGTGATTGTTACTAGGGATAATACATCCACAACAACAAATTTCATACAAAGTACTCTCCAAGACACATTTTTTATTCTGCATGAAGTTAAAACATGTCTTTTTAGTAAACCCCACTTTTACTAAATATACTAAAACAAAGGAAATTTACCAGAGGATGATGAAAATCAATATCCCAAATGAGGATACGTGGGAGAAATGGTATGATTTACTTTAAAGAGTAAAGTAGGAAATATTAAAAGAAAAACCAAGTCAAAACCATATGAAAGATAGATGAAAGGACAGATAGATAACAGCCATCAAAGAAACAGGGCCAGATATCAGTTAGTTAGTAGGTGTCACTATATTTTTGCACAAAGATATTTTATATTCCTAGAATAAATCCTAGTCAGTTGACAGGATATTTTTGTAATGTCTTTCTATAAATACTTCACCATTTGAAGTATTAAGGTTCAGTCAAGTGTGGACTACTGAAAATATTGTTAGCTGACTGATATCTTGCCAAAGGGTTATTATACCATTTTCTAGTTGACAGACTGATCAAGTAATAAATAAACTTCTTTACAGGATTCATGTGATGAGCCATCTCAATGAAGTATAATTTCAAATTTTCATGTTTTTTATTGAAGTATTCCATAAACTTAAATGTGTTCTGAATTTTAATGTTATAACAAGAGTTTTACTACAGAATTTTTTTAAACTTACACTCTGATTTTAACTATTGTACATTTCTATGTTTTCTTCTGATATCTGGTTTAGAGGATTCTTAATTTCCCTTTGATCTCGATTGACTCCTTCATCCTTCTTCATTATCTAGTTTAAGGAATTCTTAATTGCTCCTTGATCCCGATTGAAAAATCACTTCACCATTCAGCCTTGAGATCTGATATTGCTCACTTATCTTTCCCTGTAACACTTTCTTTATAATTTGATTCAGTTCTATTTCAAAGCACATTGACTCCATAGCCCAATGGAAAGTTGATAAGCACATATTCATCTTAATCATTAATTCCACTTGTTAGCCACCTATAATATTTTGTTATACCAAAAGGTGGCTAAATTTTTTTGGAGCCTCCAAGGAACAAATTTTATCACTAAAAATTGTTGGCTCTTGAAGTCTCTCTAAGGCCCCATGCCTCTGTCCAGATCCCTTATTGCTGTTTACATCCTAAAAGCCTCTGAAATCCTTCAAAAATCCCAAGTTAAATACTGCTGCAGAACCCCTTGGTCCCCTTCCTTTTCTTCCTCACTAACCTCATTTTCTATTCTCCTTTTCCCATGAAAAACCCACAATTTCATGTTTCTCCCTTTCCATTTCATTAAAATCACTTTTATAAGGTTAAAAACCCACTTTTTAACCTTACCGAAACCTTCATTTCCTTCAAGAAACCTTTCAAAAACCATGAAAATACATGTTTTTATGTATAGGACTTAAGCTCCTCGAGCTTAAGCCCTTAGCCCTTTTCTTCCATACGCCCACACCCTGGAACCAAGTTTTAACCCTTTGGCGCTCATCGCAAAGCGCAGATCGCAGAATTTCCAAATTGTTATTTTTTAAACTGAGCCATCGCAAATATTTGCGCTGTGCTCCATCGCAGATCGCAGATCGCAATTTTTAGTTTTCCTCCAAAGATCCATCGCAAATATTTGCACTGCGATCTATCGCAGATCGCAATTTTCAGTTTTCCCCCAAAGAGCCATCGCAAATATTTGCGATGCGATCCATCGTAGTTTCCGCCCATCGCATAATCGCAATATCGCATTTTCTCTCCGTCGCATAATCCGCCATCGCGTTTTCCACTTTTGCGATTTGCGATCAGTCCCGCCGGGCCCACCGTACGATCCCCTCGCCGCTAATATAAAATGCGCCTTTTTCCTTTGTAAAATTAAAAAACGTCATATTGTATTGTTTACAAAGGTTTTTCCGCTGCCTTCTCCTGACCGTCGATCTTGCGCGATCGACGACTTAGATTTTATATTTTTCCACCATTCTATGATTTCTCCAATTAATCCTGACCGTTGGATGATGCCATCCAATGGCCCTGCTTCCTCCGCACATCCTCCAATGCAGTTTAACCTATAAACGCAGGATTTCATAACTTTTGTTTGTGTTTTGCAGGGTTTAACGTTTTTCGCTATATTCAGATGAAATTCGAAAGATGAGGGTGATGACCCTCCCTTCTTCAATTTATCAAAGGAAATCGTTCGCAGGTGTCAAATTAGCGTTTTCAACAGTGTTTCATGAGGCATTGATGCTGTATAACCCTGCGCAGCCCTGTGTAACAGCGAAGCACTAAGAATATAGCACAGTCAAAGAGTATCAGCTGTAGAAGACCAGAAATGTGCCAGCACAGGGAATTGAAGACAATTTTATGGGGATTACGGCTAAGACTGTTATCAAAAGCCTAATCCCCCAATCTAAAACACAGTCTACAGAATATCTAAAGTGTTTTAGTGACAACAAGCCCTCCACCGCCACAAAAAGGAGGCGAATTGATTCCTCCCAGCAACTAAACGCCACCTATTACCTCAAACCTTTCAAACCAGGGCCGAAGTTATTGCAAAGGAAGATGTTTTGCCTCAACGCAGCCAGGGAGTTACTTCTGCAAGGAAATCAATGCAGAAAATATCTACAGAGTTACTCCACACAGCACACAGAGCCTCAAAGTCAAATTAAGCTCCCGCCAAGCTTTGATATTTATTGTAAACAGATAATACAACGATCCACCTGTAAACTTCTCCATTGAGCCCCTCAAAAGGCCGCGAAGTCTTGAAACTGTATTAATTGTCTTAGGAGATCTTTTTAGATTTCACTTCCTCATTATTCTATAAATACCTCTGTAGAAGAAGAGAAGTCGTGGGTTTTTGGTTTTTGTTTGATCACAAGTTGTAACATTGAAACTGTCGGAAATAAATATACAAGTCTGTTGAAGTTGAAAAACAAATTGAAGTCTTGGATGTCTTGGTGATGCTGTTGCATCCCTGTTCCTGAGAAGGCTTTATCACTGGATTCATGAGCTTAGTTATTGGTGAAGTATTCTAACTGTTTAATGTTTTCTCCTGTTTTCATTATGTTTCATAATCTCTTACTACAGTAGGTTGAAAGTTTTAGGCTAAGAAATGACTCCTGGAAGCACCTTAGACCTGTTCATCCTTCACTGTTTTAAGTTTTCTTCTGCTGAAGTATTTTAGAGTCTTTAATCTCTCTCTTTAGTCTTCATGCTTGTTTATTTCCTTAATAGCTCAAATAGTTGGTTTCAGCATGATTTATGGTTCTCCTTGCTTGTCTGCCATCACTTGAAAGCTGTTATTGAAGTCTCCCTTTGAAGTACCATTGTCTTAAGTTAATCAAAGAGGTCGGTTTTGATCTTACCCTTTGCCCCTGCTTGAACAGTTGTTTTGAAGGTCTTTATAGTTGCAAGCATAGATGTTATTTAGGTGTTCCCTCTTCTATGAATGCAGCTATTAGTTAATCTTTTATGTTTTCTAAGTCCTTTAAAATAAAATCTTTGAGGAAATAGGGAGTTCCCCGAATCTTAGATCTTATTTTAAAAGTTGTCTTGAAGTCATTATTTGCTTAAAGAATGTTTGTGGAATTTATGGTTAGCCCTGTCTATCAAATATCTCTTTATTATTAAGTTATGTTTTCAAGTTCACTTTGTTGAGAATTAATCTTCTCTTTCCAAAACATTAATGTCCATCTCATTCCAAAACAAAGGATCCTGTGGCCAAGTTAGATTTGCCCTTTGATATCCCATATCCCTTGAAGAGTTTCTCATGACCTTATTTTGAATCCATTGCCCAATGAACCAGATATTTCCTCTTTCTGTCTATCTTTCCTAGACCTTTCATATTCTGCTGTATCAACTCAACCCAACTAAACAAACATCTGCACTTAATAACTAGTCTAAGATCCATAATCAAAGCAAACAAGATAAACCTTTGCAAACAAATATTTGAGAGATCCCTCTCTGAGAACAGGAGGACTAGATCCTGGAACTCTAAAGATTGGTTCTGATGTTGCCTTGTCTTTTGATTGGCCAAACTGTCAAAACACGGGATACCAACATAATGGCGATCACGGTGGGACCCTACTGAGAATTAGAGGCTTCAAAACATTTTCTTGAACTTTTAGGTCCAGTATAACATAAGTAACTTTCCTCAAGCACTGCCTAACAAATGGAAATCATGATAGGACTTAATTGAATCAGTGACAAACTAATTAACCCTTAGGATTCTCGTAAAGCCTTACCAAACCTTGAAGGAACCAGTTACCAAGTCATAAGAGAAACTCTGTTTGTTTGAACACCTTAGCTAAGTGCAAAATCGGACTTAGAACACTCTCTTAACCTATAAAACCAAAATAACTCAGAAAAACCCGAAAACATTTCAAGTTTGGCTTCATAATAAACATGGTAGTGGACCACAAAACCTTTTACCTCCTTAGGAGCTAAAAACTTCCACTTGGCGACTCCACAATCCTTAGCAGACCTCAACATTCCACTGGGAAGAACCCTTATCATTATAATATCTTTCAAACTCAGTTAGAGGACTGTAGGATTAAGATTTGTGTAAACAAATTAGTTAACCTCTCAAAGATTGTCATACTTGGTTAAACTTTTCTTGTTATTTGGGTCTAAAAATACAGCATAGTGGCTTCTAAAAAGATTCACACTAGAGCCCATCTAGACCCTAATCCACCTGAGATAGTTGATAACCCAGAAATTATCCTTTGGAAGTTTCCTAGGATTAAATTATCGACTGTTTTCAGATCACCCTTGAGAGCTAATTCAGTTCCAGAAAATCTTTCAGCTCTACAACAATCACAAGTTGACCTAGTAAACCCGTTTAGAACCAGGTCATTTGATGATATAATCCAGTTAGACTCTGAATCTTTGCTTTCATCCCCGGAGACAAGTAAACATCCTGGTAGTAGAGAAACAACACCTCCTGATTTACATTTCCTTCACAACCTAGGTGTCTCTCATCCAAGATCAGCTCAGCAGTCTACTCCTGGTCCATCCACTTCTACTCATCCTACATCCACTGTTCAAACCACCACACCTCAGCCCACTTTCCCTCTTGTTAATCCACCACTTTCTAATCCACCCCCACCACATATCATGGCAGCATGGTATGCTCCCTTAGCCCTTACTGTACCACTAGTCAATCTTCCACAAGACTATCAGTCCAAAATTCCATTATATGATGCTAATAATGCTACAACTGCATCACAACATGTGGATAAGATGAATGACTATTTTGACCGAAATGAAATTGATGATGATTATGTCAAACTTAGATTATTTTCTCAGAGCTTAGGGGGAGAAGTAAGAAAGTGGTTTAAAGGATTAGCCCCCCGTAGTATTAACGATCTCCAAGCCTTCCATCAAACATTCCTAAACAAATGGGAAGTAAAGAAGAATCCTCTCCAAGTCCTTGCTGATTACAACAATCTCCGTAGGAATCCTGGGGAAAGTGTACAAGCATATTGTACTAGATTTAATAGTGTATATAATGCACTTTCCCCAGAACTAAAAACTCCACAAGGCTCAGCCTTAAACAAGTTTCCTGAAGGATTTGACTCTGACATGACTTATTCACTGAGAGAAAGAGATTTTGCAACTCTTGAAGATATGCAAAGGGGTGCTCTTTTTGTGGAAGTCAACTTAATAGAAAAGAAAGCAAGAATGAAAACTGAAAAGAGAGTATCTTTCAGAGAGGAATCCCCTCCCTCTACTTCAAGCTCAAAAATGGAGAGAATGTTGGAAGAAATGATGAAAGAGATGAACATAATTAAGAAAGCAAAAGAAAATCAAAACCAGACCGCACTTCAAAACAATCAAAATAGAAATAGAAATCAGAATTATAGAAGAGATAACAATCAAGATAAGCAAAAAGAAAGTGACCAACAAATTAGACCTCCCTTTCAACAGAACTATGTAGATCAATATGAGGAAGACAGGGAGTTGGAAATATTGGAAGAATCACATGTAAACTTGATTGGATCAGACAGTGGGGATGATGTTTTCCTCACTAAAGAAGAACAAGGTTTCTTCTCTAATGATCAAAATACAAACACCTATGAAGATTCTGATGACTATAGATTGGGTTTTGAAAATGCAATCATGGAGGTACACAAACAGTATGATCTTAGGAGCAAGGGAAGTATAGAGAATTCAAAAGATAGGAATACTAGCACTGCTGTCAAGAAAAATGCAGAAAACCAGCCCAAGAGGACAACAGAAAAAACCAACATTTCGGCCAAAAAACCAGATTTAAATAAAGACAAGGGAATCCAGCCAAATGTTGAACAAAGCACCCCTAACATTTCAGCTAGTGGTCCTAGTAAAACTATTCCTATTACTAGTCCAAGCAAGGTTCAGCAAATCAAAGTTGCTGAAAGGAATTCAATACAAAAAATAGATGTAAATATTAACAAGTCAATTATTCCTTTCAGCCTTGAGGGAGAGATTGTTAAGATAAAAATTACCATCCCCCTGGCTGAACTAGTAACCCAAGAAGTGTACAAAAACCAAGTTTTGAAAGCTTTAAACTTAGGAAGTGATACCGACACCTTAAACTTGATAGATGACAAACCTGAGCTGTTGTTTGGCCCAGAGGTTGAAGGAAAATATCAAGAAGGACCAGTCCCTCCCTTCTATGTTAGCTTGAACATACACGATAAAATTCTACACAATGCCATGTTAGATTCCGGAGCTTCACACAACCTAATGCCCAAAGTAGTAATGGAAAGCTTAGGCTTAGAAATTACTAAACCATACAAAGATTTGTATTCTTTTGACTCAAGCAGTGTCAAATGTTTGGGTTTAATCAAAGATTTATGTGTTAACCTAGCTCAGATCCCTGCCAAGAATCTAGTGATGGATATAGTTGTAGCTGACATCCCCCCTAAGTATGGCATGCTCTTATCAAGATCATGGGGAGCCAAACTTCAGGGCAGCCTTCAAATGGACATGTCTTATGCCACCATCCCTGTTTTCAACCAAAACCGAAGACTATACAGAGAATCCCATATGAAGTACATGGTGAGCAACATGGAAAAACCAAACAACACTCCAATCTATTCTATTCAATCAAGTTTAGATTCCTTTATCTTGTGTAACGAAGATGAAATTACTCAACAAGGTAAAGAAAACATGAACCCAATCAATTCACCAGAACAATCCAAGCTTACTTCAAATCGGCTTCAAAACATTGAAAATCAATAGCAACAAGAAAATGAAAATGAGTCAAATATACTTTGGACAATAAATTTCGATGGATCCTGTAATAAAACTAGTGCCGGGGCAGGTGTCTGGATTCAAAACACAAATCAGAGTTTTTCATACAAGTTAGATTTCCCATGCACTAACAATATTGCCGAGTATGAAGCACTTCTCCTAGGTTTACAATTGCTTAAAGAATTAGAAGCCCAAAGGATATCTATTTTAGGGGATTCTGAACTTATCATCAAACAAATCAAAGGAGAATACTCAACCAAGAATCCAAGGCTTAGGGAATATCGAAACGCTGCCCTCGACCTACTAAAAACTTTCGAAAAATATGAACTCATTTTTATCCCCAGAGCACTCAATCATCTAGCAAATGAACTTGCCTTCGCTGCCAGCAATTGCCAAGTACCTGAGATAAATGAAAAACTTAGTATAAAGGTGAAACACAGACCTACTGTGCCTGATAACGAAGATTATTGGCAGGTGTTTGAATCTGACCAACACATAGATGATTTCTTGAAATCAGAAAATGATTTCAGCATACCAACACTAGAAACCTGCCATGAAGAAAACTGTTTGTATATTGAACAAATCCCAAAGGTTGAAGTGACATGTCCTGCTAATATAAATCATTGCGAAAATCTATTTGAAGCAGAGGTAGTGAACGATGAAGACCAAGAAGACTTGGAAGTCTTACAATGCAAAAATGATAAGATCCCAAGAGGTCTCACACCTTTATAACACTTATTTGATCTCAACGATGTAGCTAAAGAACCCAGAATGGAGCCTGTGGAAACAAATGTAGAAGAACATAACATATGAAATCTAGCAGAACCCAGGATGATCAAGCTATCCAACACCCTCCCAACCCACATAAAATTTTAGTACATAGAGCTTTTCAAAGAGTTTAAAGATGTGTTTGCTTGGGAATACAAAGACTTGAAATCATATGATACCAGCATCATCCAGCATAAAATCCCCTTGAAGGAAAATCAAAAGCCTTTCAAGCAAAAAATAAGGAGAATAAATCCTCTTTACTACCTTTGGTTAAGGCAGAAATTGAGAAAATGTATAATGCTGGGATCATAGTACCCATTAGATTTTCAGAATGGGTATCTAACTTAGTTTCTATTAGAAAGAAAACCGGGGAAATCAGGCTCTGTATTGACTTCAGAAATTTAAACAGAGCCTCTTTAAAAGACAACTACCCCTTGCCCAAAATGGACCATATACTTCAAAGAGTAGTTGGGTCAAGAAGAATATCCCTTTTAGATGGTTTCTCGGGTTACAATCAGGTGTTAGTATTCCCAAGTGATCAAATCAAAATTGCTTTTACCACACCTTGGGGCACCTTTATGTATGTCAAAATGCCTTTTGAATTAATGAACGCAGGGGCCACCTTCCAAAGGGCCATGGACATAGCCTTCTTTGAAGATATTGGCTGTTTTATAATTATTTACCTTGATGACATAATTGTTTTCTCGAAAACTGATGAAGAGCATTTGATTCACCTAAGAAAGGTTTTTGAGAAGTGTAGGAAATTCGGCTTGTCACTGAATCCCAAGAAGACCCTCTTTGGTCTCCAAGAAGGGAAACTTCTTGGTCATATAATTTCAGAAGAGGGAATCAAAATAGACCCTACAAGGATAGATGGCATATTGCAAATCAACCATCCTAGAAGCCTCAAAGAATTGCAGTCTTTCATTGGGAAGATTAATTTTTTGAGAAGGTTTATTCCCAACCTTGCTGAGCTATTAAAAAACATTACAAACATGCTCAAGAAAGATGTGGGTGTGAAATGGAATTTACTAGCTAAACAATCATTCGAACTGGTCAAGCAAGCTCTTACTCAAACACCAGTCCTGATTAGTCCAGATTTTACCAAAGATTTTTACATCTTTTCTTTTGCATCTGAGCATACAATAGCTGCGGTTCTCCTTCAAAAGAATGATTTGGGGCAAGAACAACCAGTATCATTTTTTAGTAGGGCCTTAAGAGATGCTCCCCTCAAATATAATATCATGGAGAAACAAGCCTTAGCATTAGTGAAAGCATTAAAGGACTTTAGGGTCTATATTTTACACTCTCACATAATTGCTTTTGTCCCACATACTGTTTTCAAGGACATTCTGAGTCAAGACCCTGATGGTAAAAGGGGAAAATGGATTGCAACTATTCTTGAATATGACTTAGAAATCAGGCCCACCAAACTAGTAAAAGGGCAAGGATTAGCAAAACTTATGGCTGAGTCTAACTTCCAAGCACTAGACATGAATACGGTAGATGTGTTGGAAGAAGTGGAAGAATCTGATGCTCCTTTCATTGAAGAAACATTTCTGAATTCTCCTTGGTATGCTGACATTGTTTATGTGCTTTTATATTTAAATACCCCTCCTTCTTTGACTAAGACTAAAGCTAGGTTCTTGAAACAAAAAGCTTTGGGTTTTTTCATATTAGATGGAGTATTATATTGGAAAAATGCTATTGGAATTTTGCTCAAATGTTTACTTGAAGATGATGCAGGAAAAATCATGCATGAATTGCACGATGGTGAATGTGGAGGACACCTCTACTGGAAGGCCACAGTAAAAAAAATTCTCAGATCAGGTTACTATTGGCCTACCCTTTTCCCAGATACTCAGAAGCTGGTCATGTCTTGTCGTAAGTGTCAAATCTTTGATGGCAAGAGAAAGCTCCTTCCCTTACCCCTACATCCTATCAGAGTTGAGGCACCTTTTCAACAATGGGGGTTGGACTTCATTGGAGAAATTCATCCATCTTCCTCAGCTCAACATAAGTGGATCCTCACAGCCACTAACTTCTTCACCAAATGGATAGAAGCTATACCTACCAGGAATGATAATGACTCTGTCATTATCAAGTTTCTTGAAACCCATATCCTATCCAGATTTGGTTGTCCTAGAAAAATCATAACATACAATGCTGCTGCTTTCAAATCCAAAAAGATGGTTGATTTCTGTCACAAATACCATATAACCTTGGGCCATTCCACTGCTTACTATCCCCAAGGGAATGGGTTAGCTGAATCCTCCAACAAGAGTCTCATTAATATCATTAAAAAGCTGTTGGAAGAAAATAGAAAATCATGGCACAGTAAGCTGGTTCATGCCTTATGGGCTGATAGATTAACTACAAAGAAATCAATAAATATGTCCCCCTATCAGTTGGTTTATGGCATGGATGCAATTTTTCCTACCTCATTAGGAGTTCCAGTCATAAAACTCCTTCAAGAAGTGCAGGTTGAGGAAAATGATATGCAGAGGAGGATCAACCAAACAATCCATTTACAACAGACCAGAGAAGAAGTTTATGAAAGAACACACTTAGTCCAAGAGAAAATGAAGAAACTATTTGATAAGAGGACTAAGGCAAACAATTTCCAGGTTGGAAGTGTTGTTCTTAAATGGGATTCAAGAAGAGAAGAGAAGGGGAAACATGGAAAGTTTGAGAACTTGTGGAAAGGGCCCTATATTATTCATGCTGAGAGGGGTCATAATACATTTTTATTGAAAGAATTGAATGGAGAAGACCTATATGGAGGTCCTGTCAATGGCAGGATGCTCAAGCATTACTTCTGCCAAGAATCTTAAGTTTTCAAAGCATTTTTGTTTTACCATTGTAAATATCATAGTCTAACCATTGGATTCAAAGTTATGAAAAATAAAAAATACAAAAACAAAGAAAAGAAAGAAAAGAGGGCAGGAATGAAAACAAGAAAGGCAAAGCCCCATGCCAAAAGGAGAAACAAATTCTGAAAGTGTGCAAGCTCAAATGCCACTCCTACTAAACACACTTCTAGTTAGTCAAATTGTTTAATCTTGACTAATTAGCTTTAAATTTTTCTGCTGATAGGATAGTGAATTTGATTTTCCAAACTGTTCAATCTTGGCTTATTGGTAGAAAGGTTAGGATAGAAATTGAAGGTTCAAACAAACTCTAAGTCTGAACTAGAAGAAAAGTAAGGACAACTCAAACAAAAGCAAAAATAAAGCTATGAAGAAAAGAGAAGGCCATGATGAGAGACTTTCATATCTTAAGCCTTCCATTTTTTATTTAAATTTTCTGCGAATAATAATCTATGTGCAGCTTGTTTTTATGCCATAGATCATAGCAAGACAAACAACTTAATCTTGACTTGGCTGTTTTTAAATTTTTGTTGTAGAATTTAGAGAATAAGAATCTATTGGACAGTTTAATCCCAACAGACAGTAGATTAGGTAGAGAATTATCTGAGCTCAACTGTTTAATCTGAGTTTAGGGAGAAATAAGGAGTAGAAGTAGATTAGTTTTTATGCTTTCAAAAGAATAAAATGTTGTGAAAAGATTTTTCCAATCCAAGTGCACTCTGATGAAGAAAAAATGTTAGATAAGTAGGATTGGGCAGGTAGAAAGTTTGTATTAATGAAAGTACATTGTTTTCATAACTGCTAAAAAGTTTTCAAAACCAGATCATCCAGCAAAGGAAGGGCAGCCCAATGGATCAGGCACAGGTCAGCCTCCCAGAGAACACTAGATGAGGCAACTAATCAACCTCCCAGAGAATGAAAGTCTGAAGTTCTTGATGCCTTCAAGAAGGCACCATCCCCAAGTGGAGCCACTGTTAGCCACCTATAATATTTTTTTATACCAAAAGGTGGCTAAAACTTTTTGGAGCCTCCAAGGAACAAATTTTATCACTAAAAATTGTTGACTCTTGAAGTCTCTCTAAGGCCCCATGCCTCTATCCAGATCCCTTATTGCTTTTTACATCCTAAAAGCCTCTGAAATCCTTCAAAAATCCCAAGTTAAATACTGCTGCAGAACCCCTTGGTCCCCTTCCTTTTCTTCCTCACTAACCTCATTTTCTATTCTCCATTTCCCATGAAAAACCCATAATTTCATGTTTCTCCCTTTTCATTTCATTAAAATCCCTTTAAAAAGGTTAAAAACCCACTTTTTAACCTTACCGAAACCTTCATTTCCTTCAAAAAACCCTTCAAAAACCATGAAAATACATGTTTTTATGTACAGAACTTAAGCCCCTCGAGCTTAAGCCCTTAGCCCCTTTTCTTCCATACGCCCGCACCCCGGAACCGAGTTCTAAACCCTTTGGCACTCAGCGCAGAAAGCGCGGTCATGGGAATTTCCAAATTGTTATTTTTTAAACTGATCCATCGTAAATATTTGTGCTGCACTCCATCGTAGATCGCAGATCGCAATTTTCAGTTTTCCTCCAAAGAGCCATCACAAATATTTGTGATGCGATCCATCACAAATATTTGCGCTTCGATCCATCGAAGATCGCAATTTTCAGTTTTCCTCCAAAGAGCCATCGCAAATATTTGCGATGCGATCCATCGCAGTTTCCACCCATCGCATAATCGCAATATCGCATTTTCTCTCCGTCGCATAATCCGCCATCGCGTTTTCCACTTTTGCGATTTGCGATCAGTCCCGCCGGGCCCACCATATGATCCCTTCGCCGCTCATATAAAATGCGCCTTTTTCCTTTGTAAAATTAAAAAACGTCATATTGTATTGTTTAAAAAGGTTTTTCCGCTGCCTTCTCCCAACCGTCGATGTAGCACGATCGACGGCTTAGATTTTATCTTTTTTTCACCACTCTATGACTTCTCCAATTAATCCTGACAGTTGGATGATGCCATCCAACGGCCCTGTTTCCTCCGCACATCCTCCAATGCAGTTTAACCTATAAATGCAGGATTTCATAGCTTTTGTTTGTATTTTGCAGGATTTAACGTTTTTCGCTATATTTAGATGAAATTTGAAAGATGAGGGTGACGACCCTCCCTCCTTCGATTTATAAAATGAAATCATTCGCAGGTGTCAAATTCGCGTTTTCATCAGTGTTTCATGAGGCATTGATGCCGTATAACCCTGCGCAGCCCTGTGTAACAGTGAAGCACCAAGAATCCGGCATAGTCAAAGAGTATCAGCTGTAGAAGACCAGAAATGTGCCAGCACAGAGAATTGAAGACAGTTTTATGGGGATTACGGCTAAGACTATTATCAAAAGCCTAATCCCCCAATCTAAAACACAGTCTGCAGAATACCTAAAGTGTTTTAGTGACAACAAACCCTCCACCGCCACAAAAAGGAGGCGAATTGATTCCTCCCAGCAACTAAATGCCACCTGTTGCCTCAAACCTTTCAAACCAGGGCCGAAGTTATTGCAAAGGAAGATGTATTGCCTCAACGTAGCCAGGGAGTTACTTCTGCAAGGAAATCAATGCAGAAAATATCTACAGAGTTACTCCACACAGCACACAGAGCCTCAAAGTCAAATTAAGCTCCTGCCGAGCTTTGATATTTATTGTAAACATATAATACAACGATCCACCTGTAAACTTCTCCATCGAGCCCCTCAAAAGGCCGCGAAGTCTTGAAACTGTATTAATTGTCTTAGGAGATCTTTTTAGATTTCACTTCCTCATTATTCTATAAATACCTCTGTAGAAGAGGAGAAGTCATGGGTTGTTGGTTGTTGTTTGATCACAAGTTGTAACATTGAAACTGTCGGAAATAAATATACAAGTCTGTTGAAGTTGAAAAACAAATTGAAGTCTTGGATGTCTTGATGATGTTGTTGCATCCCTGTTCCTGAGAAGGCTCTATCGCTGGATTCATGAGCTTGGTTGTTGGTGAAGTATTCTAACTGTTTAATGTTTTCTCCTGTTTTCATTATGTTTCATAATATCTTACTACAGTAGGTTGAAAGTTTTAGGCTAAGAAATGACTCCTGGAAACACCTTAGACCTGTTTAGCCTTCACTGTTTTATGTTTTCTTCTGCTGAAGTATTTTAGAGTCTTTAATCTCTCTCTTTAGTCTTCATGCTTTTTTATTTCCTTAGTAGCTCAAATAGTTGGTTTCAGTATGATTTATGGTTCTCCCTGCTTGTCTGCCATCACTTGAAAGCTGTTATTGAAGTCTCCCTTTGAAGTACCATTGTCTTAAGTTAATCAAAGAGATCGGTTTTGATCTTACCCTTTGCCCCTGCTTGAACAGTTTTTTTGAAGGTCTTTATAGTTGCAAGCATAGATGTTATTTAGTTGTTCCCTCTTCTATGAATGCAGCTATCAGTTAATCTTTTATGTTTTCTAAGTCCTTTAAAATAAAATCTTTGAGGAAATAGGGAGTTCCCCGAATCGTAGATTTCATTTTAAAAGTTGTCTTGAAGTCATTATTTGCTTAAAGAATGTTTGTGGAATTTATGGTTAGCCCTGTCTATCAAATATCTCTTTATTATTAAGTTATGTTTTCAAGTTCACTTTGTTGAGAATTAAGCTTCTCTTTCCAAAACATTAATGTCCATCTCATTCCAAAACAAATGATCCTGTGGCCAAGTTAGATTTGCCCTTTGATATCCCATATCCCTTGAAGAGTTTGTCATGACCTTATTTTGAATCCATTGCCCAATGAACCAGATATTTCCTCTTTCTGTCTATCTTTCCTAGACCTTTCATATTCTGCTGTATCAACTCAACCCAACCAAACAAACATCTGCACTTAATAACTAGTCTAAGATCCATAATCAAAGCAAACAAGATAAACCTTTGCAAACAAATATTTGAGAAATCCCTCTCTGAGAACAGGAGGACTAGATATTGGAACTCTAAAGATTGGTTCTGATGTTGCCTTGTCTTTTGATTGGCCAAACTGTCAAAACACGGGATACCAACACCACCAATCCACCAAAATAAATAAAAAGAACAACCCAACCAACCTACATAACTAGCCTAAAATTTATTTGATTAAGCAAAGTTAAATCATTAAGAGAGAGCCCTCTCTGAGTATTAGGAAGGCTAGATCCTAATCTCCAAAAGTGGATAGTAGTTACCTCTGATATTTCTTTTAAACTCAAGAACATCCTTTTGGAAATTTCAGAGTGATAACATATGGGCAACCATACTGGGGATAACCAGTCCCTAGTTTAAACAGATCTTAAAAGAAACATTTTTTCTCATTTTTTGCATTAATATTTTAAAATGTTCATTGAATTTATCATAGAAAGTTAAAATTCTGGCTTCTAAAAGAACATATTATACCAGGGCTCATCCTAATCCATATTCTGCTACAATTGTTTATGATCTTGACAGAATTTTAAGAAAACATAAAAAAGTAGAGAATAAAGGAAGTAGTAGTGACTTAATCAAAGCAAATTCACTTCCTAAGGAGTTATCAAGCATAGAGGATATTCAATTTTATTTATCATTTGAGCATTATTTATTTCATACTAAATCGAAACACTCAGTCCATGATATTGTAATAGACCCTAATTTTATTCAATTTATTGAATCAAATAAGGATACTATACAACTTGATTTAGATCAACATGTTCTAGATAATTTTGACAAACTTGATGCTTTAACCTCAACTTTGATTAAAGATATAGAAGAAGCCTTTTTTCAACAATCAGTTGAATTAGTTGCCCAAACTGATGCTACCCCTAAACGCTCTACAGTATCTTCAGAATCTGTAAATACAACTCCATTTAGTACCACCTCATCTATAGTATCCACCATAGTTCATTCCACAAAGCCATTCATACCTAAACTTCCTCTCCAACCTAACGTTTCAAGTCCATCTCCTAAAGGTTCGGGTCCATCTTCAAGCACCACTAATTTACCTCCTAGTCAAGCTAAAGTCTTAGCCATGGCAACCAGATTTTCCCTTTTGGTCTTACAGGCCCCTTTACATGCCATGAAACAAGATTACCAGAGTAAAAATTTTCAGTTTGATGGTACTAGTTAGTATACTACTCAACAACATGTAAATAAAATGACAGATTATTTTGAGTTACATGAAATTGATGAGGCAGATGTACAAACGAGATTATTTGCACAAAAACTAGCAGGAGATGTTAAAAATGGTTTAAATCTTTACTTGTTGGCCATATTACTGATTTAGCTGCTTTCCACCAATTTTTTATAAATATATGGGAAAGAAATAAAATCCCTCTCTAGATATTATCTGAATATGAGAACACTAGGAGAGATCCTAATGAATCTGTTTAGGAATATTGTACTAGGTTTAACAACATTTACAATGCAATTCCAGCGAATATCAAACCTCCACCAAACTTAGCCCTAATTAAATTTCCAGATGGTTTTGACACTGATATGTCCTATCAATTAAGAGAATGAAACCCTAAAACTTTAGAACAAATGTAGAGTAATGGAGTTAGTGTAGAAGCTAACTTACTAGCTAAAAGAGCGAGGATGAAGAATGAGAGGAGGGTGACCATTAAGGAAGAAATTTTCACTTTAGATGTTAAGATGGATAGTTTAGCTAAAAGTGTAGAAAGAATAATGGATAGATTAGAGAACATGGAGAGAAAACCTCAGTGGGAAAATCAACAAGGTCCTCAAATTAGAAACCCCAAATTTAGGAAAAATCTCAATACTGGTAAATCAAGAGAAGAAGTACTCGAACAATAGATTAGACCACCTTTCCAAGAAAATTATGTTGAAAGTTCACAACAGCATGAAGAAGACCAGGATGCCTAAATAAACTTTATGGGAATAAACAATGAAGATGCCATTTTTCTTACCCAAGAAGAACAAGAGTTGTACATGTTACAACAATTACAATTTGAATCTAGAGAATCCTTTGACTACAAACAAGGCTATGAATATGCTATTTACAAAGTTAATAAACATTATAGCCTTAGAAGAAAAAAGAACATAAAGGTTCCTATTAAGAAAAAATCCCACACTCAAACTCATAAAACAATAGAAGCTCCTATGACCAAAGTTATACAAATTCTCCTTAGGGAAACTCAGAAAACTTCCACCCCAAATATTGTATAAATTACATTTGCTGCTACTCAAACTGTTCCAGACAAGGAAGTGGAAAACAAAACATTTGACACACAAACTAAATTACCAAGTGTTGATAAAGAAGACAAAACCACACAAACCAAAATTGGTAAAAATGAAATGATTAAATGAGATAAAATTCACGTACCATTCAATATCAAAATTGAGATAGCCAAATTGAAAATACCAGTTCCTTTAATAGAGCTAGTGAAAAATGACATCTAAAGGAGGATAAATCAGACAACTCATTTGCAGCAAACCAGGGAAGAAGTTTATATCAAATCCCAAGTAATTCAAGACAAAATCAGGAAGATATTTAATAAGAAAACTAAAGAAGATGATTTCTTCATAGGTGATCAATTATTCAAATGGGATTCCAGAAGGGTAGACAAAGGAAAACATGGGAAATTTGACTTTCTCTGGAAGGGACCATACATCATTTATGCTTACAGAGGCAACAATGCATTCTTCTTGAAAGAATTAGATGGAACTGATCTACTAGGTGGACCAGTCAATGGTCGAATGCTGAAGCACTATTTTTCACCAGTATAACCAGTAGTTCATTTGATTATATTTTAATCATTGTAAATACCATAGAAAAGTTTAGATTTTAATGGATGATTATCTTATAAAGTTAAAGCCCGAAGAGAAGGCCCTAAGCTTTAAAAGATATAACATCATATGTTTTAATAAAGGACATCACAAAAAGAAGTTCCAAGAAAAGCTAAGTCAAAGTTCCAAGGCCATTGATCAGAGAGTTCTTGACATCTCACAAGGAGATTCCATCCCCAAGTGGAGCCACTATTAGGGTCCTATAATAATAGGGATCATAATTTTGAATTGGCTATGTTTAGTCTTGTAATATTGTACATACCTTTGATTTTCTACAGATGTTTTCCCATATTAAAAAATGAAAAGAGGGTATGTCCTGAAAGAATAATCAAAGGAAAAAAATAAAGAAAGATAAAAAAGATATAAAATATGAACCCCATAAAAAGAAATAAAAATAACTTCTGAAAGTGTTGCACATTTAAATGCCACTACTCTTAGTTTCCTTTACTTTTGAAAATAAAAATTGTGTGCAACTTGTCCAAAATGCCACAATTCATGATGATCATACTGTCTAATATTGATTATTCATGTCTTTAAATTTCATGTCATGATAGTTAGTGAATAAAGATCTGACCAAACCATTTAATCTTGGCAGATCTGTAGTTAGGTAGAGAATAAAAATGAGCTCATAAGTTTAATCTAAGCCATTGGAAGATATAAGGTTAGAAATAAGTTAGTTTTCTTATCAAAAGAAAATAAAAGGGTCAGCAAGCTCAAATGCACCCAATAAAGGAAATAAAAAATGTTAGGATGAATAAAAGGTTAGGTAGAGTACTTTTCAAAGATTATATAAGCCTCATTGTGCTTATACATAATAAAAAACATTTCTAACACATTCCCCTTGTCCTAATACCTTTTTCCTTTCCTGGAAATCATTTTCCCTCATGCTAAATCCCTATTCCCTCTCTTGAAAACCATTTCCCTTTGAAAATTCACTCCCCTTTACCAAAAAACTCCTTCCCCTTTACTAACTCTTTCCTTTTTCATAAAAAGGAAAAAAACCACTTATTCAAAGTTTTAAAATGCTAAATGAAATACTTCGGGCCCAAATTTGAATTAACTCTTCCTCTTTATTTATTCTCGGACCCCACTTTCATTTAACTCTTCTGCCTATCTACTACCCAACTCTAATTCCTTTAAAAACTTGAAAACCTGTTAGCCATTAGATCGCTGCCAACTAGATCTAACGACTAATAAATCTTTTTGCACCCCCCGATGTTCGATATTTAAAACCAGTCGCGGGGGGGGGGGGGGGGTGTTGCGAAATGGGGGTTTTATCCACTCCCTCCTTTTCCACGTGGCACCAATAGATCTTATCGCACCCCCCCCATCCTAAAACCACCAAACCACCTTTCGATGTGTGATAGACCCTGTAATAAACCATCAAGCCACTTCCGTTTCTTAGATAAACCACTGCTATTAGAAATAAACCCATGCTCCATGCGATAACCCCTAGTGTTTAAAACAATAATAAAACCCCTCATATCTGTTATTTTCCCATTATCTCTGTTAATTTTCGAAACAGACCAAAAGGCATTGCCAACCAGAGATGAAGACTCACTGCAGTCCAAACCCCTTCCAAAAACCCACTCGCCTCCCTGTAAACCTTTTTTTTATTTACAGTTGTTTTATTTTGTAGGTGATTAACAGAACCAGGAGATGGATAAATAGTTTGATACTAGTTCTAACCTATTTACTCCAGACCCATAGGATATGAATTCAGAGGCTTTTTACTCAGCCGAAGATTATGTACAGCAAAAAGATACAATTGAAATAGAGACAATGATTGTTACCAGGGATAATACATCTACAACAAAAAAGTTCATACAAATTACTCTCCAAGACACATTTTTTATTCTACATGAAGTTAAAACATGTCTTTTTAGTAAAATCCCACTTTTACTAAATATACTGAAACAAAGGAAATTTACTGGAGGATAGTGAAAATCAATATCCTGGATGAGGATACGTGGGATAAATGTTATGATTTAATTTAAAGAGTAAAGGAGAAAACAATAAAAGAAAAAACAGGTCAAAGACAAATGAAAGGACAGATAGATAACAACCAGGAAAGAAACAAGGCCAGATATCAGTTAGTTAGCAGGTGTCACTATATTTTTGCACAAAGATATTTTATTTTCCTAGAATAAATCCTAGTCAGTTGACAGGATATTTTTGTAATGTATTTGTATAAATACTTCATCATTTGAAGTATTAAGGTTCGGTCAAGCGTGGACTACTGAACATATTGTTAGCTAACTGATCTCTTGCCAAAGGATTATTGTACCATTTTCTAGTTGACAGACTGATCAAGTAATAAAGAAACTTCTTTACAGGATTCACGTAATGAGCCATATCAGTGAAGTATAATTTCAATTGTTCATGTTGTTTCTTTAAGTATTCCATAAACTTAAATGTGTTCTGAATTTGAATGTTATAACAAGAATTTGTTTAAACTTACACTCTGCTTTTAACTGTTGTACATTTCTATGTTTTCTTCTGATATTTGGTTTAGAGGATTCTTAATTGCCCTCTGATCTCGATTGGCTCCTTCATCCTTCTTCATTATCTCTTTTAAGGAATTCTTAATTGCTCCTTGATCCCAATTGAAAAATCACTTCACCATTTAGCCTTGAGATCTAATATTGCTCACCTATCTTGCCTTGTAACGCTTTCTTTATAATTTGATTCAGTTCTGTTTCAAAGCACATTGACTCCATAGCCCAATGGAAAGCTAATAAGCACCTATTCATCTTAATCATTAATTCCAAAAATCCACCAAAATCAATAAAAAAAAACCCAACCAACCTACATAACTAGCCTAAAATTTATTTGATTAAAAAAAGTTAAATCATTAAGAGAGAGCCCTCTCTGAGTATTAGGAAGGCTAGATCCTAATCTCCAAAAGTGGATAGTAGTTACCTCTGATATTTCTTTTAAATGCAAGAAAAACCTTTTGGAAATTTCAGAGTGATAACACAAGGGAATTTATCTTTGCATGTTTTTTTTTGGATTTTGTATGTTTCATACTCTTTGTCTCATCCCTTCCTTAGATAAATTTTCATTGAAAGTGAAAGTTTTCATGTCTTTGTGCTAGCTTACATTTGAGGATATTCAGGTGAAATTTGCGGTGAGCCCTAAAATCAAAACTTAATCAAAGATAAACTTTAAAATACTTTTAATCAACCTAAGGATAATTTGTCACGTTAACGCATATATTTAGAGGTCTAAGCTAGAGACGTGTTTCGACATCTATAAACATAGGATTTTTCATTGATTTCTAGCATTACATCCCGAGGGTGAAATCTTGTTCCATGTACATAAGTGTATCAAACAGTTCTCCATGTACCCTTGGGTATATTGGATGTCGATCCATGCATGAAAATTATATGGAAATGCTCTCATCAAATGGTTACACGTTAGATAGCAATAACACATACTACACTTCCACTTACCGTTGAGTATATTTTGGAAGTCCACTATATGTTTTTATCCTCGTCATTAGTAACTGAGTCGCACGTGTTGTATACTGTGATACATTGAACATAGCATTCAGGGATATTTCCTACTTGTACATTAATTCCTTGGTTCACCAAGGTAGTATATTGCAATTCATGGTTGCTTCGTAAACATTTATTCCTAGTTTACCCCCTTTCTTATTTATTTGTTGTGTTAATTGTTAAAATTTATTAATCCAACATGGAAGAACAAACACCCCCTCTTTTTCGTTCACATAGAATGAAAAATAAGCCTCCTCTTCCACCAGAGGCTACTCTTGGTTGTCATTAGAAGCATAAGAAAATGAAAAATACTGAATCGGGAACTACTTTTGGTCCTCCTTAATATGATCTACTAGAATCATATTTTCCTTCAAGTACCGAGCTTGAGATTACTTCTTCATTTGCTAGTGAATCTAACATAGTCGAAACAAAACCACCTGAGACTTTGTTCCCTGAGGTCATAGAGTCTAAATATACTGAATCAGAATATTTATTACCTAAGTTTATACAGCATGAGGTACCTCAGCCATATTTACATGTTACTTCAGGACCTTCCTCCTCGCTTCCCGTATCTCAGACTGAACCACAAACTATATATATTAGACCCGAAGGTGAATCCCTTCCACCTAGTCTTGTGATTATCGAATAGGTTCCATAGGAATAACCTCGTCCCTCTTCTCCCATTCATTTGAAATGGATTCATATTCATCAGACTCATTTTCCTCCTCCTCAAACTCCAATACAAGCTCCTTTACCTGGTTCTTTTCTTTTCAAGTCACCCGTGAGTTTCTCACAACAATCTTCTTTGGGACAGTTAGCCACAACTGAATATGTTATGGTTTACCAGCCTACGTCTACCACTATGGTTGAGACAACCAATATTGATTCCTCATCCATTTTTGATAAATCACCAAAGAGACATATGTATGGTGGCTCGTCCATCGCCGGTTATCAATAATTATCTGGTACCTTCTTTGGTGCAGTATCTAGTCCATGGACCTCTCCCATGTCATCTACTTATAGAATTTCATCTAACGCTTATTTAATGAGAGTTATACAATCTTCTCCATCTCCTCCAATTACACCTATAGTTGAGTAACAGGTTGGCCCTTATGTTAGTGGGCATGGATTCTTTTAACATCCTAACTCTCCTTATGTTGGGCACCCTCCAATTGGGGGGGAGTTTCCTCCATCATCCCCTCCTCCTTTGGAAGGGGTAAAACCTATTCGCAGCATTCCTCATATTGTTGCATAGCCTTATCTAAATACTCCTTATCCTAGAATGGTTACTAATGTTTGGAAATATATTTTTCCCATACAACCTGGTTCGATCGTAGATCCATATTTGAATTCGCAGCATGTGCCATCTGCATCCTAAATTCCTACCTATCAATTTATACCTCAACGAGAGCAAATTCATGTAAGCCAACCTTTACAGGTTGTAAATATAACTCGATTTTTTTCCCTTCGTATTTGGTACCTCTTAGGTTCCACTTACCCAACCTTTACAAGGTACCTTATAGTCTCAAAATCTTGTAAAAGGTATTCCTCAAATTCTGATAGGATGGACTACATATGGTGTTAGTACCCTGTAATCAGCAAGATTGGAAAAAGTTTTACTGCAGGGAGAACATCATCTCAACCACTTTGGGATTCTAGGATCTAGCCCTCCTGAATCTGGAGAGGGATCTCTCCAATAAGGTGTAAAGATTGGATTTATCTTTAAAGTTTTTATGGGTATGATTTTAGGCTAGTTATGAAAGTCGAGGGTTTTTGTTTTTGTTTTTGGATGGTTGAGCATGATCATTGTTTGAGGGAAAATCATAAATGGAAAGAGTTTCAAAGGTGAGAAGTTGCAAGTAATCAAAGTAAGCTTTGGCCAAATAGATAGATAATTGCATGTTTTAGTCCATTGGGCTATAGAGTCATAATAGGGTTTAATTGAAACAACAAGGGCCAAGAGTGGTCCATGGGGCAAGTCATCTATGTCTAAGGATCTCTTTAAAGTTTGATTTATGGAATGAAATGATACAACAAGAAGGGGAATTAAACAAATGAAGAACAAAGAGCAGCCCAAGATCTGGTAAGTACTTTGAAACTAGCCATCTTTTGACATACACTTAAGAAATACATGAAAGTAAACTAGGATTTGGTAAGTACTTCGAAACTAGCCAACCTTTGATACACTTCCAATAGAAACATATAAAAACAAAAGGGAAACTCAAAGGCAACTGTTGGAGAAGAACTAGCGGGCAGGGCTCACCACAAATCCTCTCCTAGCTCTTCTTTACTTGGTAAAATTTCAAGACAAACAAAAAGATAACAAAGAATGGTCTAAGATCGGGTAAGTACTTTGAAACTAGCTAGCTTTTAACACATTCCAAGGGAAACTTTCAGATAGTCTTTTGGGATAAAACTAGGACCAGGGCACACCATATCTTCCTTAGTTCATCTCTACTTAACATGAAATGAAAATAACTTTCAAGAATAACAATTAGCTTCAGACAGGAGGACGGGGGAACGCCAGCATTCCTACTGCTTAAACTAAATTAAATCATTCTTAAATAACACAATTTGGAGGAAAACATATAGATAAAGATTTTCAGTCAGAGAAGGGTATTGATATATAGTAAATCCTAACTCTATGCTTGCTGTTATTTATCAAAGAAAATGGACAAAGTGAAAACAGAAATCAAATAACAATTTACAATAAGAAATAACATCACCGTAGACATAGACCAAGATCCCATAAATCAGCTTGTATTGATGCTTCAAACCAGTTACAACTTTAAGTCCAGTGTTTCAGGTTAGCAATCATCTTCACTTCTCAGACTAACTATTCTATCACAAGCAGAGCTTTAAGAGCCAGTGAACACTATTTACAAGTAAGAGTTTCAAGCTCAAGTATATTTCAAAGTTCTGCAACCAACAATTTCTCATCTTCTACAGAAGTATTTATAGAAGGAATGAGGAGGTGGAAGGGGATAAAAGATCTCCTAGGGAAATAAATACAATTTAATGACTTCTCGACCTTTGAGGGGCTTAATGGAGAAGTGTACAGATATTCTCACTATATTAATTGATTTACATTAAAGATTAAGCTCAGTGGGAGCCTTTCTTGACTTTTAAGGCTCCGTGTCATGTTATAGTAGCTCTGCTGATATTTTTGTCATTAAATTCCTTCAGCAGAATTAACTGTTTGGCTGCGTTGAGGCTAATATCTTCTTTCTGATCAATAAATTCAGCCTTTGTTGAATTCTTGTGGCTACAGGTGGCACTGTGGTAGCTGAGAGGAATCAATTTGCCTCTGTTGTGGCGGTGGAGGCCTTTCTATCTGATAAACACTTATGATTTTCTTTTAACTGTGTTTTAATTTAGAGGATTAGGATTTTGATAATCAATCTTAGCCGTAATCCCCACAAATCTGTCTTCAATCTTCTATTCTGGTATGTTTTGTCTTCGACACTGATACTCTTTTAATTTGATTAAATAACATTGTGTCTTTTTGATGTGCAGGGCCACACAGGGCTCATATGGAATCAATGCCCATGAAGCATTGACGAGACGTGGAACTTGAACCCTTTAGAATGATTTTCCCTTCAAATAAACAAAGCCCCGAGGATCGTCACCCTCGGATTTATCATTTCTCTTTAAAGTATTTTGAAATTCTTTTGATCCCGCACAATACAGAAAATGTTAAGAAATCCTGCGTTTATTAGGTTTTACTGCTTTAGAGGGCATGGGGAGGAGCGTGGCCGTTGGATGGCAATATCCAATGGTGAAGATTCATTAGAGGAGGTTAAAAGGAGAGAAAAGGGAGAAAATAAGTTGAAACCGTTGATCACGCAGAGATCAATGGTCAGGACTGGTCATGACTACATAAAGTGAATGAGTCACTTGGTTTGAAAAATAGAAGAAAAGTGAAGGAATGGGTTAAAAACCTTTGTTTCGAAGGAGAATATGGCAAAAAAGGAGTTTGGGGTTCAGGATGATCGTGGGCCGTCGAATGAGATCGGCCCATGAGATCAACGGTGGAGATTATATGTTAAAAACCTTCGGCGAAGGTGGAGGGAAATAATGTAAAGTGTGATCATATCTGGGCCGTTGATCTATAAATATCAACGACGGAGAGCACGCGCGATGAATTATAAAGGAAAGAGGGAAAGTAGTTTCGGGCTGCAAAACAACTGTTTTCGCGCGGCAAAAGAGCGGGTAGGAAATTTTTCCTTTTGGAACGCGATATGCATCCCCACCCGACATGTGGCCTCAGAAAACCACCTATATCGCGTAATTTTTAAGAATTATCCTTCGTGCTTGAAGTTGCGCGACTCGGGATGTGGGCCATCGGATCAAGGGTCTCAAATCTAATGGTGGAAAAGTGAACGCGATACGAGGTAGATGCGTGGGCAGTAGCCGGGTGGGCGGTTTAATTCTGGGCCGTTAGATCCAAGATTTGAACAGCGGAGATTGAAATTCGAAGCAGGCAGGACCCACAGGAGGCAGGCCTTGTTGGGTTAATATGGGCCATTGGATTGAAAAGATGAACGGCCAGGATTGAATCTGGGGGTTCAATGGAAATAATACAATGGCGAAAGACGAGTTAATGAGGGTTGTTGATCTGCAGAGATCAACGGCTGCGATTGGCCAAAGAACATTATGAGCGGGGCTCATGATTTTAAACCAAAGTTGGAAAATGTGATCTGGACTATCTGATCTGGACATGTGGACGGTCCAGATGCAATCGGAGGCAAAGGCATCAGTGGGGTGAAACAAATGCACCCAAAAAAAATTGCGATGCGATGTAGTGCGGGTTGTTTGATCGGATCGAGATCAACGGCGGGGATTGCTTTTAAAAGCAAACTAGCGAAAACCCTTAATACTTCATGAAAACCCAAAGATTTAATAAAACAAAGGTTTATCGGGGCGAAATGCATGTATATGAAATGGCTGGCACCCGATTGCGGGGCCTTTGATTATATGGAAGGCAAAAAGGCTCAGGGCTTATGTATGGGGGCCAATCGCAATCAGAGGTCAGGCTCGGTCTTTCAATCTACCCATTGGAATTTAGCGATGCGATTGGTGCCTCGGGACTTAAACTTTTGGTCCCAGGCATAGGCTATAGGAATAAAGTGGAGGGCGGAGTTTATGTAATGGGGATCAATCGCATTAGAGAAATGATGCGGGTCTTTCAATCTACCCATTTGTATATAAAAACATGGTATGGGTGCGATTTAGACTAAAACTTTGGAGAAAGTGGGTTTTCGACTTAACAAAGGAAAATAGTAATCGGGAATGGATTTTTACAATGTTTTTAGCGCCCGACTGCAGGCACTCGGGTTATATAAAACAATAATAGGATCGGGGGTTGTGTAGAAAGGCTCAATCGCATCGAAACTTTTTAACATGGCAAATAGACTTGAGCGCTGGGATTTTTTCGATGCGATAAGCACTTAAATGGCTTAGTGCCTGGTTCTAGCACCAGGGCATATGGAGGGGAAGTGGTTAGGACTTTGGCCCAAGGAGGCTTAAGCCAATGGTAAACAAACTTATTTTTTATGAAATTTTTCCAAGTTTTCAACGGATTTGGGGGTTTCGGCAGAGTTTGAAAAGGAGTTTTAAACTCTGTAAAGGGGATTTCATGAAGGGGAAATGGGGAAAAAATGAAAAGTAGAGGAATTTCATGGGAATAGAAGGGGTAAAAATGGAGGTTAGTTTTGAAGCGGAAGGAGGGGAAAAATGGTGTTTGCAGCAGTATTTTCTCCATGGAATCAACAGAATTTATGAATTGAAGTGGAAACAACAGTGAATATTTGAACAAAGGGCCATATGCCTTCATGCGTCTTCAAGAGATAACATTTTTTAGCAATAAAACTTGTTCCTTGAAGGCTCCAAAAATGTTTTAGCCACCATTTGATATGACAAATTTTATTGGTGGCTAGCATATGGTATGGCACAACCTCCACCAAATCCATGTCCTTACGTTGGGATGATGCAAATACCATGGGGAAAAATTCCCAACCTCATCAGCATATTCCTCAAGTTCCTTATCAAGGCCAACAAATCCAAACCCAACCATTAGAGCATTTACAAGGTTATCCTGGAGCTACAAAACAAGGTTATGCATATGTTGGTTATCAAAATTCTCCCTATTCTGGTGCCTAGGTTCCTATTTATCAGAACCCTCCTTATCATGGAGCACAGATACCTATTGCTTAGGATATTCCAACTTATCTAGGTTATCCTCAATCAAATTTTATCCAGTTGTTACCACTTATGGCGACCCTCAAATTTATAGACTTGACTCGGATCACCAATGATCCTATAGCCCATTCACCTTGGTGGTTGATAATTCCTAAAAAATTGCCTTGTGATATTTCAAAAATCAATGGGAATCTTGGAGAAGACCCATCGATGCATGTCATGAATTATTGTTAGTGGTGTTATTCGAACTCACTCAATGATTATTCCATTCGATTACATATTTTTCAGTGCACTCTTATAGGTACCAAATTTAAATGGTATATTGAATTACTGAGAGCTTCGTACAGAAACTTCAGCACCTTAGCTATGACCTTCCTCACGCATTTCCAGATACCCATCGGATATGAAACTAGAACAGAACTATTGACCAATTTTAAACAATCTAATTCTACTCACATATCTGATCATATTCATGAGTGGAGACATCATTGTCAATTGTTTAAAACATATGTTCTTGATCAATTTTTAGTGGAGTGGTTTATCAAGTCTATGATAGTGCCTATAATAGAAGACATAGCTAAAGGTGGACTTGTCACCGACAAGCAAGTGATTTCTCATGCACAATATTTGTATCTCATCTATACCTAATTTGGAACACTCTATGATAAGATACCAAATGCTACGCGACCTTCAGAAACTTTTCCTCATATCCCTGGTAAATAATCTCATGTTTATGATGATGTGCTTGGTTCTACCAGTTCGTAGTCGACGAGTATACCATTTGGTGTTGCTCTTATTGCGACTGCCCAAAACCCTCCATCCAATCCTTCTGCGAGTTCTACTTCTGAGATCAACGTCATTCATTCTGATAAAGAAAAATATCAGCAGTACCCTAGAAGTAAGAAGAAAGGGAAAGGAAAGAAGAAGAAATACTCTCCTCTGTAGGATCAACAAAACAATAAGTCTTCTAATGAAAAACAGAAGCCTCATTACCCATATCTAATTTTTAATGAGGAAAAATTTACTCATGAATGTCCTCAACGAGCGGAAGTGAACTAATTTATGAAATCTTATACTTCACCCGTTGTGCTAACAAATCCATTTCCAAATCAGGAGACTCATATGGTTGATCGGGACCCTACTTCCTCTAACTCGATTTTAATGATTTTCTCCACTAAGTTGAAAACCGATGTTATGGTGGCTACCTAAAATAAAGGCTATGGTAATGTAAATCCATTGAATAGTTAAGCTACTGATCAACCTACCAGTTCAGCTGCGTCTCCATTTGATCCTCCTCCTCTTATGATTCCTACGGAATTGACCATTAAGCTTGTGAAGGGCGTTATTCATAAATATGCTTTCAACCCTCATTTGAGAGGGGCTCAAAATTATAACGTATTTGAAGACTTGGCTCAATATCCATCAACTATGTCCACTCTCTAGGTGTTGCAAAACTTCCCTGCCCAAAAAAAGAATTTTCTTTCAATGATTGAATGTATAGATCCTTTTGATTCCAACCTAGTTGTTTTTAACCATGAGAAACATTCACCTTGAGTTCTCACACAATTAGCATTTATGATACATGTTGTCAACTGTGGTAATAACATCCATCGTTCTATTGTGTATGAGGGAGCCTCAACCTGCATTATTTCCATGTATTACTAGAAGGTCGTTGGTTCTCCTCATTTGAGTTAGTCACTAGCCACTTTGAAGGCTTTTGAAGAAAGGGCTTATAAACCTTGTGGAATTTTTAATTCTATACAAGTGGAATTGGGAGGTAAATTTGTATCTGTAGAATTCGAAGTTATAGATGGATCACTCGATTATAACCTTCTATTGGGTCTCACATGGGTTTATGCCATTTTTGTTGTTGTATCAACTTATTTTCAAATGATTGCTTTTACCCATAAAGGTAGTATAACAACCATCGATCAACTCTCGAAATTTTCCTCCAATTCTCTAGTTATTGGAAGTGTCCCTCACATAGGGGAAGCTCTACACCCATATCAGCATGTCGTGGTCAGAATTCTTAAAGATTCATCTGTCATTGGAACCTTTTCACTTCCTCCTCCTTCGCTTCCCAAAATCTCTCAATCAGTTGCCTATATCAATATGATATCTTATTCTACTATCACAAATGATATTTTGATAGTACCAGATGCAACTATCATCAATAGTTTTGGTGACCGTATGCCTAATCTTAGCCTCATCGACCTTGATTATGAAGCCATTCATTTATCTTGTAGATCATTCTGATCTTTTCTCTTCGATTAATAAGGTCTATCTCTCATTGGATTATGGCACATCTTTTGATCCTTTCTCTCGCACATTCCCTGTCGATTAGAGCATCATGGAGATCATGATCCCAGACGATGTACCATGGGACAATCATCACCATTGTTCCTCCTTTTATAATTCCATCGAGGATAATATCAATGACCTTTATCAACCCAGTGTCGTTGATTCATCTACAAATTCTGTATCCATTCACGAAGTTGAATTAGAGAAAAAACTATCAAATATTAAAGAGACATTCACTCTCAAAATCTCGATTAAACCCGACATCATCAAGAATATACATATCAATGCATCTTGTCATAAAGATGATATTAAGACTTACAAATACCTATTTAATGAGTTTCGAGATGTCTTTGTCTGGTCCTATGATGAAATTCTAGGTATCGATCCAAACATTGTGGTACATGAAATAAAAATGTATCCCGATGTTAAACAAGTTACGTAGTGCCTTCGTCTGGTCCATCCCAAGAAGGTTTCTGTAATTAAGGTTGAAGTTGAAAATATATTATGCAATAGTTTCATCTATCTAGTCCCTTTGACCGATTAGGTGTCAAATATTGTTCCCATCATGAAGAAACATGGGACAATTACTCTATGTGTCAATTATTGGGACGTAAACCATGCTTGTCCGAAGGACAATCATCCCACCTTGTTCATCTAACATATTGTTGATGACTGCGCTAGTTTTGAAATTTATTCATTTAAGTATGGTTTATCTAGATATAATCAGATCAACATTATCCTCATGAACCAACCTAAAACTGCATTCATTTGTTCCTAGGGCACGTTTGCTTAGCGGAAATTCCCTTTCGGGTTGAAGAATGCAGGGCTAAGTTTCAGAGGGCGATGAATTATACCTTTCATGACATCAAACACATCATGTAACCTTATCTGGATGACCTTCATACTCATTCAAAACATCAGTTTTATCACCTGATGCATCTGAGGGCTATATTTTTGTGATGTAGACATTGCAATATTCGACTTAATCCTCACGAATGTGTGTTTTGTGTTAGCTCTGGCTGACTTCTTGGTTTTGTTTTCTCAAAAAATGTAATTAGTATCAATCCTATCTATTACTTGAGTCAGAATATTAATGATATCAAAGCTAATTATACTCACTTTGAGAAGTTAGATTTGGTGGTTGTTCTAGTTGTCCAAAGGTTTCGTCATTATATTCTACTTTGGAAAACTAGGGTCGTTTCGAATTGCAACCCTATGACATAAATTTTTTTGGGGGGAAATACTCCAAATGGATGGCATCATATTGCAAGAGGTTTACTTGGAATTCATAAAATCTAAGTCAAAGAAATCCTTAGTTTTCGTCGAGCTTATATGTGACCTTCCCTCTGATGATTCTGAATTCATGTCTGAAGATTCCATCCCAGAGAAGTCGTTTTTTTTTATTTCATCATATGACGCTTGGTGTGGAGAAATCCTTGTGTATCTCCATACCCATACTTTCTCTTCTAATACCTCTCGCTCTGAGAAGTGACTTATTCAATACCAAGCCAAATATTACATCATCATTGGTGGCACCCTCTATCATCGTGGTATCGATACAGTTTTTTGAGGGTGCCTCACCCATGAGGAGGAAAAGAAAGTCTTTAATGAATGTCACTCGGGGGCATGTGGCATTCATTTATCTATTTATGATACCACACATAATATCTTGCATGTTGGTTACTTTTGACCTACCATATTTCGAAATTGTATTATCTCTATCCAAAAGTGTCATGCATGCCAGATTTATGACCGTAAGATCTATGATCCTCCCACGCCTTTGCATCCTATTGTCGTTGTAGGTCCTTTTGCGAAATGGGGTATCGATTTCATGACATGTAACGCTCACTCGGTTGGGGGGATTGGATATATCATCGTAGTGGTCAATTGCTTTACCAAGTGGGCTAGGGAAATGCCTACATTTAACAATACTAGTGAAATAGCTACATATTTTTTCTTCAACCATGTCATCGCACATTTTGGTGTTTCGAAAGCTATAGTTACAGACCATGGAAAAAATTTCCGCAATCACATGATGTCCAAACTAACTCTTAATTTTGGACTTTACCATGAAATTAGACTCCCTATTATCCTCAGGTGAATGAACAAGTTGAGGCTATCAATAAGTTGTCAAAAATATGATTCAACGTATGATAGGGGTCCATAAATCAGACTTAAATTTTCTTCTTTTTTCTTCTTGTGGGCATACCTAACCTTGGTTAGGAATGGTAATTTATGGTCTATAAGTTATCCTTCTTATTGAATGTGGGATTTTGTCACTAAATATTCCTATAGAAATCCTTCCTGCCACTTTTGTATAAGATGAGCGTCTCTTTCAATTGATGCACTTAGATGAGACCCGGCGTGATTTCACTTTGGCTAATGAAGGTCATAAGAGATGTATCAAGGCACAATATGACAAGAGTTGCAAGCCTCGTGTATTCTCAGAATGATACCTTGTTCCTCTTTACGATCAAGAATCTGATAAATTAGGGTTAGGAAGGTTCAAACGAATGTGTCTAGGTCCATATATTTTCAATAGAGTTCTTACTAAAGGGGCCTATGAGCTAGTTTATTTTGATGGAGTTCCATTGGCACATCATAGAAATGGGTTGTACTTGAAGAAATACTATGCCTTATTTTGTGTAGTGAATTGTGTACATAATGTAAATAGGTGTGTGTTTGTATTGTGTCCCTTTAGAGTTTCTTTCGGTTTCTGTTAAACTCGTTTACACTTGGTTTGCATATGTCAGCATCCCTGGAACCATATGTTTCTTATGTTGATGGTGCTAGTCGTAGTACTCAAAACATATCCTTCACAAAATGGGCTTTATTTGCTCCAAATGGCAATTTATTGATTCTACAAGGAATTTGTATGAGCCGCTCTACTAATAAAACCATTGAGTATAGTGCAATGATGAAACTATTGTCTTATGATTTTTTCACATGGTATTTGTCGTATAGTTATCAGACTGGACTCACAGCTTGTATTACTACATTTGACTAATGTCTATTCAATTATAAGCCCAACCATTCTTCACATGTTCCTAAGGGTTTTCCTTCTATAAATACACTTTGATTTCATCCAATATCAACATATTTCCAGAAATCTAAACACATTGACAGATGCACTAGCCAATCTGGTTTTAGATCGAAATTTGCGACACATGTAAATAATTTCAATACACATAACATCCATTGAAAATGAAATATAAAAATAATAAATAAAGAAGATAGATAGATATATAAAATGTTTGGTTTTAAAAAATTTGTGTCTGAGACACCTATGGCCACACGTCCTGTACATGAAAATATGGTTATAAACCTCCTAGTAGACTAATCATAATTATCATGATAACATGCCACTGCACAAGCTATATTACGCAGTAGATGACCGATACGGCCTAGAAATCCGACAGTATGTCGATTAAATTGCATAGGAAGTTGTTCGACCATGGTATCATCTATGCCATGTGTCAGCCCCTCCATGTGATGTTATACCTCTACCAGAATGAGATCCTGTAGTACTTCCCATCCTATTGTAGTTTGTATTGGTGTTGCTACCCATTGTAGGTCTCCTGCATGTTGAAGATATGACACACCCACAGTTCGAATGATTCCAGTATCTGCAAGTAAAAATCAATAGTTTAGTCTCAAAAACATCAAAAACACAAAAAAAATTGTAAAACTCAAAATTAAAAATGGTAGAAATATCTTACGTATAACACACCATTGCTATATATGGATAATCATCCACCATACTGAACTAAATGCGCAACCACATAAAGAAAATTAGTGTGAATCTCACGGATGGTGGAACTGCATGATAGGACATGAGATCTATCCATCGCCTCATTTGTGGAACTCTTTCATCAACGGGCTCGAGTGATATATACTGAGGTTGTAACATTGAAATTTGTTCTAGAGAAAAGGATACCATGATAAATCCATAGCCAAATTTCTTCAATATTGCATCTTTCTCTTTAGTCCGTTGTCCTTTCATGTTGAGCAACACTCCATTACTCCAATTGAAAATTGTTAGCTCCATGCATTCCAAATAATATTGCATGTATGACCTATTGGCCACATGTAGTGTAGATCTACCTTCGAATTTAGTGATGATGAATAGGGTATCCCTTAGAGGAAATTATACAACCTCTTTTATGTTAATCTTTCAATCTTTGGGTTCACCTTATAGAAATACGCTTTGATTTCATCCAATATCAACATATTTCTATAAATCTAAACAAATTGACAGATGCACTAGCCAATCTTGTTTGAGATCGACATTTGCGACACATGTAAATGATTTTAATACACATAACATTCATTGAAAAATATAATATATACATAAGTAACAAAGAATATAGATAGATATATAAAATGTTTGGTTTTACAAAAATTTTGTCTGAGACACCTATGGTCACACGTCCTATACATGAAAATATGGTTATAAACCTCCTCGTATACCAATAATAATGCTCATGAAAACATGCCAATGCACAATCTGTCTTACGCAGTAGCTGACCAATACGGCCTGGAACTTCGATAGTATGTCATTTCAATTGCATAGGAAGTTGGTCAACCATGGTCTCAGTTATGCCATGTGTCATCCCCTCCATGTGACACTCTACCTTTGCCAAACTGAGACCTTGTAGTACTTTCCATCTTGTCACAGTCTATATTGGTGTTGGTACCCATTGTGGGTCTCCTGCACGTTGAAGATATGAGACACGCACAGGTCAAATGACTCCAATATCTACATGTAAAAATCAATAGTTTAGTCTTTAAAAAATAAAAAACACAAAAAATTTGTAAAACTCAAACTTAAAAATGGTTGAAATATCTTACGTATAGCACCCCATTGCTTCCCCTCAGGAAGTGTGAGCTCAGGGTCTCCATGGAAATTCATTGCTGCATATGGATAATCATCCACCATAATGAACTATATGTGCAACCACCTAAATAAAATCAGTGTGAAGCTCATGGATAATGGACCTGCATGACGGGACATGAGATCTATCCAGCGCCTCATCCATGGAATTCTTGGATCAGCGGGTTCGAGCGATATATACTGAGGTCGTAACAATTAAATTCATTCTAAAGAAAAGGATACCAAGATAGATCAATATCTAAAGTTATTCAATCTTACATATTTTTATTTAGTCAGTTGTCCTTTCATGCTGACCAACACTCCCTCACTCTAGTTGAAAATTGTTGGCTCCATGCATTACAAATAATATTGCAAGTATGAACTATTGGCCACATGTAGTGTAGATCTACTTTCTAATCTAGTGATGATGAACAAGATCATCCTTAGAGGAAATCATACCACATATTTTATGCTAATATTTCCATCTTTGGGAGGTTGGGCTCTAGGTCTGTAATGAGTAGCGACATAATCTTTGATTTTTTCTCCTCCCCTTCTTGTGCATGTGAAATATATGGGGGGACCTCATCTAGATAGACCAGTCAAGAAATATATGTCCTCAACCTTTATCTCCAGTAAATGTACTCCTAGTCTGAATTCCTACACTTGAAAATCCCATGCATGTACAAGATATTCTAGTAATTCCATATGTTGCCTCATTCGAGGGAACTAGAAGAATTTCTGCAGTCCATAATATCTTAGTGCATGGATGGTAGTAGGATCATTTGATGCATTCATATCTTGTTCTTCATGTTCTCTTTCCCTCCAAATCAAAGCGAGTTTTTACTAATGAAGACTTGAAACATCAAGAGGAGACTCGCTGAGGAGAAATTTCATGCAAAAAATGTGAAATTTTTTAAGAGGAACTTGCAAAAATACTTGGTAAAATCACCCAACGCACCCCCTAAGGGAGGACAGTGTGTTTCAATGCACACTCTAGCCCAAATTTCCCTCTATCAATGCTTCTTTTGACTTTTTGGGGGTGCGATGATCCAAGGGTGAGGCATTTTTTCCCTATGGCCTCAAAAACCCTAAAAATAGAGCATAAAATCAAAAAAGGCTACCATGAAATGAAATAGAAAGGTATTATCTCCTATCTAGAAGCCGCAACACCTGAAATGGTCCTCCGTATTGATCGCAATCACCTACAAAAGGTCAACAAAGAAAAAACACTCATAGCTCCAACATTAAAGGGTAAATGTGAAATGGTAAAATTGAATTTTTATTTTGGATATTTATGGTCATTTTTCCATTATTTCATTGATATTTAATGTCTTAAGCTAGTTATGATTCAATTTTATCATTAAAGCATGTATTTTTAAATCTCTTTGATGGTCTTCTAAGTAGGTTGACTATCGTTTAATGGATTTTGAAGTGTTTCGATTGGAAATAGATCATTTTGACCAAGAGCACACTTTTATCACTTTTTTGGTCTATGTAAACTCACGAAAAAGGAAACCGTCCTCTTTTAGCTCTTTTCAGACTGCCAAAATATGAAAATATTCTTAAGCACTTTCCTTTTTGAACTCGTTAAATTATATGAAAATACGTCTACTCAATATAAGTTTTACCCATTTCTGGATTGAGCTAGACTACTTACAAAAATGGAATACCTTAGTAGACCATGGCTAATAGGTTCTCTTGGGTATTTATTTCTACATTTTCAGACTTAGGAGACTCTCTATGAAATGGAACGTCTTGAGTTTTATTTTTTCCTCTTTTTAAAACTCTCAAAACATGAAAAAGATGTTGATTTTTACCTTCGTTGGACTCTTAAAAACATCAAACAGTGATGGGCTCGTCAAACATGATGAGACCAAAACAATCCTTCTCATGGTTTGTTAACATACTCGGAGGGATTCATCCGAAGGATGAACATACAGACCAATCATATTTTATCCCTCTCAATATTGTTAAAAATAAAGAGGTATTAACCAACAATGGTTGGGGAAATTGGGAAAACAGGATACTTCACTTGTTTATGGTAGCGAGTCACTCTTAAACACGACACTCTTCCATTCAATATTTGTGGTTGTTGGGTTGGGAAATATTCTTGTCTTTTGGTTCGTCATACCATATCAAAGCCTCTGATTTTGGTTTGGTTCATTGCTGCCAACTCCATTCATTGTCATCATTGTGTTCAAGATAATTCATTCAATTAATATCTGCTACAGTACTCTTAATTATTCATTCTATGTTTGTTGTTCCTGATCCAGTTCTGTATTAGTACCATTTTGATCATTCTATCTCAAATCATGATATCCATTTCGTGTCATTAATGCGGGATACATCAAGACCCTCATACGATGTGTCGCTTCATGTCGAGGCCAGCTCATTATCGAGGAAGTTGACTTAGAAACATCCCATTGGTACCTTGGTGCTTGCATACATCAATGGAAATGTTTCCTCGCTCTCAGTGATAGGTTTACATCAATGAACTTTGATCAAAATATTTTATGTGGTGTTTAATTTCAACTCATTTATTCACACCATAAGAATTGTACGACATTACCTTGAGAGCCATTAACATCATCGGTGGTTTCTCTCACATATATTAATGACTTACATCATTGGTCAGTAATTGCTATAGGGTAATATGCTTGGGTGGTGGTTATTGGGTATCCCTCTCAGGGATTTCCTGTGCCTGAGGTAGACTGTAAGATTAGTTGTAAAGCTCCAAAGGTACTGCATACATCTTCATACTAATATTTAATTGACAAAGCAAGATTTTGAATGATTACCTCTTTGTGGACAGCAGATCCTATGGAGAGCGCAAAGTGGTAGGGTAGAATTCCTTCCTCACCAGCTCCAAATCCAGATCCTGTAACCAATCAAAGCACCCGTGTAATATTCACAACGGTATAGCTTTCTAACAATTAAACTAGTATTAAACTACGTAGATCTAAGCCATTCTTATCATGCTACATAGACAAATGAACAACAAATGTGACACTGATGCATCGAATGGACAAAATAGACACAATTCTATTGATTTATGAGAAGGAGGATTACAACCCTGTTGGCTGGATAAATCGATCTTGCAGACAAGATCGATCTCCCTAGTGTCAGAAGACAATCTAGCAACAAACGAACAACTAAGTTTATATTTCTCTAAATATATTCGTTTTACAAATAAATGCTATGAAGGTGTTGATCCTACCTTAGATCCAAATGCTTATTTTTAGTCATAAGACTTCCGTCGCATCAGTAGTTCTTCTGGCACAACAATAGTCCTTCCGTCGCAACAAAGTGTCGTCTTTTCGTCACAACAAAGTGTCGTCTTTTCGTCGCAACAAAGTGTCGTCTTGAAAAGACCTGCAATCACAAGCAATCAAATATTAAATAGCACCTATATAACAAATAATTATAAAACATACCTATCATATTGATCAAGGAATATATGAAATAAATGATCAAATGACAGCTTATCGAAATAAATAATCGAATGACAATTTATTGAGAAAAACAAAACTTGATTGTATTAATCTTAAAATAACAGAAGAACCTTACAACCTTAGCCTTAATGTTTGAATAGGCCTTCCCAAGGTACGAAGCAGGAGTCTCATCTACTTTGATAAGTCTTGCACTCTTCCTCTAGGAGCACATAGAGGTATGTGATCTTTCCTCTCAAAAGCTCAGCAAAAAGAAGTCTAAATCTCAACAGCACTTCAACTCAATCACATCTAAAGCTTGAACTCATCAATTCTCTTGTAGTCAACCCTTTGAGGCTGCCCTATGCCTCTTTTTATAGTGCAAAAGAGGAGGTTACATCTCCATACAAGAAGGGATAGAATTCTCCTTCAAAGGGATAAGCTCCTCACATCAAGGGGTTAGCTCCATAAGGTATGGGATACATGAACCTCAAAAGAGTGGACTTGCCACCGCAAGATTCCTTCGAGAAGCTTCTAGAAATGACTGAAAGTGAAATTTTTAGAGTTTACTTGCACCTTTTTAACTTTTACAGGGGTCCGCACCCTTAACATAGATACAGTGCGGTCAGGTACGTAGGAGACATGACCATTAGGTGCGGGACCGCAGGTAAGACAAAGAGAAAGTGCGATACCAGAGTTTTAGAGACTTTTAAGAACTTTTCTCTTATTTTTAAGGCTTTACATGAGGAACTAATGTGTTAGACTTGCAAAGGAGGAAGTATGAGTGATAATGAGCTCATACAGATAGCAAAATGTCAAGGTGACAATTTTTAGTGCAACAGATTTCCCCCGAAAGTGTGAAGTCTGTAATAGATGAAGATAGAGTCTGTCATATATGAAGAGTGAATTAATTTATCATTTCAAGGATCACCCTATGGACACCCTAGTCGAAACCTGTAAAAACATTCAAATGCAAAAAAAAAATATATATGTAAACATATCATCACTGAGGTAGGCATTCCCATACTTAGATCAAAACTAACTAGAAAACTGACTAAACTGTTCTAATATAGGAATGATTTTGTAATACATCAATAGTATAGACATGTGTAGACATAGTATGGACACATCCATCTGTTTATGAATAGTCCACAATATAAATGAATAACAAAATTCCTCGCAGCCTGGATGGTAGAAATTAGATCCAGGGTATTGATTTCCACTTCTCGCACCAGTACGATTCTATCCATGTGAATGAATGTGTCGAAGTCGAACATGGTAGAAACCACTTGATTACCAGTCAATGATGTGAAATGTTAACAAGTGTGAGAGTAACCACCAGTAATGTCAATGTCTCTCAAAGTACTCAATACAATCCATGAAATGTGAATGAATGAGATGAAGTTGAACATGTCACGGAATCATTCTGTTGAAGGTCAATGATGCAACCTGTCGTTGAAGGCGAGAAACCTGCCATTGAGGCATGCATATTTCAAGGTACTGATGATTTGTAGATCAGCTTCCTAGATAATAAGCTGTCGTCGATAGAAAGCGATCTGTCGTAGGCAAGCCCATAACACGAAATCATAGATCAAGTTTTGAAGAAATATATTGGCAAGGATTGAATCAGGGATGGTCAAAATGGAAGACAAATATTTTGCAGATGAATGGTTTGTTTGAACTGTCCTCTTGAATACATAACGACACTGCAGATGGTTTGGTGACAATTGACCCAAAGCTAATACCCAGAAACCGGCTGAATACTTTCAATATGGTTTGATTAAATGTTAGGCAAAGGATTTTCCCAACCCAGGTGAACAAAAGTGTCGTGTTCAAGAGTGGTTAACGGCTTTTCGAAAAATCAAAATACAACAAACAGGTTCATTTTTCTCTCTTTTCCCCCACCATTTCTGGCAAGTACCTCTTTATTTTTTACAAGCTTGAGGAGGATAACATTTGCTTGTTTATAAGCTCATCCTTCAGATGAGTCCAACTTAGTTTAAGATTCGAACCCTAAGAAGGAGTGGTTTGTTCCTGCTTAAAAATTTGAACAGGGCCTTTACTGTTAAATTTTAACGAGTCCAGTATAGGAGAAACTCGGTGTTTTTCATTTTTAGGGAGTCAGAAGAAAAACTTAAGAAAACTCTATGGGTGTACTTTTTCGTAAATTTAGTCTCTCGAGCCCGAAAAAGGATAAAATAACGCGGGAGAGAACTCTATTGACCGTAATTAGTCAACATATACCTTTTTCGTAAATAGTCCATTTCAATCCGTAAAAGGGGTAAACTTATACTGAAGGGACGATCATTCATTTACTTTAACGAGTTCGAATAGTCAAGTACTCGGCAATATTTTCATTTTTAGAGAGTCTGAAAAGGGCTTAAAAGAGAACTCAGGATTTCACTTTTCATAAGTTTTAACGAGTTCGAAAAAGGGATAAAAATATACTCCTATGGCCGACTTTCAATTTAATTTACGAGCAGGAAAAGAAGGAAAGAACTTGGCATTTTCATGTGTTTTACAAGAATGAAAGATAGCAAAATAATCTCGATATTTTCATGAGTTTAACGAGTCTTGAAAATAACCGAAATTGACTCAAGATAGGTTTCATTTTTACAAAAGCTTGAAACCGAGAAAAAATATGCTTTAGAGTGGTTTCATTTTTACACAAGCTTGAAACAGAGAGAAAACTGTGCTTGATGCCCCCTAAGCGTAACTGCTAGAGCGCATGCCCCCCCCAGCTTCATTTCATTCAACTAAGTGCACTGCTGGTAATTAATAGCTGGATGGAATGAAGGTTCATTTACGAGATCATATGAAAGACCCGACCTAAAACTGTAAGAAAATTATGCAAAAACTAAAATAACTAACCTAAATATATGACTTAACATTTACGAGATATATTCAAAGACTCGACTCAATTAGGGGAGGATTTTTTTCATTTTTTAACGAGCTTGACATAGGAAAAGAACTATGCTCATGGCAACGTGTTTCATTTTTTAATGAGGTTGACACAGTAACAGAAACTATCCTCACCTAAATGTTTCATTTTTTAACGAGGTTGACACAGTAAAAGAAACTATCCTCGTATCTACTGTCTACAATCTACCTATATAACCTATTGATTCATTTTTTTAATGAGGTTGACATAGGAAAAGAACTATCCTCATACCTGATTCATTTTTTAACGAGGTTGACTCAGTAACAGGAAATATCCTCTGACCAAATGATTCATTTTTTAATGAGGTTGACACAAGAAAAGAACTGTCCTCATACCTGATTCATTTTTTAACGAGGTTGACTCAGTAACAGGAAAAATCCTCATAAACTACTTATTTCTAATCTATTAATCTACTCTCTACAATATACCTACTGATTCATTTTTTAATGAGGTTGAGACAGGAAAAGAACTGTCCTCATCGTCGACTGATTCATCTTTTAACGAGGTTGATACAGTAAAAGGAACTCTCCTCATGAATCACTCATTCATTTTTTAACGAGGTTGACACAGTAAAAGAAATTATCCTCATACCTTATTCATTTTTTTACGAGGTTGACTCAGTAACAGGAACCCTCCTCATAAGAATCTGTTTCATTTTTTTAATGAGGTTGACACAGGAAAAGAACTTTCCTCTTGGAAGCTTGTTTCATTTTTTAAACGAGCTTGACACAAGAAAAGGAACTATGCTCTTGACTAACTGATTCATTTTTTAATGAGGTTGACACAGTAAAAGGAACTATCCTCACCTACATGTTTCATTTTTTAACGAGGTTGATACAGTAAAAGAAACTATCCTCGTAAACTTCATCATGGCTTCCAACTAGAAGAAACACATGTCAATGGACACACCTTGATCATGGCTTCCAAGAGGTCTTCATCAGAAGGAAGAATAGTTCTCTGGAAGGAACATTTGTCAAGGGAATCAAAAGGGATAAGAACATCATGTTCAAATAATCCCATATATTTTTCCATGTCAATTACGAGATCTAAGTCAAAGGAAGACGAGCAAACAGTGAGAGGCTCACTTACATCGGTAACTGAAAACATGGGACTAGTTGCCACATAATTAACCCGTGGCGGGGTAGATACCACTTTTGTATGAGGAACATTCAGGGATGTCGGATTATTGGTAGTCGAATCAAGACTAGGGAATGAAAGCTAGTCTACAGTCACAATATTAGCATTGTGAGGGAAATACATCACGTGAAAGAGTGTCGACACTACAACTCTCATTGCATAGACATAGTCTCGCCCAAGGAGTAAATTGAAATCCAAGGGGCCTCGAACTACCATAAGATCAATACAAACAATTTTACCTTCCAAAGTAATAGAAAACTTAGGAAGGATCCCTAAAGGTTCACTAATGGTTTTGTTAAAAGATTTTAGATTCTGCGTAATAGGCACAAGCTTAGGGGAACCCAAAGATTTCCAAGCAGTTGAGGATAAAGTACTAACATAAGCACCTTCATCCACATGTGTGCAGCGTATATCCCTACGACCAGCCTTCAAAATGATTTGGAAAGGAATGGAAGAAGGAAAACGAGGTTCTATCAGTCTATTCCAATCAAAGGAAAATACCTCTGTACTTGGAGGGGTTACGCCAGAAATAGGTAAAATGCCTCGTAGAAGAATACGTGTAACAAGAAGAACACAGGCGGTATGAAGTTCACTCTCTATAGGAAAGTTGAGCAGATGTGAAATCGAATCGACCACTTGATCAACTAATGGATCATCAACCTTAGTGATATGAGTTTCACTCTCCAATGGAAGAGTGGGATCGACTGTACTTGAAATTAGATCAATCACTCCGTCAGTTGACGGTAGGTTGGGAAAAAGTTTACGGTAACCAGTTGGAAATTCTTGTTGTGGAACAGTAAGGTTTTCCAACAATTTTGAGGCTTCATCCATGTGAGGGCAAATGTGAGTTTGATGACTCCCTTTGCATAACTTACAAGGACACCTAACTTTACCCTTTTTCCCAGGAACCTGACTATCACTGGTTGATGGATCAACGGTAAGTTGACAAGATTTTTCTGACCATACTTTGAAGACCTTTGGAATATCATGACAATTGATAAGGAAATGGTCACCCTTACAAAGTCTGCAAGGGTATTTGGGTTTACGATGCATGTTGGAGGTTTCCTCAACATTACTAACACTTTCAGCCATGGTTGTTTGGTTGACTTCTTTCTTATTTTTCTTCTTCTTCTTCTTCTTCTTCCCTTTCTTCTTCTTCTTAGTCACCTAGTTACTAGCGTCAAGGCCTTTACCAAGCGAAGAGGAATAAAGGGAGGAATAAATATTGGGTGAAGAAGGTAAAGGGTCAACAAAAGGTTGGTGATGTTTAGATGGCGAACTCTGTTGAGGTGAAGCATTCAGTTGAGGTGGAACAATTAGAGTATTCGGGGCCAATGAAGTTGAAAATAACCATACTGGTAAACCTATTGTAAATCCAGGTAATGAAAATGTAGCCATATAAGGAGGACCAACATTTCCAAAGAAAGGAAAAGTACTAGGATTCTCATTAAGGGGTTCCTTGGTTATTGAGATTCCCGAAACGATTGCCATTATATTCAACTTAGAGTGAATTTTATTAACAATTTAAAACTAAAATTAACAATTAACAATTTAAAACTAAAATTAACAATTCACAATTCACACCTAACAATTAAAATTCACAATTCACACCTATGGTCTCTAAAAGTAAAATCAAACAAATGAACACCCGCTATCAAATCTAGGAGTCAAACCACACACAAACAGTAACTTCCCGTACTAAAAAACGCTAGTTGGTGATGAAATCCAACTTAGTAGAAGTTTAATATAGAAAGGGCGGTTGGAACAATTACCCCGACAACCTGCTTAATGAAACAGACTGGAACAAGTTTCTTCACAAAACCATCTCAAGTGAAGAGAACCCCCCAGATAGTCCAAGTGAGTCTAGTCGATGTCTTCTTCAGGTACAGTGAGATATTTCCTTCACCATCACCTTAGGAAATAATCTTAAGCTTATGGACACTAAGGTTACCAACAGTAACAAATACAATTGGGGGAACAGTCTACAATCTGATTCCATGCGCAAGGGTAGAGTAACAAAGCTCAATCCCCTTGAAGGCTCCTCGACATGGTCAATCTGAGGTTTACCGACAAGTGACCCCAGGCTCCTCGACAATGGTTAATCCGAGGTTTACCATTTGTAATGCGCACAAAATCTTCTATCTTTCCCAATGAAATAGAATTGATTGTCTCAAAGGTTCGGACATGATCTCGTGATTAACTCCTTTAAGAGAAGCTTCCCAGAATGTACCAATTACAATTGGATTTATTTCCTACTGCAAGATTTATCTACTTGTTTGTTTTTACTATCTTGGAGAGTTAATTACTCCCTACTCCAAGATACTAGCCTAAGCTATATTGGTGATAAGAGCCCTAGAAATGTAAAAATTACTAGATGAATTTTAATTAAGCGTTGTGTTATTTAGGCTGTTATTACTCAAAAGGGTAAATGGATATGAAACCAATGGTGTTATGACCCAACCCAAAATTGAATGCAATCGAATATGATAATGTAATATTTTCAATTCGATGAATCCTAACTAAAGTAAGGAGAGAGTTTCCATTCACTTCCAACAATGCAAAAAATTGATCACTAAGAGAAAATATAACAAATTATCTAATGCACTAATTTCATCAAGAAAAACTAATGCAAATCAATCCCAAAACAATTTTTATATTTTTGTGTTTTTAAAACAAGCATAAAAACATCTAAATTCAAATCAAAGAAAATTGATCTAAATCTATGATTGATTTTCAGAATGTAAACTATGCAATTGTAATCTATGCACAATTCAATTGAAAAGTATGCAAATGTAATCTATGCACATTTTTCATTCATATTCTGAAAATGAGAATTCTAATTATGCAAATGTGATCTATGCAAGAGAATTCTCAAACACAAGATGATTCTAATGTAATCTAAGAACCAATCAAGTGTAAGTAAAGAAAATCGGGTGAGAGTTCCAAATATCAAAAAATAAAAACACTCAAAGGCAATTAACACTCATACACAATTTAGCCCCGCCCCCCCCGGCGAATAAGGGGGAATTTTTTTTGCAAAAACAAAAGCAAAAAGATGAAAAATTGTGAAAAAACTGGGACAAACCTCCAAGTAATGACCAAAGGAAATCAAATTAATAATTTCTCAAAAAAGAGACTCAAAACACCCAATTAACTTAATGGAGATTGATGAGATGAAAAATTTGCTGAAAGAAACTCATAAACAAGGCTTTTTTGACAGAAAAATACAGATCTGGGTAGATGATAAGAATCCTAAATCAAATCTAAACTAAAATTAAAGAAGAAATCTAAGTTTTTCAAGACTTTTAACAGGGCCTGCAAAAATGTGCGGTCCTCAGAAAAATTCAAGAAAAACAAAAAAAACTTCAAAACTTTTCAAATCAAAGTAGATCTAAGCTACCCAAACCCGTACAAATCAATCAAAAATTAGAAAAAATAATTTTCTCAAATCAAAACAAAGGAAAATCAAAACAAATTCTTTCCCCAGTAGAGTCGCCAATTTGTTGGCCGGATAAATCAATCTTGCGGACAAGATCGATCTCCCTAGTGTCAGAAGACAATCTAGCAACAAACGAACAACTAAGTTTATCTTTCTCTAAATATAATATTCGTTTTACAAACAAATGCTATGAAGGTGTCGATCCTACCTTAGATCCAAATGCTTATTTGCAGTCGTAAAGCTTCCGTCGCATCAGCAGTTCTTCCGTCGCAACAATAGTCCTTCCGTCGCAACAAGAGTCCTTTCGTCGCAACAAAGTGTCGCCTTGAAAAGACCTGCAATCACAAGCAAGAAAATATTAAATAGCACTTGTATAACAAATAATTATAAAAAATACCTATCATAGTGATCAAGGAATCTATGAAATAAATGATCAAACAACAGCTTATCGAAATAAACAATCAAACGAAAATTTATTGAGAAAAACAAAACTTGATTGTATTAATCTTAAAATAACAGAAGAACCTTACAACCTTAGCCTTGATGTTTGAATAGGCCTTCCCGGGGTCTGAAGCAGGAGTCTCCTCTACTTTGATAAGTCTTGCACTCTTCCTCCAGGAGCACATAGAGGTATGTGATCTTTCCTCTCAAAAGCTCAGCAGAAAGAAGTCTAAATCTCAACAACACTTCAACTCAACCACACCTAAAGCTTGAACTCATCAATTCTCTTGTAGTTAACCCTTTGAGGCTGCCCTATGCCTCTTTTTATAGTGCAAAAGTGGAGGTTACAGCTCCATACAAGAAGGGATAGAATTCTCCTTCAAAGGAATAATCTCCTCACATCAAGGGGTTAGCTCCATAAGGTATGGGATACATGAACCTCAAAAGAGCGGACTTGCCACTGCAAGATTCCTTCGAGAAGTTTCTATAAATGATTGAAAGTGAACTTTTTAGAGTTTACTTGCGCCTTTTTAACTTTTACAGGGGTCCGCACCCTTAACACAGAGACAGTGTGGTCAAGTATGCAGGAGACATGACCATTAGGTGCGGGACCGTAGGTAAGACAAAGAGAAAGTGCGATACCAGAGTTTTAGAGACTTTTAAGAACTTTCTCTTATTTTTAAGGCTTGACATGAGGAACTGATGTGTTAGACTTGCAAAGGAGGAAGTATGAGTGATAATGAGCTCATACAGATAACAGAATATCAAGGTGACAATTTTTAGTGCAACAAACCCTCAGTTGCACCAAGCCCTCCTTAGCCTTCCAATTCCTCTCTCTCTTTCTCTATCTCTGAATGTGATGATTCTCAAGGGAAAAATTCCTTAATGAACTTTGCCGATCTTCAAGCCCCACACTACAACAATGAAATTTTGCTCCACATATAATTAAACTTTCAACCTTAGACCAAGAGCCCACATCTCCAATTTATAGGAAATGGAGAGGATAAACCTTGCCAACTCTTTAAACCTGTTCAAATCGGGAAATATCTAGATGTGTCCTTGATTTTCTTTGCTTTTGCCTTCCATATGAGTTTAGTTGTGTTTGGCAATGTCTAATAAGAGGTTTGTGCCATTTAGTTTCTATTTTGAACTGAATCTTTCTGAGAAAAAGTTGGAAATTCCAGTCTGTTTTCTGCAAGGTGTTCCCATTTTCACATTCAAACAAAGATAGCGGTGCCCCTTGGGCAAGAAAGAGCGTTACCCTAGGAATTAATGCTCCCTTTGCATGGCTAGGATGCATTATAACTCTACCTAGTTATTTCTGTGGTGTGTTACCTTGGAAAAAATGGGTCTTGTCTAGGTCATTTTCTTCCTTCCATGTTACCTTCTCCTCTGAGTCGATGAGGAGGTCATTTTCCCTGTAACAGATGCCCCCTAAAGTGTGAGGTCAGAGGCAAAGACGATGGCCAAAATAATTTATAACAAGTGTAGTAGAATGAGAGGAATTGGAGGACCGAGGAAAACCTGAAACATAAAAATATCTCAGAAAATATAGTATCTGTCTTGAGTCGGGAATTCCCATTCTCAGTAGCTATATCAAAATTATTTATCTAAAATAGAGATATGAACAGTGTGTCCACCGATAAGCACAATGTGGAAGCTTCTGTCATGACAGGATCAAACAGATAAGTTGTCTCCGAAAACAATATCGCAGCTTGGGAGAGGAAACACAACTGAAATGATGTAGGCCTCAACCCAAGGTCTTGGTCGTTGCTTCACTAAACTGCATATTTCCACACATGTGAATGAAGGAGTTGTAGTCGAACATGTAGGAAATCGTTTGATTACTAGTCAATAACAACAACTTTTAACAGACATGAGGGTGGCCACCGATAAGGATGATGGTCCCCAAGATGCACAGTACAATCTAGTGAGTGTGAATGAAAGGAGTTGACGTCAAACACTCGTAGAATAATTTGATCAAGAGCCAATAATGAGAACCCCCAACCAAAAACAAGGTGACCTCCCACTGATGTCTGCAAGTACCCAGGTATTGATGTGTTTTTGGATCAAATTCCTAGATATGATGTTGAAGTCAATAGGAAGAGATCTGTTAAAAGGTAGGCACTGAGGCGTCCTACATCAGTCGACACGAAACGAGAAAAGATGATTTTTTTTTGGGAATAGTCAAGAGAAAATGGGAATAAATGACGACAAATAATTTATAGTATATGATGGCTTGGCTGATACAAGGAGCAGTAGATAGCGGGATCCTCTTAAATAATAGAAGGCATTGTAACAGGGTACCAGGTAGCTTAGGCTTAATGAAAACCAAAGGGTGTCAGGATTCACTAATGCAGGAACATTGGCATACGAAGGTTAAACTCATAGATGGTAGGGTTTGGCTAAATGCGAGTGAGTTTTCTGGGAAGTTCCATGTTCAAGATTTTGTGCTGCCAAATCGACCTTTAAAATATAACAGAATAATTATCCACTTTGTCCAAATTTTTTCCCTGTCTAATTAAGTTTAACGAGTCCAGGCGGGTAAAATTGGTGATCTTTTCATATTTAGAGAGTCTGAAAAGCATCGTAAAGGAAAACTCCAGGGGGTACAATTCTTATGTTTGATAACCAGGCACGACGAAGAGAGAATAGTAAGCCTGAAACAGTTCAATTTCCATGAGTTAGTCCATTGAATCCAGATAAGTGAGAAACCTATGTTCAATAGGAATCTGCCTCATTTTGTTATGAGTATGAGGAGACAGAGTAAACTCAATGTTCTTCGTGAAATTTTAACGAGTCCGATGAAGAAAAACTCGATGCTCTCCATGAATTTTTAACAAGTCCAACGGAGAAAAACTTGGTTACTTTTTTCATTTTTTAATGAGCTAGAAAAAGATGGAAAATAATGGCTCATATTTCTTTGTCATAGTAGTTTAACGAGTCCAACGAAGGTAACTCGAGGTTTTTTCAGTTTTACGAGATAGAAAAAGTCCCTAAAAAGAAAGCTTATTGCTTCTTCGTATAAGTTTAACGAGCCCGAAGAAGAGAAATCGAGGTTTTTTGGATTAAGGAGCGAGAAAAATACCATAAAAAGAATGCTCGTTGCTTCTTCATGTAAGTTTAATGAGCCCGAAGAATAGGACTCGAGGTTTTTCGGTTTAACGAGAGAGAAAAATACCATAAAAAAATGCTCGAAATTTCTTGATCTCTTTCTTGTCAATTGAAGGATCTATATCAGGAATTTTTTCGTAAGACCAAGTAAAGATATCGCGGAACTCCTTAAAAATGGATGTGAAGCATGCAATTTCCTCGTGATTCTAATCGGCTCCAATCTAAATATTTTCCATGATACCCGTTTTGACCGAGATATCTATGAGCATAGTCTTGGAAATATTTCCCATGTTCCCTTCCGCATCGATAGTTTGAACAGTCGTGTAGGTAGAGGGAACGATCTCAGGCGGGTCAAAATATTGGATTTGAGTAGTGATCGCATCTGTATCGAACATCGAAGCGTGATGATGGAATTCTCCCCAAGGTCATTCTTCTAGAGACATGATCTCTCGAATAGCTTTGTCCATAGGAAGGAATTCATCGAGTAGATCCTTAGAAGGAATTGTGATGGGCGAGAGGATGGTACCATTGGTCGAAACCAAAGCAGTGGAGGGTTCAGATGCTATTTGGATGGCTTGATAAGTGAACTTGGCCGGTGATAGTGGCATCTGATCTCCATAGGAATAAATTTCTGAAGGTGCCGGTAGGATCAATGGATCGATAGAGCCATCCGAAATGGTGGATATCATTGCAATCATGTGTGGAACCTCAATAGGCGAGCGAGGAAAACAACCCATCAGGGAACCTGACGTACGAGTCAGGAATGCGTCCTACTAGGGGTACAGTGCTACTTGGTAATGTGGAATAATCAGGGGTGAAAAAGGATAATTGATCCATTGTGACTATTTTCCCATCCAATGGAAAGAGGATGAGTTAGAAGGCCGAAGAGACAATGGTGGTCATTGTGTAAGACTAACTGCGACCCAGTAATAGATTATAGTCGAGATGACGATCTACGACTTCTATGTCCACCATTATCATTTTCCCACTAGCCGAAATAGGAAAGCTAGCAAGGTAGCCTTTTGGGAGGGAAGTGTGGCCATCAAAAGCTTTAAGGGAATTCGACGACGAAGACAAAGTTGGAGAACCCAAAGCGAGCCAGCACGCAGTTGACATAATACAGGTCGAAGCACCTTCATCTATGATAGTGCAATGGATTGGTCTCCCTTTCGACACAACTTATACCTAGAAATAAGTTGGTGTGAGAGGTGAGGTTTAGATTTCTCTATGTCGAATATGGATAGCATAGAATTCTAGGGGTCGATTCTACTAATGGCCAAAAGCAGAGCTTTCCTTTGTGCTGGGAAGGTTTGCAATACTTCGAGTGCAAACATGGCTGATTGTCCTTGCTCCAAATCTTCTACAATATTGTAGCTTTTTGCAGCACGTGTAGAGGTGTTAGGATTCGTGCGTCGAAGTGTCCCTTTAGGGAGACGATTCACGGGGTCAACAGTAGGCCTTTCAATATGAAAATCATTGGGCGGCGGTGGATTCAAACTTGTACCAGGTTCTTGAGCCTCAATGACTGGATTTCAAGAGAGTTCAGCTCAGGCTTGGAGTTCAACACTTTATACGCCATAAATGGCGGATCATCCTTCACCGGAAGGATGAGTACCACCGTTGCCCCTTTGTGGGGGTTGTGGTGGGTTTACAACCATGTGTTGTTGTTGTTGTTGTGGATTAGGGAAGGGCTTATGAAGGATAGAAGGTGTCCTCCCAGAATCCTTGTTTGTGATAAAATATATGCATTCCTATAGTCGAGGACATTTGTATGTCAAGTGGTCCTCCACACATATTATGCAAGGAAATTTTATGGGTTTCTCCTTTCCTTTGTCATTTTTAGTAGCTTTTTTCTGATTGGGATTATTTTGATTACCGGAATGATCTTCAGAAGGAGAGGTCTTTTTCTTGTTCTTCTTGTTCTTGTCGCTAGGTTTTTGTGTAGACTGCACAAAGTTTACCTCAACAGTAGGAAGAGTAGTTGATTGGTTAGGGGCGATGGCAGCTAAAGATGGATAGGAGGTTTTCCCACTAAGTTTTTTTATGGCTATATTGGAGGTTGTGCCAACGATACCGTCAGCGTGCACTCCAGGTAATTGAGTAGCGGGACGATTTATATTTCCAGGGGCATGGGGGAGTAAACCATACAACGTGCTAGATTACGAATAGATCAGATCTAAATGTTGCGCACAACGAATGGATTGGTCTTCCGTGACCGCACCAGATAAGAAAATGTCTTTAGCTAGGGATGGTAAGAGTGACTTACAAAACCAATTGGATAAGAGATGATCTGGGATTGGCACTTTGACGAGCCTCCGCCTATGTTTCCATTCATGAATGTGATTGGAGATGTGGGTGGCAGTGTCTTGGTGCAGTGAGGTTAAGAGTTTTGTGCCGGTTTCATATATAATAGGTAATTGAAATTTATTAATAAATTTTGTAGCTAAGGTGCCAAAAGTGTTGATGGGCCCATGTGGTAACTCAATGTACCACTTGGCAGTGTTTCCTATGAGAGTGCGGGGGAAAAGTTGAAGCCAGATACTATCATCCACCATGGAGTTAGAAACAGACCATAGATGAAAGGTGGTGACGTGTGTAGCCGGATCACCCCCTTGTTTTCCGTCGAATTTAGGGATGTCAGATGGAACCTTGTGTGGTACTAGAGGCCAGAGTGGGTTGTGGTTGATGACATCATGGGTTAGTTTTTAGAGGTCAGGGATGTTTAGAACTGCTAAGAATGGAAATTGCGTGTTTGCCCCCGGATCTAGCCAAGGAAGTATTGGCTGACCATTCAGACTGTAGGGTCCACCCATCAATGTGTTACCAATCAGATAAGTAGGACTTTGTTGATAAAATTTCCTTGTGAGTGGGGGTGTAGGTGTGTATGGTTGCTGTCCATAGGGTATGTTGTACTGAAGGGCGAACTGTTGGTTGCCCCTAGTGTAAAAGTTACCCCCTTTCCCAAATTGACTGTGGGGTTGGTTCGCCCATATGAACGAGATAGAGTTAGCTAAAGGCATACTGCTATTTTCATAGTTAAGTATCGGCATAGAACCTACACCGAAAGTTTGACCACTCAAAGGAACAATGTTAACAATAGGCTGTCTTGTTTGTCCTAATGACTGCAGGGGTACCAAAGTGCCCCCTGGCATATATGTATTGGTGACACTACCCTCTAGCATGATTTCCAATAGGTTTGAACCCAGCAAAGGGTTCCAACCAAAAGGGTTGCTAAAAGGAACCGAATTAGCCCCACTAGCGGGAGCGGAAACCATGGGTCCCAGCCCGGTCACAATAGGAGCAGATCCCGGAGGATTCGAAGGTCCGCTAACAGTTGTGGTGACTGGATTGCTGGGACCAGGTATGGCCTGGCTACTGGGGTTGCCAATCATTGGCGTAGAACTGACAACTGGCAAGGAAGATGGTGGTGGACCAGAGTTGGTTACCAATGGCATCAACCCTATGGGCGCCGGTTGTGAAACGGATGTTGGTGCAGCCGAAGACATATCTTGGCCTGGTGTAACCTGAACTAAAAATAGCGCCAACGGATCAATGAGAGGAGGATTGTAAGGAGGCACGACTCCTTCTGTAAAATATCCTCTAGAAACTCCGTATGATATAGGGCTATGTGAAAGTCAGGGGTTGTCACTAGATATTGCTCTTTTGAAGAAGGCATTCGCTCACCAAGGCTCGACTCCTCCTCCGGTGTCAATGGAGGGAGACCTCATTGTCGTTGAGACAGACGACGAGGGTTGAAGGAAGCCATGGTTACCTGTTTACTTTTATCAAAATTTAATTATTTGTGATGTATTATAAAGTCTCAGTGATAGTAACCACACACTTAGAAAAGAAAAAAGAAAAAAAAGGACTTCTAAAATCAATCAACAAGAAGCCAGAACAAGGTGGCCCTGTTTGAGTACTGTCGTTTGCTGGAGATGGAACCCAGTATCACAATAGCATACAGAGAGGGTTGGTCAAAAATACAATTACGGTTACTCTAGAGCTTCGCCTGAACCTCAGACAATAGGTGTAAGCACTCTCGTGAAGACGAGTACCCTCCCAAAGACCGAAGACAGAGTAGGTCTATCTGTTTTAGGTACCAGGGTAGCCCGCCCCAGTCACCTTAGGTAATTCCCTAAAAATTATGGCAACTAAAGATACCTCAAATCACAGACATTGTCAAGGGGATCACGGTCGTAGAAAACACACTATATGGGCATAACACCTAGGTCCCCAATATAGTTTCGACATCCTCGAAGGGAACCCTAATATATAGCATGCCCACTGAATACACTCAAAGGTGGGCTACCTTCTCATGCACCCTGGTGTTGTCTCGCGCTTAACTTCGATGGTAGTGGAGTGGTCCCAATAATATGAGTGCAATAGAATTTCGCTTTTTAATGACTCTAGTTTCAAGTTTTGAGATCTTGGGTGATTTTCTCACTTCTCCTACCCCAAGAGCCTAGCCTAAACTACTGTTGGTGTGAGCTCAGAAAAATTTATATGATTAATTTTATTATTTCTTGATCCGTAGAGTACTTGATTATTAGTCTTGCGGAGGGGAAGTGGATGTATGAAATGTGATGAGACTCTCACTCAAAAACCATGCAGAAACATGCTCTAAATATTCAATTCAATGAAGATTTTATTCTACAGGGAGATATTTTTCCAACATCCATGCACCAAACATTCAAATAACATAGTTCAACCTTAAAGATTTAGACATCTATCTATCTTCCCTAATAGATTTTTAACCAAAATTTTTAGAATTAATTCAGCTAAGTTTAGAAAACTAAAAAAAAAAAAAATCTTCTTCTAAAAGTAGATGCTACTAACATTAAATTTTTTAAACAAGAACTAAAAAATCCTAACTCGTAATCAAGCGTAGGGATCCAGTGTAAGAAGCTAATCTGGTAGCCAATAACTCCATAGCCAAAGGGAAACACAACAGGGGTGTAAACAACATATGTTGGTTGGGTAATGCTGGAAAACAGAGACTACAGAGAATTAATGATGAGACTAAAGCACTGTATCTGAGCATAAGCAACGTTATAACGCACTGAAACACTCTCAGATAGAGGGTTACTCAATGTAAAGTTGTAAAAATGGCTAGGCAGGGTCTATTCTTAACTCTGTGAGCTTTTGAGATTATTACTAAGCATATAAAATGGCCAGAAAGATATTTGAACGGAGGAAAAGAGGTAAATTCATAGGAACAATCTAGAAACTTGGGGTTTACTCCCCAGCGGAGTCACCATTTCTGCTATAGGGTAATATGCTTGGGTGGTGGTTATTGGGTATCCCTCTCAGGGCTTTCCGGTGCCCGAGGCAGACTATAAGATTAGCTGTAAAGTTCCAAAGGTACTGCATACATGTTCATACTAATATGTAATTGACAAAAAAAAAATTGGAATGATTACCTCTTTATGGACAACAAATCCTATGGAGAGCACAAAACGGCAGGGGAGAAGTCCTTCCTAACTCACTCCAAATCTAGATCCTATAACCAATCAAAGCACCCATGTAATCTTCACCACAATATAGCTTTCTAACAATTAAACTAGTATTAAACTATGCATATATAAGCCATTCATATCATGCTACATATACAAATGAACAAAAAATGTGACACTGATGCATCGAATGGACAAAACAGATACAATTCTATTGATTTATGAAAAGGAGGATTAAAACCGTCGGTTACACTAAGCCCTCCTCAACCTTCCAATTCCTCTCTCTCTTTCTCTATCTGTGAGCGTGATGATGCTCAAGGCAGAAAGTCATGAATGAACTTCGCCAATCTTCAAGCCCCACACTACAACAATTGAATTATGCTCCACATATAATTATACCATCAACCTTAGACCAATATCCCACATCTCCAATTTATGGGAAATGGAGAGGACAAACGTTGCCAACTCTTTCAACTAGTTCAAATCGGGAAAGATCTAGATGTGTCCTAGCTTTTCTTTACTTTTGCCTCCTGTAGGAGTTCAGTTGTGTTTGGCAATGTCTAATAAAAGGTTTGTGCCATTTAGTTTCTATTTTGAGCTGACTCTTTCTGAGAAAAAGCTGGAAATTCTAGTCAGTTTTCCGCAATATATTCCCCTTTTCACATTCAAACACGGATAATGTTGCCCCTTGGGAAAGACAAAGCATTACCCTAGGCATTAATGCTCCCTTTGCATGGCTAGGATGTGTTATAACTCTACCTATATGTTTCTAGGGTGCGTTACCTTGGCAAAAATGGGTCTTGTATAGGTAATTTTCTTCCTTTCATGTTACCTTCTCCTCTGAGCTGATGAGGAGGTCATTTTCCCTGTAACAGTAATCATACAGTGTCTACCATTTTCTACTTCAGCTCATTACTTCACATGGTTAGGCTCATACGTTGGTTGGTCATGTGAACAATATAGAAGACCCTGGATCTAGTTTCATCCATCTAGGTTGTGATTTCAGGATTAATACAAAGGTCACAATGTATGATGGATATGATCATACAGATAGTCATCTAGTCACGGGTCCACTCTTTCTCATCAGTGGACATGTCTTCCTGATCATTGTGCGTGTAATGTTATCTTGAGTGTCACACACTTGCTAGACCCTCATCCATTGCCACCATCTACCCATAATTTCCAAAACTTCCCCATTCATTTCCCTCATTGTCCTAAAATGCTACAAGAAGGTCTTATTTTGCTTCAAGAGGCCATTATACATAGAGAAGATTTTTTTTTTACCATATCTCAAAAACCATCCATCAATTTCCCGATATATTTCAACCAAGGATGGTGTTCCCCCAAGGGGGAGGGTTCTGTAACATCTCTAGTGCAAATTCCATGTAATAAAAGTTAATAAAGGCTAAATAATAACCACGGTTGTTAACACCAAAAAATCATACAAGCAAAAGACATTAGAAAAATGTCAAGCAAAAGGTACGATTAAATATTTTCATAGAATAAATACATTAGGAAAGGAAAAATTTTAAATTCCTAAGATTCGGGAAGGAAATTGGTGGAAAACACACAAATAAAAAGGGGTTTTTGTGCACAAAACACTTATTCCTTCAATAGCTGCGCAGTCCTGAAGATGGTGAAAAGTCACTATCTAGGACCACTTGACACACTTGACAAGAATGGTTCTCTGTCTAGTACGGTTAAGGATAGCCGAAATCAAGCCACCTTGAGGAGGTATGCAACCCACAAAGGAATATCATCCCCACTCTTGGGTCACTATCAAGCTTGGGCCAAGAGAGGGAGGAGAAGTTCAAAAATATCTATAAAAACTGGCCATGGGAAGAAGAAAAGGAGACACATTGTTATGCTAGCAAAATTGCTCCATAGAAAACCAGCTTGAAAGTGTAGCAGTGGAAGGATTGGAATGAATCACATGTTGGCCATCCAAAATCTTAGTCTAAGAGAGAGTTTTACCATATGACAACAATTGACGTCCTTTTGAGAGAGGGAGGAGATACTTGCAGGGAAAATTGAGAAAAGGAGCCCCCTTTGTTCTAAGTATTTGAGCTCAATAACTCAAAGGACTCTCTTCAAGAGAGTTTAGCATTGTATTCTTCATACCACCAACACCTAATAAAGGGAGAATTCTCCATTTGTATGATTGGGTTGTTGCTCCATTTGTCTTATTGGGTTGTTGCTCCATTTGAGCATTTGTATCTTGTGTATTTTCTCTTTAAGTTCATAGTGTTGTATGCTTAGCTTCCCTATGATTTTTTTTTACACTGTTTATGATGTTCACTAATAGTAACATCATATTCCCTGTGTTCTTATGCGGATAGAAACTAGCTGCTAAAGAGGTGCATTTTGGTACATCCTTGTAGAAAAAACACCACCACAGGAATGGCGACTCTGCTGAACTCATCTTCTTAAGTTAATGGTTGTCTTTTGCAGGTTAGTATCCCTGATAAAGTCTACTACAAATCATATTTTCATTATATGTGAGCTTCTCATCACATTCAATGATTGTTCCAAACAACAGAGAGGCCAAATTTTTTAGTTCTGCACAAAAACGTGCATTATCCTCTAACACACGCGCATTCCTTGCCCGTGGGAAGATAACTCACGCGACACACCAGAAAGACAAAAATTGGCATATTTTTTCCATTTGTAAGGTTATTGGAAATCCCTAATAACTTTCCATCATCATTTGTTAGTACTCTTAGGATAGTTAGTTGTTGCACTAAATCTAAGTTAGGATAACAATTAGGTGTTTTTTAATTTTAGTTAATATTTGCAAATTACACATAATTTAAGTAGGAAAAACGAAAGGGGCCCTAATCCATGCATGTTTTCTGAACAAGTTATTTTCTGATAAAAATACAAAATGCATGGCTTAATTAATCAAAATGTAATTGGCCCATAGATCCACACATCTTTTACTAGCTAAGTTACTTCAATTTTTTGCATTAGATTTGAGACTAGGGTCAAAGTATTGATAATGAAAGAGATTAATCTATGTTGTCCTTGCACCTCTTGGTGAGCTTGGATAAGAATATGAAAAATTTCCTATGAAAAATTGAACTACCATTTCCCTATAGTGAAAAATAGTCCAATTAGAAAAAGTGTAAGAGACCCATCATCTGTGCATCATTTCAAGTTTTCGCAAGAAATAATCACTCATAGTGTAATTAGAAAAGGACTGCAAAGGATCATTGCATATCCAGATCTCATCAAACTCTTGATTGTTTGCTTCAAAACACACATGAAGCATTGGTAATTTTCGAACCAATAGGCACCCATTATGTTGGGACATTTGTTCTTATCTTACGTTCACTTCAGAAAATCACACCCTAAAGAAAAATTGAGACTCCCTAAAAACAAAAATAATTTTAAATCATTAAATTCTCCCCACATGGGCCACAAAAGAAATTATAGTTCAGGTTAGGACCATCGGGGGTAGGCATCCAATAAGTTGTCGTAATAATAGTACATTTTGAAACATAGATGTTGAAATTTTAGGGAGCTTTAAATCCATCTATTTGCCCATGGATCAAATACCCGAGCCTTACAAAGACCCATTTTAGAGGGTGCTAAGCTTGTGCCTAGTGCGTGTAGTACTCTTTGGGGCTATCTGACCCATCTAGTGCTCGATACTGGTAACCAATTACCAAGAAGCTCAAGACTTGAATGTTCACATGGGACGATGGTACTTTAGTGGCCAAAGCTAGGGCATCATTCCCTATAGGTGATGGTGCAAGTAGCACTCGATCCTCATACCCATTACCTTGGTCGATTCTTCAGCTCCTGGAAGGCATCACCAGTTCTTTCGGGACATCATAGGGGACCCAACGGGACCCTGTCGATCTAATAATTTATTAAACCTCCCCCACTGAAGGAAGGAATGTTGGGTCTCCTGCCTTTCAGGCATAGAAGATGCCACGCTACCGCCATTATTAGATCATCCTTTATCGGAGCATATTTTATTGGAATCTCCCTAGGGTCACCAGTGGAAATCCCTATAGGTTCACCACACTCAACTCCTCCTACAACCCCTCGAGGTAAGAATATATCTACCCCTCTGAAGAGTCAGAAAAATATCCATTAGGGAAAACCACAAAGTAACATTCCCCAGGCACCTCCCCTGAACCAGCACATTCAAATATATATTTCTTAACAAAGTACGATGGTGTTCAACACAGAGTTACCCTTCTTAGCATCACTAAATCTTCCATATATAATGAATTTAACAAATGACCCCATTGCACATGGCCTTAATTGGCCCCCCATGCCCACGAAGCTCCATTCTGATATACCAAAATTTTAAAGGAAGCAAGCGGAAGACCTCGAAAATCATATAACGACTTTCCACCTATGGTGTTTGTCGAATAGTATCATTGATGATACCATTTGACTGAGACTATTTCAATGTACCCTGACAAGGCCTGCAGTAAAATGGTATGTTGAGCAACCATATGCATCGCACAAAACCTTTAGCACCCTCGCTACTACATTCCTTACATATTTCCAACTCCCAATTCACCATGACTTAGGAATGGATCTTATTACACATTTCAGACAAACAACAGTTATTCATATATCGTACCATCTCCACGAATGGTGGAGACGTCATAGTTTGTGCAAAGCTAAACTCGATGATAAAGTTTTGTTGGACTTATTTTTTAAAACCCTCACTGCAGATATTTCAAAATATGTGGCAACACAAAAACCTACCTCAGAGGAAGATTCCATTAGCAAATCCCAACAACTTGAACCCATTTACACCCAATAGGGATATATCTATAATATCCTTCCAAATGCCCCATGCCTGCAAATTTATAGAGAGTTACCAAGCACGTCAAATACGACTGATGGTTTGATAGTGTCCTTAGACCAAAATCAACTGAACAACAATTATTAGTACCCAAGATACTCTTATGATACTATGCAAATGTATCTTAACCCAGGAACTATAATAGTCAATTTTCACCTCTACAGAACATGATGAATAGGGCTATGCCATACCATCAATAGCAGGAAGGTCTATATTCTCCCTTGTAGGGGAACGAATACTCAGATAGAAATTTTGATATAAGAGAGTCACCCCAGCACTCATACGCCAATAAGGGAAAGGGAACCAATACTACCCTTTCCCTGCAAATAATATACCACCAACGCAAAATAATGCACCACTGAATCTAGTGCAACTTTCCCATACTCATGAGTGACAATATTATACCAGGAGAATAAAAATAATCCTCCAAATGCTGCAAATAAGAAGCCAAGGAACAAACAAAAGAGAGATTATGGAGAGGGGGCAGTAATCAATAACGCCCCCCGTAATCTGAGGCTAGGGGAAACCCCAACTAAAATCAAAACCAGGAGCCAAGAAATAACTACCCATGGAAAAACAAGACAACCAGTCTAAGAACGAAGCATTCTTGTGCCATATTTGGAGCGTACGATCATTACACTCACCACTGCCCTGAACTACCTGAGTTGAAACAAATTCAGGGTAATAGGGGAAAAGAGGGGAAAAAGCAGTTGTATGTAGTCATGCAGGAATATTTGCCCCATCAAGGAGTGGTTAGCACCCAACAACCACAACCTTCCCAACAAAATAATTTCGGAGAGAATGCTAAAAATAGTCATGATATCTTTATGGCTGGACAGGACATTTTCATGCAAACATAGAACATCAGCTATGAAGCACCTTCGGAAACCAACCCATCAAGAGCAAGCACCAGTGCACCTATAGCTCCTTTGTCCATATACAAGGTTCCCATTGATTCCATTCCTAAAATGGTGAAAATTCCCATGAGACGTGCATGACATTTTTCCAAAGCTTCTCACAACTACAACATATGAGATGACTTGGCTTAGTCCCCTTCAACTATGTCAGCTCTAGAAGTCTTGCAATCTTGCCCAGCCCAACATAAATCCTTACTTTCAGCATTAGGCACAATAGACCCTTTTGATTCTCGCTTAATGCTTTTTGACCTAGATAAAGTGAGCCCATGACTCCCTTCTCCAGTCACCTTCCAAATCCTGGTACATCTAGCTGAAAAATGTTGATTATAGACATTGATTTCTTGGATGCACAATTTGATTATAATATCCTTCTCAGCCAGAGTTATAGGTAATCCATGAATGCAATCGCATCCTCCGTATTCATAATAATGGTGTTCCCAAACGAAGGGAAATTTGGTATAGTCGACCAAATCACATATTACCAAAAGAAGACCCTAACCGCCCTTGACCACATCCTACCCTTTGTAGTATCTTCTCCAAATTTAGTAATGACATACACTGAATTCGGTCCAGGACAAGTTAAACCACCCAATCTCCTCGTTACATACCCAGGAGACCCACTATTATGTTGGAAAATATTCCAACTACCACAGAGGCACTAGTGTACATGATGAGTTCATCAAACACCCCTCAAGACCCAGAACCCACACATGATACCCCAAGTACTGTCATAGTGGAATCCACATTCCCAACTACTGAGGCACCAAGTCACAACATCTACATAGTAGAAAAGAAGGAATTCCTACCCCCGGAATAGGTAGATTGGTCTAAAAAACTTATCCCAACACTAGATGCATTCAAGGAAGGGAACATTTCAAATATCTCACCTACCATTAAGGTTTATATTTCAATAAACCCTGGCACTGTTGAAGAGATCTTGTTGGCGGTAGCATGCTTCCCAGAAGAGGTAACCTCCTACATAAACGTATCTCTAGAATATAGGGACATTTCCGCGTGGCCATATTATGATATTCCCGGTATCAGCCCCTCAGCCATGGATCACCACACCGACATGTGGCCTGATTCTTACCTAGTTAGGAAAAAGCAACGTCAGCTTCACTCGGTCATAAAACCCATCAAGTGCGCCTTCCTATGTTTTTGGTACATCCTTCTTTCTAGTTTGCGTATTTTTATAGATGTATGTTTTCACTTGGGTTATTGGCTTTTGAAGTTGCAGTATATCAACACCTTCACAACAAGATCACTCCCTCGGTGGCAATCAATAGACAAGGTATAATCCTCAACTCAACATGATAGGTTTCCCCCAACACCTTGCATATCCTACCATCATGTCTCTGACATTAACCATAGGGTCCACCATCCTGATCACACTTACCATCACCTTCTACCTCCACATGGTAAGCACCCAAGTTGGTCGATAGAGCCCCACCTGCATGGATCACCCCAGTTCATAGTTCCCTTCACACTAATGGTATCCATGTTCTTTCACCCAGGTCGAAGATTCATTTTGCACACATGTATCGAAGATCAACCTCATACTTCTCTTCTTTGCACCTTGCTTTCCTCACTTACTCTCAGGCCACCATACTTGATCACATACGGATTGAATTGCATGCACCACCACATATTAGACTATGCCTACCATCCACCCATATTAGCATATCCCATCTGTGACATTCCTTTCGCCTCATAAACACCACACCGAGACCAACTAATGGGGCCTCGAACCTCAGCAAAACACACTCGCATCCTCATGCAAGATCATACATGTTAATGGGGCACCTATCTCCGTGCTTGTACATCCAAACTACTTTCATATTCTTTTAGAAAGTGTACAAATATTTTTTTTAGGAGAAAACTCCCACCCATATATTTACATTCCTTACCTACCAGCAGTCCCTAATCACCCTTGGTCAGAGTTGTGTGTTCTTTGCCACACCCAACCATTTCAATCATAACAAACATACACCCACCCTAGATGTCCTACCGACCCCACAAATTCCCCCATTAGAAGTTTTTATGATTTCCTCCACTCGCATTTACAGCTCCGACCTCAGGCCAATTAACCATCATCACCAGTTTCAACCATCTCTCACCATCATGTCTTGTTAACCAATCACATCGAGCATTGTTTATTATCAGAAACATTGGTCCCTTGTACCAATACTTATTTTTTATCGGTTGATGCTTCCTTTATGTCGACTCCAACAACTATTATAAGGAAGGAGGTAGTACCTTGGATGAGCCCCCACCATTAAAAGGGGCATCCTCGGGTGACACAGAAGGAATTAGCGTCACCCACTGATGCCATCGATCCTCTTGACATTCAACATCAACAAAGTTTTCATGTCAAGATAGTATCTTACTTAATAACAATTTCACTCTGTTAGAATTAGTAAAAGACCCGTAATCAGTAAGCATCTCTTTCAGCAATGCTCACAAGGGAAGGTCCCCAACAGTTAAAGACCCATGCTATCACTAAGCACTTCCTTCAAAAATTCCTTACCTAAAAAATGCATGGGGGTTCCACATTCAACTTTTCTATGAACAGAAAAAACACCCTTGAGGCCATCAATAATCGTCTTCATCAACTAGTAGCAGGTCACCTACCACAATGTGACTTGATAGAACCAATATCTGTCATATTTTTTTAACTAGTCATTATCACAAGCATGGGACATGCTCGCCTCATAGAAATATTTCTCATTTTATCTCTTGAAGGTTTCCGACAAAAAAATGGGTCTCCCTACTCAGTTTTGCATCAAGTTACTCTCTCTCTCTCTCTCTCTCTCACAAAAGGATCACATAGAAAGAAAAACGTAATGTATTTCATCTATATAGTTCTTCCTAGACCTCATACATCAGGGGTCAACTGTTAACACTAGAAAATTGTATAAGAAAAATACATTAGAAAAATGTCAAGAAGAAGTTACAATTAATGATTTTCATAGAATAAATACATTAGGAAAGGAAAATTTTAAAAATTCCTAAGGTCCAAGAAGGAAATTAGTGGACATTGCACCAGTAGCAAAGGGTTTTTGTGCACAACACACCTATTCCTTTGATAGTCGTGCGGCCCAGAAGATGGAGAAAAGTCACCATCTGGAACCACTTAACACACTTGAAAAGAATTATTATTTGTCCAGTACAGTCAAGGATAGCCGAAATCAAGCCACCTTGAGGAGGTATGAAGCACACAAAGGAATATCCTCCCCACTCTTGGGTTACTATCAATACTGGGCCAAGAGAGGGAGGAGAAGTTCAAAAATATCTTTAAAAACTGGACATGGGAAGAAGAAAAGGAGACACAATGTTATGCTAGCCAAATTTCTCCATAGAAAACCATCTTGCAAGTGTAGCAACACAAGGATTGGAATGACTCACATGTTGGCCATCCAACATCTCAATCTAAGACATAGCTTCACAACATGACAGTGATCGACATCCTTTTGAGAGAGGGAGGAGACACTTACAAGGAACTTGAGAAAAGGAGCCCCCCTTATTTTGAGTATTTGAGCTCCATAGCTCAAAGATCTCAATTCAAGAGAGTTTAGCATTGTATTATCCATACCACCAACACCTAATAAAGGGAGAATTCTCCATTTGTCTTATTGGGTTGTTGCTCCATTTGAGCACTTGTATCTTGTGTATTTCCTATTTTAGTTCATAGTGTTGTGTGCTTAGCTTACCCTATGATTTTTTTTTACATTGTTTATGTTGTTCTCTAACAGTAACATCATTCTTCCTTGTGTTATTATGTATATAGAAACCAGTTGCTAAAGAGGTGCATTTCGTTACATCCTTGTAGAAAAAACACCACCACAATGGTTATGGGACACATATTCCAAGTTGAATGTTGGGGAAAACATTCTAGTGTGGGTGTTCATTTGGTTTATTATGGCTAAGGAAATTGGAAAAGGAAATGATAGAGGATTTGGAAAGGAAAATGGCATTAATTTACATTTTATTTTGAAAATAATGGAAATTAGGAGAAAAGGAAGGTGAAAGGTCACAGGTTGCATGTGAGGAGGAAAATAAAGGAAAATAATGAAAAATGAAGAAAATAAAGACCTTGTTAATAAAAAGGCTTATGAGGATCAGTTGGTAACTTTTGTTAGTGTAACCTTTTATTAGTTCAATTTTGGAGCTCTCTCTCTATTCTCTCTCTCACACACTCTTAGACACTTTGATTTTTCTTGTAGCACTTCAAAATTGGATCAAGAAACACAAAGAGGAGGGAAAGATAAATCAAGGAAGAGTAGGATCAAGTAGCTACAACGAGTTTACTTGCAGGTATCAATTTTCATGTGTGAGTTCCTTTCTATATTTGACATGCATGGTGATGCATGTGTGTTCTTAGTTCTATTGTTGTCATTGCCATGGGTTTTTCCAAGTGTGACAATGTTCTTAATCCTTCCCTTGCCATTTATGGATAGCCATGGTGTGATGAATTTCTCATGTTTTGATTAATATGGATTTATGGATGAATTCGAAAGTAAGTTAGGTGTATCTATGAATGAAAGAACACATGGGATAGTGATCCCTAAACCAGATTTTGGATTGTGGTAAAGCCATTGGCCTAGTAACCCCTGAACCATACTATCGGTTACGGTAAAGCCAAGTATTGTGTGCCTTGGTGGGCCTAGGAATCCTCGACCAATGAATGGCGAGATATAAGGTAAATCCTAGAGGTGGGTGCCCTTGATAAGGCCTAAGAATCCTTTTCCAGTTAATGGAGGGATATATGGTAAATCCTAGAGGGTGGTGTATCGATTATGGCCTATCTATCCCTAGATCAGACTAAGGATTGCAACAAATCCTAGACACTAGAAGACAAGAAAATTACTCGCAGTGTAGGTGAAAAACTACGATGGTATCCATGCTTGTTTATGGCCTAGTGCTCTGGTGAAGATTACGTTAAATCCTTTTTTTATTGATGTTGATGAGGTGGTTTAGCCTCGAGAAGCCCTGGTTTATTTTTGGTTTTGAGTCCCACATTCATGCTTGGAATATGGTATGGGGATAATTCACTAAAGAGAGAATTGGTTTAGCCAATATATGGTCATGTGGAATGTTAAAGTCCCAAACATGGTTGGCTTTTGCATTCATTAATAAGAGTTTCTTCTCCTTGATAATTTATGTGAAAATGTATTGGTTCATATGTGGTATTTATGGTTGTGGCATCCTTATTTTTTTTGTTGTTTATATGTTCGTTATGACTACGTTTTATGACAGTGATGATGTATGGACCTCATCATGTTTTGATTTATCAATGAATGAATAATTATTCTATGACTTAATAGGTGGTAATGCAACTAATGTGATAATGCATCAATTCTTCTTAGCGATTCTCAGATAAGTATGAGACCCCTATGCTCAGATCAATTATTATGACATGTAGAATGCATATTTGTGACAAGTTTGATGAAATTCCTGTCTAGTAGGGGTCCATTCAAGTCCTTGTTCAAGTATTTTCATTTTTATCATTGTTTCGATATTAATTTTAGTTTCTATAAGTTTCATGAAGTTCTGGGAAGTGGCCTGAGTCATGGCCCTAAAAAAGTGGTACAAAATCCAGAGTTGCTAGCATAGAACTACTTGGGAAATTTTGCACTCGTAGGCATTCCCTTATTGTGGGAGTGACTGGAGGGTCCCACTCTCATGCATGCCCATGTCATGGGAGCAAATGAGGCTTTAATGCAGTAAAATTTTAGTTTGTCTCTGGGGTTGATCACCTCGAAGGGTTGGATAGATCCTCAGGGTTTTGTAGCATGTGTAGAAGGTCAAATTAGTTGTTTTGTGTCAGGTCCACTTCCTTAATTATACATGGGAATTCTAATAAGATCATAGTAGCCTCTCATCACATGTTTACCCTAGAAGACTAGTTAACTTATGTAAATTTGGGAGGAATGTGTTACAGTTACCTAATGTTGAACTCTTTTCTTAGTACCTGTATCCAACTGCACTAACCAAGACTCTGCATGCCCTTCTTTATTCAAACCACACTTATCCACTAGGTCAGGATTAATATAACCATAATTAGATCTAGGGTCAATCAAAATAGAAAAAACTTGATCACAGAGCTTACCATCCATCTCGATAATAGATTCCTAGTGATCCGATTACCTATTATCCAATGCTACATAAATCTGCGAAATACTCTGCCCAACATCCCCAACTATTTGTACTTCCTAATCACTGTATACTTGTGGTATACCACCCTAAACATGTGGACTATATCTCCTACGATGCTCTCCATCACAATTCCAACACTATAAAGGTTTCATGCCATCACCCTTGTTATGCTCCTCGGAATGAAACCCCTGTCTTCTTTCAAATGCATTGAACTTATTAGGCGGTGTTGCATTCTCTTTATTACATGTATCCCAAGGTATTGTTCGATTCTTATCCCATTTTCCTTTATTATTCTCATTACCTTTCAATCATTCTTAGTCTCATACATGCGCTTCGATTTCTCATAACAATGCTTTATATTTCTGATGGATTCCTCCAATGATCTACGCTCATCAAAATCAATATTGTCCTTGAACGCTACTAGAAACCCACTGATGAATCTCTAAATATTCACTTTCTCCTCCTTAAGATAAGGCACATACCACAACAACTACAATAATATACTATTATACTCCTCATCGGTCATAGGTCCCATTTTCAACTCATAGAACACCTTTTCCCTATCATTGTAGTATCTCTCAAATAGATACTTCTTCCAGAAAAGCATCTCGAACTCACTCCAAGTAAACTCCTCTTCCTGAATGCCTCTTAGTTTCTTTACATCTTCCCACCAAATTTTTTCTTTACCTTTAAGATTGAACATATCTATTTTTGCCTTCATGTTCTATGAGTAATCATATAACCGAAAGAACTTATTCATCCCAAGAAACCATGCTTCTATATCACATGACTTCTTTGTTTCACCATCAAATGTAGGTGACTTGGATTTCTTGAAATCATCCGAAAAATATCCCATGTCACTCCTCCTATAAGGATTATAGCGATGATGACTGTGATAACTATCTGAATCATAACTAGAGTAAATCCCATGTCCATTGCCTTGTCTATCAGGTGTATTCAATGTAGTTTTTAACCCTGAACAGAAATTATTTGTAAACGAATCTTAAAAAAAAAAATAAACAATAGTGAGAACATAAAAAACATAAAATAGATATACACAGATATTTTCCCTGGATCCCAAATTGGGACTACCAACGTTATTTTTCATTATCTTCCTTCTAGTGTTACAACACATATATATACATGTTGAAGCATATGTTAGGTTCCCGTGATTTGTTAGATAGGTGAGATCAAATGCATAGGGTAACATCATACCAGTCTTTGGAGTCCTAGGACCTAGCCTTCCTGGACTCAGAGAGGGCTCTCTCTATTTGTGCAAAGGATGTGAACTTGTTTTCTTCTAGGGTTTTGATTTTAGGCTAGTTGTTAAGTGTAGGGTTTGTTTGTTTGTTTTGGTTGGGTAAGATGATCAAGTAGAATAGATAGAGTGAGGAAATATTCAAGTCATTGGGCTATGGAGTTAATAAAATTCATAGAAAGTTTCGATAGTAAATCAAGGTGGATCACAGGGAAAATCTCGCATTGATCAGATGGATTCTCAAGGTTTTTGTGAAATGAAATGAACATAAAGTTTGTGAACAAAGTAGGACAAAGGGCAATTAAGAATCCTTTATCATGTACTTAAAACAAGGAGGACTTCAACACTATTTAGCATGAAGAAGAAATCAATAGACAGGACACACCAATAACTCTTTGATTCAACCTAAGCAAATAAGCATTTCAGACATACAATCCGATGAAATATAGAAGGTGAGAAACTCATTTAACTTCTAGTGATTTCACCTTAAAGGTTATAAAACATTCAAGATACACATATAACATTAATCAAAGAAGAGGGAATGCCTAAACATCATTGATCATAGCTATGAAGATCTCCAAAATAATTATTCAAGCATGGAAAAAGGGTATGATCAAAACATAGCCTCTTTGGCAAACCTAATCAATGGTACTTTGGAGAGAGACATCAAGAACAATGTTTAGAGACATTAAACAAGCATGGATAACCATAAATCATCTTTGATACCTATTTTATTAAACCATTTATGAAATAAAAAATCTTGGGGGGTCTATAGAGCAATTAATAAATCTCTAAAAAGGCCCAGCAGAGGAAAACATAGAGGCAGTGAAGAACAAATAGAGCTAAGGTGCCTTTGAAAACATTTCTTAGTCTAAAACCTTTGTCCTAATGCAATTTAGAAGGATGAAACACAATGATACATAAGAGAACAATAACTAAACAGAAGCACATCACCCTTAACCAAGCTCAGGGATCCTGCAAGCAGCCTTCTCCATCATCAATCAAGACAAGCCATTCACAAACTCCACAACACCAATTTCTTCCCCAATCTCCAAAAACAATCTATGTCCAATTTCTTCCCCAATCTCCAAAAACAAACTATGTATTGCTCCAAAGAGTCATCAAATGCCAATGTCTTACAATTAAGCCCTCATGCTCTATATATTTAGCAAAGGATGGAAAAAACCCTAGATAGGGTTGGAAAATGTCAAAATCACCATAAATGTCATAAATGCCCAAGAGACCATGCAAGGCCCAAGGCACAAAATATCCCATGAAACAATGGAAAAATAACTCTTAGCACCTAATTTTAGAGTGATTTTCCTCAAAAAACATTATAATATCATTTTGCAATTAATGAGTGTGTTTTGTTGACTTTTGGCCAAAAACACACAATGAGGTCTAAAAGTGCAGTGCCTTCATAAGCAAAAAATGGGTCCACTTGCAGCCAAGTTTTGGCAACCTTCCCGATGTCATATTTTTCTCCATGATGGCCCATTGGTAAGACTGCTGAGTATACTTTTCAAATATACCTTTGTTTTTCTAATTGAGCTCCTGTAACCTATCCGAAAAGCCAAATTCCCAAAACTGCTATAAGCGCAGCGCCAACACAAGCAGAAAATGGGTCCACTTGCAGCTAAGTTTTGGTGACCTTCCCGATGTCAGAATTTTCTCCGTGATTTCTCGTTGGAAAACTTGCTGAGTCTAATTTCCAAATATACCTTTGGTTTATTTATTGAGCTTCTGTAACCTTTCCAAAAATCCAAATTCCCAAAACTGCTATAAGCGCAGCGCCAAGCCTGAAAATGAGGCAGAAAGGTGAAAAATGAGGTGTAGATGATATTTGTAATAGTCATTGATGTATTGTGCCATGCCAAGGCTCCTTTGTAGGTCTTTAATCTCTGCATTTTTTCTTTGAAGGAGTATGCTATGGGCCCTCTTTTTGTCCTCTTTATCACTGTCAACATGGATGAGTTCAAACTCCCTCTCAACCTCAAGTTGATCTTCTTCTCCCTCTCTTACATTTTCTTTGTCTTTGTCCTTGCTTTTGCCCTTGAAATTATCTTTATTTTTACCCTTGCTTCTCTCTTTTCCTTTTTCCTTTGGTTTTATAGGAGTAGAAGTCATGGCCCCTTGCCTTTTAGAGGCAGCAAACACATGTCTTGATCCTCTTTGGTATGCCAAGGGAAAAGGTTCAATTTGGCTCATTATGGTGTCCTCATTGTGGCTATCATCATGGGCTTCTAGGTCTTATTTTTCATCACCTAGACTGTTGCTCATCTCTTCACCTTCATCACTAGCCTCACTACTGGCCTCTTCACTGATTTGTGCATCTTCACTTTGTTCCTCATTATATCTGCCCTCATCATCATTGTTGTGACCTTCATCTTGGCTGCCAAATTCTAGGCTTTATTTACTGTCTTCATGACTGTCATGACTTTTTTTCATGACAGTCATGACTATCTTCAACCTCTTCTTCATTTTTTGCATAGTCATCATCTCCATTTGGGCTGCTATCTTCATCTTTTCCTTCATCTCTGTTTTGACTAAGAGCCTCATTGTTTTGATTGTCTCTAGGGCTCTTAATTTATTCTTCATTTCTGTAGGATCATCCTCTGTTTCTTGGTTACTTGTCTCATTTGTGCCCATGTTGTCCTTCTCATATTCATCCTCATCATTCTCAATGTGATTGTTGCTTTCTTCATCACTTACCTCTTTTTCATCATCATCCACATCCATGGCCTCTGATTCATTGTTGATTTCTTATTCATCATTGCTTAATCCATTCCCATACCCTATATGATTGATAAATCCCTGTTTGTAGATGATGGAGTTTAAGACAGGGCTTTTGGCATGAGGCATTAGGGTTTCTAGTCCTTAGGGTTTAGTTAACTTCCTTAATCATCAAATCATGAATTTTACTGGAGGAGAAGGAAAACATGCACCTACCAACTTTTTACTTCTTTGCAGGTCCTTGGATGTAGCTTGTAGGTGCTCCCTTGTGGTTTTTGGCAATTTTGCAAGTCGAACAGGGTTTTCTAGCCTAGGCATAGCGCCTACACGAGCTGTCGGGTGTCAGGTCTTCTAGGCGCAGCGTCGGGCGAGTTTTGGGCCAGTCGGGCTCTCTAAGTGTAGTGCCAACAAGTTCTGGGCCATTCGGGCCTCTCTCTACCCTAAGCACAACGCCTTCCTCTGTATACACAGTGTAGTGCAATTTTACACAAGAAATTCCTCCCTAAGCATAGCGCCTGACCCTGTACACATAACGCCTTTTGCAGAGGGAATTTGGAGGCCTTATTGATGTCCAAATTGGGCCCATGATATCTCGTTGGAAACAATATCCTATCTAATTTCCAAATATACTATTTTTTCCCTGATTGGAGCTAATTTTCCCTATCAAAAGTTTATTTTCCCAAGACTGGAAAAAAAGTGTTGAGTGATGGTGTAGAAATACAGAGTGCTGGTGAAAACAACGTTTCGAGGCCTTCCTTAACTCAAAATTGAGCTCATGATAGCTCATTGGAAATATCTTCCCTTCTAGTTATCATTTGACTCATCAAGCAAGTCATTTGGACACTCTAGATATGAGAAAATCTAATTTTCCCAAGCTTACTCCAGTAGTGCAGCAATTCTCCCATGACACCTGTATTTTTTGACATTTCTCCCAAACCATGATACCTGTGTAAAAATTGAAGGAGTTTTTTCTTCTTGGACCTATGAGGGACAAAAACCTCTCTCATGTTTTCCAAATTCATCTTTGTTTGGTCAGAAACATATTTTTAAGAAAAACTAGCCCTAAGTGTGGAAAATGATTTGTCCTTTGTAAAGAATTCTCGGAAAATGATGGAGGCATGATGTTTATGAGTTGGTATGGCTTTATGCTTGCTAATATGACCTTTTAAAAATTATGAAAAAGTGTCAAGCTTGTCCATTACCTCATATGCAGACTCTGAAACTGAATGATTGTCTTCTTTGGAAATAATGACCTTGGAATACATGAAACCCTAATTGACCTAGTGGCGGGTTCTTTGACCTCTCTTTGACTGAAAATTGGCTTGGAATATTTAAGTGAAAAACATAGCATTGACCAAGTGGTGTAATGAAGATTCAAAATCCAATGTACTTGATTTATCTAACGAGCCTACATAAATAGTTTTGAGACCATCAATGCTTGAGGAATTTTGTGGAATCATGGGAATGAGTTAGGCTTATAACAAAACCCTAGATGGACAATGGATTCATAGGCAAGAGACAAACAGAGTAATGATATTATGGGTAGGAAAAAGGATGGAAATGAGATGCACAAGCCATTTGGAGTCTGTAGGAGTTACAAGGTGATCATGAAATGGAAAAAGGGTAGGATAGTGAAAATTTTTCTCTAAGGATAATGAAGGTAGTGAGATTTCTAAAACTCACAATGATCATGGAATTTTGTTTTTAGAAATCTAGAACCAATATTTAGTCATCTATAGATAGTGAAAATTATTGATTACTAACAGTAGCTTCACTTGAGGAGGGTAGCTCCTCTTCAAGAGGTCTCCAGAACCTCAGAGTTTTAGATCTTTTAGTTTTGTAGATCAGTGCCTTAATTGCACTTGGCAGATCTCTTTCCTTCATTTGCTGATGTTCTCTTGAAACTATGATCTCAAAAATTTGAAGAGACATGATTTCTTCAGCATTAGTTCTACCTACCCATCATACTTTTGCCTAACATTTTTTCTTCACTTGGGTGCACTTGGACTGGAAAACCCTTGACATTCTTTTATTTTTGAAAGAATAAAAAACTATCTACTTATACCCTTATTACTTCCAAGAGTTCAAATTATGCTAGTGAACTCTTTTATTCTCTACCTAGACTATTCATCTGTCAAGATTAAGCTGTTTGACAGACTTCATTCTCTAATCTATTGACACAAATTTGAAAACATGATTCGAACCAAGATTAAGCAATCTGATTCACCATGGGTTGTGGCATTGGAACAAGCTGCACAAAGACATTATTTTTGTACAAACAAAAATATAAAGTATGAGGGATATAATCCATCATTTTCTAAGCATTCCTATCTTTCTCTTTGGTTCAGATTTAAGATTTAAGAACCTGCATCTTTTATTCCTAATCTATTCCGACATGACAAGTCAAGCTTAAATGATTTGAAAAGCCTTCTTTCACTAACCTATTAGCAGAAGTTCAAAACATGTTCAGCCATGATTAGGCTAGATGACTGAACAAGACTCTTTTTCTTAACAAGTAGTGGCATTTAGACTTGCACACTTTCAACAGTACTCTTTTTTGGGTATGGGTTTGTACCTCTTCTTTCCATCTGCCCCCTTTCTCTTCTTTTCTTTGTTTTTGTTTTTTCATTTTGGATCAGCATTCTAAGATTAAAAACTAGAAAGATGCTCATAATGCTGAGCTTATTTTCATTCCTATATATCCTAATCTAACTTATACAATATATACATTCATTTGGTGAACTCCCTTTTCCAATATAACTAGTCAAGTAGATGATTCCATGAGTGATTTTGTTTCATCTCTTTGTGTGTGGTGAAAAAATCAAAAGGCCACTCCCACCTTCCTAGTGTTTAAAAAGTAGAGCCTAAAATGTTCTTGAAATTTTGCATCAAACTGCTCTTGACATGTTTTACTCCCTCTTCAAATGTCTCTAACAAATCAGTAAAGGGATATTGAAACAATACTTGAATGTGAAGATTTGGAAAATAATCTTGATCTAGGACTGCTTCTTCCTCTACTTGGCTAAGCTTGAGATTCTTTTGGGAAAGAAAATCCACCTCTTCCTCATGATCATCAGAACTGGAAGCCTCATCATAAATTGCAATGTTGTCTTCCAGCAAACCTGATTCTTCATGAGGCAAGATTGTAGCATATAAATCAGCAAGAGAGTAAACAAAAACATTTTCTTTATATGAAAGATTAGAAGATGACAGTATGCCTAGACCTTGATTGATTTCTTCTTTAGTTAGAGGAGGAGGCATTTTCCTTTTTCCTTGGATAAAACCACAACTGTCCTCTTTCTCTTTTGAAGGCTAGTCATAGGGTTGAATGTCTTCTTTGTTGTTAAAATCAATACCCAAAGATTGTTGACTTTTGATTGTATTAAATTTATCTTTGATGAACTTAAATGAAGCATAAAAAAGAGGTAAAGACCCTTCCCTTTCTCCCAAACTCTCTGCACTTTCTTCTTCACTGTCATAGCTGAGTGGTATTTGCTGATCACTATTTTTGAGTTGTTGAAAATGATTGTCTTTGTCCCACAAAATGATCACTGATTGTTCTATAGTGTTAGCTTAAGTTTGGAGAACATGATCATCATCATATTGATCATAATTGGGAATCTTATTCATAGGAGGAATTCCATCCATTATGCATAGTAGATTAGCATATTGTTTCACCATATTAAAAGGAGAGTGTTTATGGCCAACAGCTTCTCCTTTAGCAATCTGAAATGATTTGAAGCACAATGGTAGAGACTCAAAAATGATGGAGGCATGATGTTTATGAGTTGGTATGGCTTTATGCTTGCTGACATGACCTTTTAACAATTCTGAAAAAGTGTCAAGCTTGTCCATTACCTCATATGCAGAATCTAAAACTGAATGATAGTCTTCTTTGGAAATAATGACCTTGGAATACATGAAACCCTAACTGACCTAGTGGCGGGTTCTTTGACCTCTCTTTGACTGAAAATTGGCTTGGAATCTTTAAGTGAAAAACATAGCATTGACCAAGTGGTGTAATGAAGATTCAAAATCCAATGTACTTGATTTATCTAACGAGCCTACATAAATAGTTTTGAGACCATCAAAGCTTGAGGAATTTTGGGGAATCATGGGAATGAGTTAGGCTTATATAAAAACCCTAGATGGACAATGGATTCATAGGCAAGAGAAAAATAGAGTAATGATATTATGGGTAGGAAAAAGGATGGAAATGAGAGGCACAAGCCATTTGGAGTCTGTAGGAGTTACAAGGTGATCATGAAATGGCAAAAGGGTAGGATAGTGAAAATTTTTCTCTAAGGATAATGAAGGTAGTGAGATTTCTAAAACTCACAATGTTCATAGAATTTTGTTTTTATAAATCTAGAACCAATATTTACTCATCTATAGATAGTGAAAATTATTGATTACTAACAGTAGCTTCACTTGGGGAGGGCAGCTCCTCTTTAGGAGGTGTCTAGAACCTCAGAGTTTCAGATCTTTGAGTTTTGTAGATTAGTGCCTTAATTGCACTTGGTAGATCTCTTTCCTTAATTTGCTGATGTTCTCTTGAAGCTATGGTCTCAAAAATTTGAAGAGACATGATTTCTTCAGCATTAGTTCTACCTACCCATCATACTTTTGCCTAACATTTTTTCTTCACTTGGGTGCACTTGGACTGGAAAACCCTTGACATTATTTTATTTTGGAAAGAATAAAAAACTATCTACTTCTACCCGTATTACTTCCAAGAGTTCAGATTATGCTAGTGAACTCTTTTATTCTCTACGTAGACTATTCATCTGTCAAGATTAAGCTGTTTGACAGAATTCATTCTCTAATCTACTGACATAAAATTGAAAACATGATTTGAACCAGGATTAAGCAATCTGATTCACCATGGGTTGTGGCATTGGAACAAGCTGCACACAGACATTATTTTTGTACAAACAAAACTAGAAAGTATGAGGGATATAATCCATCATTTTCTAAGCATTCCTATCTTTCTCTTTGGTTCATATTTAAGCTTTAAGAACCAACATCTTTTCTTCCTAATCTATTCCTACATGACAAGTCAAGCTTAAATGATTTGACAAGCCTTCTTTCACTAACCTATCAGCAGAAGTTCAAAACATGTTCAACCATGATTAGGCTAGATGACTAAACAACACTCTTTTTCTTAACAAGTAGTGGCATTTAGACTTGCACACTTTCAACAGTACTCTTTTTTGGGTATGGGGTTGTACCTCTTCTTTCCATTTGCCCCCTTTTTCTTCTTTTCTCTGTTTTTGTTTTTTCATTTTGGATCAGCATTCTAAGATTAAAAACTAGAAAGATGCTCATAGTGTTGAGCTTATTTGCATTCCTATCTATCCTAATCTAAATTATACAATATATACATTCATTTGGTGAACTCCCTTTTCCAATATAACCAATCAAGTAGATGATTCCATGAGTGATTTTGTTTCAGCTCTTTGTGTGTGGTGAAAAATCAAAAGGCCACTCCCACCTTACTAGTGTTTGAAAAGTAGAGCCTAAAATGTTCTTGAAATTCTGCATCAAACTGCTCTTCACATGTTTTACTCCCTCTTCAAATGTCTCTAACAAATCAACAAAGGGATATTGAAACAATACTTGAATGTGAAGATTTGGAAAATAAGCTTGATCTAGAACTACTTCTTCCTCTACTTGGCCAAGCTAGAGATTCTTTTGGGAAAGAAAATCCACATCTTCCTCATGATCATCAGAACTGGCAGCCTCATCATAAATTGCAATGTTGTCTTCCAGCAAACTTGATTCTTCATGAGGCAAGGTTGCAGCATATAAATCAGCAAGAGAGTAAATAGAAACATTTTCTTTATATGAAATATTAGAAGCTGACAGTATGCCTAGACCTTGATTGATTTCTTCTTCAGTTAGAGGAGGAGGCATTTTCCTTTTTCCTTGGATAAAACCACAACTGTCCTCTTTCTCTTGTGAAGGTTGGTCATAGGGTTGAATGTCTTCTTTGTTGTTAAAATAAATACCCAAAGATTGTTGACTTTTGATTGTATTAAATTTATCTTTGATGAACTGAAATGAAGCATAAAAAATAGGTAAAGACCCTTCCCTTTCTCCCAAACTTTCTTCACTGTCATAGCTAAGTGGTATTTGCTGATCACTATTTTTGAGTTGTTGAAAATGATTGTCTTTGTACCAAAAACTGATCACTGATTTTTCTGTAGTGTTATCTTAAGTCTAGAGAACAAAATCATCATCATATTGATCATAATTGGGCAGCTTATTCATAGGAGGAATGTCATCCATTATGCATACTAGATTAGCAGATTGTTTCACCATATTAAAAGGAGAGTGTTTATGGCAAATAACTTCTCCTTTAGCAATCTGAAATGATTCGAAGCACAAGGGTAGAGACTCGAAAGACGCTGGCTCATCCTCCATTTCTCATTCTATAATCCCAGTAGCTACACCAAGATGTCTTAAGGGGAGAAATCCTGAATTTGGAAAAGGGTTTGCATTATCTATTTCTTCCCTTACTTATTCTTTAGAGCATTCCACCTTGTTTCCATTTTCAATTTTCTTGTAATGCTCTCTTAGTAGTGAAGCACAAGACATAGGAAGGTGTCTAGTAATTACTTAACAACTTTCAGCATCTTCTTCTTTGTAATATTTCTCAACATGCATATTTTGATTGTTATTCTTGTCCTTTAATGGCTGAGTTTGTTCTTCCCAAGGAAAAAGTATAGGTTGTTTTGAATAAGCAGCACAAACCTCAAGCTTTTACTCTTCCTCTTTCCTGCCAAGTATTTGCATCATTTTGCTAATTGTATCTATCAAAATCTCTAGCTTTACCTATGAAGATATTAGTTTCTCTTGATCTACTTTGTCTTTCTCTATTACTCTTAGCTTTGCCTCCCTGTGTAGTATGTTGGCTTCCACATCAACTGCTATCCCTTGAATTTCCTCCAGGGTCGAAGGATCTCTTTCTCTTATCTGGAAAGCCAACTCTGGGTCAAAAGCATTTGGGTAGTGCAAGAGAGCCCACCCTAGGGGTGGCTTTATCTTAGCAGGTATTGCTTGGTATACTTTATTGAACTTGGCTGAAAAGTGTTGTACTATCTCCCCTGGATGTCTTTTAAAATGGTTGTATTCCTTTATGATGAGAAGAACATTTCCCATGACTTCCCACCTATCTAAGAAAACTTGAGTGAATTGATGAAAATTTCTAATGCTTGCAGCTGGAAGGTCCTTAAACCAACTCTTAATTTTTCCTTGTAATGGTAAGGCAAAAATTATAATACACACATCATCTTCTCCTACTTCAAATAGGTCAAGTAGATTCTCAATATTTTGAATGTGTTCTTCAACGGTGACTTTTGAGTTTTCTCCATCAAATCTGGGTAGTTTATTTGTAATATTTGCTAGGAGGGCCTGGAGGACAGGAGGCAAAATCAAAGGCTTGTATATTTCTGGGACCTTTGTGGGTATAGGTAGTGCAAAAAGAGATTTATGACTATTTGAGGTTTCAGAAAGAGCAGGAAAATTAGCATGAGGCTCATGTTTCAATAGGTCTTTTGCAGGTGTATCTGGGGTAGACACAGGTGTATAAGTTTGCTCATGGTCTGCAATTTGAGGCTCAGCTTTTTGAGGCTTGAGATATTTCCAATTATCAATGTAGATCTCATCAGTGTATTATTGATTAGGCTTAAAGTAGGATAGAACATAGTTATAGATCAAAGCAATAATTTGTTGAATCCAATCTAGGCCTGAGTTCTCTTTCTTTCTAGGATGATTGGTCATGTTTTAGGTTCTTCCTTTAGTGGAGTCTTTAGGTATATGGATAGTTGTGGATTCACCAAGTGGATGGTGTTTACTGTTTTTAAGGATGTACTTGTTGTCCACCATCAACAATTAAGGGCCAATCTAAGGATGTTTGGGGTTTTCTGAGTTCCTAAGGTATACTTAGATTGTCACTGACTCAAAAGGTCCCACCGTGATCACCATTATGTTAGGTTCCCGTGATTTGTTAGATTGGTGAGATCAAATGCACAGGGTAACATCCGACCAGTATTTGGAGTCCTATGACCTAGCGTTCCTGGACTCAGAGAGGGCTCTCTCTATTTGTGCAAAGGATGTGAACTTGTTTTCTTCTAGGGTTTTGATTTTAGGCTAGTTGTTAAGTGTAGGGTTTGTTTGTTTGTTTTGGTTGGGTAAGATGATCAAGTAGAATAGATAGAGTGAGGAAATATTCAAGTCATTGGGCTATGGAGTCAATAAAATTCATAGAAAGTTTCAACAGTAAATCAGGGTGGATCACAGGGCAAATCTAGCATTGGTCAGATGGAGTCTCAAGGTTTTTGTAAAATGAAATGAGCATCAATTTTGTGAACAAAGTAGGACAAAGGTAAATTAAGAATCCTTTATAATGTACTTAAAACAAGGATGACTTCAACACTATTTAGCATGAAGAAGAAATCAATAGACAGGGCACACCAATAACTCTTTGATTCAACTTAAGCAAATAAGCATTTCAGACATACAATCCAATGAAATATAGAAGGCGAGAAAATCATTTAACTTCTAGTGATTTCACCTTCAAGGTTAGAAAACATTCAAGATACATATATAACTTTAATCAAAGAAGAGGGAACACCTAAAAATCATTGATCATAGCTATGAATATCTCCAAAACAATTATTCAAGCATGGATAAAGGGTATGATCAAAACATAGCCTCTTTGGCAAACCTAATCAATGGTAATTTGGAGAGAGACCTCAAAAATAGTGCTTAGAGACATCAAAAAAGAAGGGCTAACCATAAATCATCTTTGATACCTACTGTATTAAACCATTCATGAAATAAACAAGCTTGGGGTGTCTAGATAGCAATTAAGAATTCTCTAAAAAGGCATAACAGAGGAAAGCATAGAGGCAATGAAGAACAAACAGAGCTAAGGTTACTTTGAAAACATTTATTAGTCCAAAACCTTTGTCCTACTGCAATTTGGAAGGATGAAACACAATGATACATAAGAGAACAATAACTAAATAGAAGCACATCACCATTAACCAAGCTTAGGGATCTTGAAAGCAACCTTCTCCATCATCAATCAAGACAAGCCATTCACAAACTCCACAACACCAATTTCTTCTCCAATCTCCAAAAAAAAACTATGTATTTCTCCAAAGAGTCATCAAATGCAAACCTCTTACAATGAAGCCCTCATGCTCTATTTATTTAACAAAGGAGAGCAAAAACCCTAGATAGGGTTGGAAAATGTCAAAATCACCATAAATGTCATAAATGCCCGAGAGACCATGCAAGGCCCAAGGTACAAAATATCCCATGAAATAAATGCAAAAATAACTCTTAGCACCTAATTTTAGAGTAATTTGCCTAAAAAAAAATTAAAATATCATTTTGCAATTAATGAGTGTGTTTTGTTGACTTTTGGCCAAAAACACACAGTGAGGTCTAAAAGTGCAGCACCTTCACAGGCAGAAAATGGGTCCACTTGTAGCCAAGTTTTGGCAACCTTCCCGATGTCAGATTTTTCTCCATGATGGCCCATTGGAAAGCCTACTGAGTCTACTTTTCAAATATACCTTTTTTTTCTTTCTGATTGAGCTCCTGTAACCTGTACAAAAAGCCAAATTCCCAAAACTGCTATAAGCACAATGGCAACACAAGCAGAAAATGGGTGCACTTGTAGCCAAGTTTTGGTCACCTTCCCGATGTCAGAATTTGCTCCATGATGGCCCATTGGAAATCTTGTTGAGTCTAATTTCCAAATATCCATTTTTTTTCTTCATTGGGCTTCTGTAACCTATTCAAAAAATCCAAATTCCCAAAATGGCTATAAGCACCGCACCAAGCCTGAAAATGAGGCAGAAAGGTGAAAAATGAGGTGTTGTTTGGCCTTTTGAGGGGTCAAAAATGCTCCAAATGCTCTGAAATTTGGTGAGAATACTGTCCTAGACATGAGGATTCCAAAATTGCAAAGTTCTCCCTCTGAGGATGTCTGAGGAACAAGCATAGCGCCAGGGGTGTTGCGCTTATAGGCCTCAAAATTTGCAAAAAACCAAAAATTGTCAAAATTCTCCCAAAATTGGTGGACACCTTCCTTATGGGGTTTGAGAAGCCTGTAGAAAATCTTGATGCAATATTCCAAGGTTTACTTGGTATTTTCCTCCTTTTAGTTCTTGAATTTCAATGAGGGCCTCTTTGAGCTTGGCACTAGTGAGTTTTTTTTTCACGACATAGTGTTTGGCCATCTTTTTATGTAGGCCAAGGTCTCTTTTCACCTTCTTCATATGTTTGTGCTCATCTTTGTAATAGTCAATGATGTATTGTGCCATGCCAAGGCTCCTTTGTAGGTCTTTAATCTCTGCATTTTTTCTTTGAAGGAGTATGCTATGGGCCCTCTTTTTTTCCTCTTTATCACTATCAACATGGATGAGTTCAAACTCCCTCTCAACCTCATGCTGATCTTCTTCTCCCTCTCTTACCTTTTATTTGTCTTTGTCCATGCGTTTTCCCTTGCCTTTATCTTTGTTTTTACCCTTGCTTCTCTCTTTTCCTTTGTCCTTTGGTTTATAGGAGTAGAATTTATGGTCCCTTGCCTTTTAGAGGCAGCAAACATATGTCTTGATCCTCTTTGGTATGCCAAGGGAAAAAGTTCAATTTGGCTCATTATTGTGTCCTCCTTATGGCTGTCATCATGGGCTTCTAGGTCTTCTTTTTCATCACTTGGACTATTTCTCATCTCTTCACCTTGATAATTAGTCTCACTGCTGGCCTCTTCACTGATTTGTGCATCTTCACTTTGTTCCTCATTATAGCTTTCCTCATCATCATTGTTGTGATCTTCATCTTGGCTACCAACTTCTAGACTTTATTTACTCTCTTCATGACTGTCATGAATGTCATGACTATCTTTAGCCTCTTCTTCATTTTTTGCATAGTCATCATCTCCATATGGACTACTTTCTTCATATTTTCCTTCATCTCTATTTTTACTAAGAGCCTCATTGTTTTGATTGTCTCTAGGGCTCTTAGTTTCTTCTTCATTTTCTGTAGGATCATCCTCTGTTTCCTGGTTACCTGTCTCATTTGTGCCAATGTCGTCCTTCTCATTTTCATCCTCATCATTATCAATGTGATTGTTGCTTTCTTCATCACTTACCTCTTTTTCATCATCATACAAATCCATGGCCTCTGCTTCATTGCTGATTTCTTATTCATCATTTCTTAATCCATTCCCATACCCTATATGACTGATAAATCCCTGTTTGTAGATGATGAAGTTTAAGACAAGGCTTTTGATATGAGGTCTTAGGGTTTCTAGTCCTTAGGGTTTAGTTAACTTCCTTAATCATCAAATCATGAATTTTACTGGAGGAGAAGGAAAACATGCACCTACCAACTTTTGACTTCCTTGCAGGTCCTTGGATGTAGCTTGGAGGTGCTCCCTTGTGATTTTTGGCAATTTTGCAAGTGGAAGAGGGTTTTCTAGCCTAGGCGTAGCGCCTGCACGAGCTGTCGGGTGTCGGGTATTCTAGGCACAGTACCAGGAAATTTCTGGGCCATTCGGGCCTCTCTCTACCCTAAGTGTACCACCTGCCTCTGTATGTGCAGCGCAGTGAAATTTTACACAGGAAATTCCTCCCTAAGCTTAGCACCTGACCCTGTACGCGTAGTGCATTTTGCAGAGGGAATATGGAGACTTTCCCGATGTCCCAATTGGGACCATGATAGTTTGTTGGAAATATTATCCTTTCTACTTTCCAAATATACCATTTTCCCCTGATTGGAGCTGATTTTCCTTGTCAAAAGTTGATTTTCCCAAGACTGGTAAAAAAGTGTTGAGTGATGGTGCAGAAATGCAAAGTGTTGGTGCAAAAAACTTTTGGAGGCCTCCCGTAACTCCAAATTGAGCTCATGATAGCTCATTGGAAGTGCTTCCAGTCTAGTTATCTTTTGGCTCATCAAGAAAGTCATTTGGACACTCCATCTATGAGAAAGTCTGATTTTCCCAAGCTCACTCTAGCAGTGCAACAATTCTCCCGTGGCACCTGTATTTTTTACATTTCTCCCAAACCATGATACCTATGTAAAAAATGAATGAGGTTTTTCTTCTTGGGCCTATGATAGATAAAAAACTCTCTCACTATTTCCAAATTCATATTTGTTTGGTCAAAAACATAGTTTTAAGAAAAACTGACCCTAGGTGTGTCAAATGATTTGTCCTTTGGAAAGAATTCTCGGAAAATGATGGAGGCATGATGTTTATGAGTTGGTATGGCTTTATAATTTCTGATATGACCTTTTAACACTTATCAAAAAGTGTCAATATTATCCATTACCTCATATGCAGACTCTAAAACTAAATGATAGTCTTCTTTGGAAATAATGACCTTGGAATACATGAAACCCTAATTGACCTAGTGGGGGGTTCTTTGACCTCTCTTTGACTGATAATTGGCTTGGAAAATTTAAGTGAAAAATAGAGCATTGACCAAGTGGTGTAATGAATATTCAAGATCCAATGTACTTGATTTATCTAAAGAGCCTACATAAATAGTTTTGAGACCATCAATGCTTGAGGAATTTTGGGGAATCATGGGAATGAGTTAGGCTTATAGGGAAACCTTAGATGGAAAATGGAGTCATAGGCAAGAAAAAAATAGAGTAATGAGATTATGGGTAGGAAAAAGGATGGAAATGAGAGGCACAAGCCATTTGGAGTCTATAGGAGTTACAAGGTGATCATGAAATGGCAAAAGGGTAGGATAGTGAAAAATTTTCTCTAAGGATAATGAAGGCATTGAGATTTCTAAAACTCACAATGTTCATGGAATTTTGTTTTTAGAAATATAGAAAAAATATTTATTCATCTATAGATAGTGAAAATTATTGATGAATAACAGCATACATAAACCCCAATCCATTAACCCTGGATTAGAACATAACCGTAGTTCCCTTAACTAGATCTGCAAAATACCAGGGGCCGAAAACCATCATCCCCCAAAACCATGTGCAAACCCATGCAAAAAAACATGGGTGGGTCCGCCTATGAGTGGGTATGCACACAAAAAAAATATTTCTCGAGGCGCTGCCCTAGACCCCGACAGGGGGGGCTGCTGCGCCCGACACAACGTACAGCGCGTGGGACTAGTCGTGCAAAGAATATAACACATACCCAACATTCTCCCACTTGTTGTTTTCTTTCCATAGGAGGCCACAAGAGAGCTTAGTCATTATCCTAGCTCTGCAACACCCATTTTTTCTCTACACCAAGAGAAATTTTGAGTGCTCACATATTTCATCAATGCATCTGCAACATTCTTCAAAGTGTCCACCTTTACTAGCAACACCCTTTTATGCTCAACCATATCTCTCACAAAGTGATATTGAACATAAATTTGCTTTGTATTTGAATGATAAGCAGGGTTCTTAGCCAAGAAAATTGCACTTTGGCTATCACAGTCTATCCTTATAGCTCGCTGCACCAAACCCATACTTGAACACAATCTCTGCAACCAAACTACTTCCTTGCTTACATGAGTGGTTGCCATGTATTCTGCCTCTGTAGTTGAAAGAGCCACTACAGACTGTCTTTTACTCATCCAACTGACTGCACCTCCAAATAGGCTAAACACATACCCACTTGTAGATATTCTTTGGTCCAGATCTCTAGCCCAGTCTACATCAACAAAACCACGAATGTCCAAACTCTTTCCAATATTGGTCTTCCCTGGTAGCACAAACCATAATCACTGGTGCCACGAAAATATCTAAAAACCCACTTCACTGCTGTCCAATGCTCCTTCCTTGGGTTTGACATAAACCTGCTCAATACTCCCACTACATGTGCAATGTCTGGTCTAGTACAAACCATTGCATACATTAGGCTACCCACTGCACTTGCATATGGAACACGGGACATATCCTCCTCTTCTTATTGTGTCTTGAAACACTATTCAGCAGACACCTTTACACCTACCGGAATAGGAACATTCACCAGTTTACTATCCCGCATATTGAACCTCTGCAATATAGTCTTGACATACTTCCTCTGGTTTAACCAGAGATTCCTCTTTGCCCGACCTCTCTTAATTTCCATGCCCAAAATATAGTTTGCAGCACCACTATCCTTCATGTCGAATTTGGAGAATAGTTGGGTCTTCGAATCTTGGATAATTTCTTTGTCATTTCCAATCAACAACATATCATCCACATACAATACCAAATAAATAACACGGTCACCAATTAATTTAAAATAAACACAGTGATCCTCCTTGCTTCTGGTGAAGCCAAGTCCCCGTATATAGGTATCAAATTTCTGATACCACATCCTTGGTGACTGTTTTAACCCATACAAAGACTTCTTTAACCTGCATACCAGTTCTTTCTTACCCTTCACCATAAAGCCTTTAGGTTGCTTCATGTAGATCTCCTCTTCCAGATCCCCTTGAAGAAATGTTGTCTTCACATCCATCTGTTCTACCTCAAAATCAAATGCAGCAGCAACAGATAAAAGTAGTCTAATAGAAGTAACCTTGGCAATAGGAGAAAAAATATCACCGAAATCAATTCCTGGCACCCAGGAATAGCCTTTTTCTAATAATTGAGCTTTGTATTTCTCCACCTTGCCTTCTACATTCATCTTCTTCTTAAACACCCATTTTCTCCCGATGGGCTTCCTTCTAGCCGGCAACTCCACCAGATCCCATGCCTCATTTTTGTGCAAGGATTCCATTTCATTAACCATGGCCTCCTTCCATAGTTTTCCATCCTTTGAATCTAATGCCTCCCTGACAGTTCTGGGATCATCATCAGTTATAGTTAAGGCAAAAATTGAATAGAAAGCAGATGGACTATACCTTTCTAGTTGCCTTCTCTCCCGAACTGATCTTCTCATTGCTGGAGTTTGTGGCTCTTCCTCTTCTGAATCTTCTTCTATTGTAGATTCTGATTCATACTCCTTTAGCTCAAACTCTATCTTCTTAGGTTCCTTTGTTAGGAGTTCATGTTAAACAACATCTTTCACCTCTCTAAACACCACATCTTGGTTGTACACTACCTTCCTTGTTTCCGGGTTCCAAAGCTTGTAACCTTTTAAACCATCCTTATACCCAATAAAGATGGACCTTTCATATTTATTATCCAACTTGGTACTTTTCTACTTTGGAACCTCTACATATGCATCACATCCAAATACCCTTAGATGTGAAAGAGAGGGTTTCTTACCAATCCATACCTCACGTGGAGTCTTATCTTCCAACGTTGATGAAGGTGATCTGTTAACCAAGTAACATGCAGTCTCCACTGCTTCTACCCAGAATTCCTGTCCTAACTCGGTACCATTGAGCATGCTCCTTGCCTTTTCCGTCAGCGTTCTATTCATTCTTTCTGTAACTTTGTTTTGTTGAGGTGTGTATGGATTAGTATTATGCCATGCTATACCACACTTGTTACAGAACTCTTCAAATTCCTTCTTGCAAAACTCTCCACAATTATCTGTCCTCAACACCTTTATCTTCTTATCTGTCTGTTTTTCCACCAAAGCCTTAAATTCTTTAAATCTGTCAAAGAATTTAGATTTCTTGCTCAAGAAATATATCCATGTATTCCCTGAGAAGTCATCTATGAATGAAACATAGTACACAAACTTTCCCAGTGATGGAACTGACATAGGTCCAAACACATCATTGTGCACAATTTCTAATATCTTGTTTGCCCTCTTAGCACCAAAAGGAAAACTCACCCAATTCTACTTCCCATATACAAAATGTTCACAAAATTGAAATCCAGAGAGAAATTAGACATACCTTCTACCACACCATTTCTATACAGTATCTGAATGCCCTTCTCTCCAATATGTCCAAGCCTTTGATGCCATAGCATGGTCTTTTCTCCAGAGGCCGCTAGGATTTACGCTCCACTTTCAGGAACCACAGTATTGTTACACCCATCAATAAAAGTGCTACCTTGTAGCTTGTACAGAGTTCCAATCTGAACTCCCCGCATTAATACCAATGCTCCCCGAACCATCTTGCAGGTATCTTTCTCGAACACTATTTTTACATCTGCATCATCCATCTTTCTTACAGAAATCAGATTTTTGGCCAATGCAGGAATATGCAGAACACCAGGAAGTGTTCTAATCCTTCCACCTTGCAACTTTAGCTTCACCTTTCCACGTCCAAAGATACTGGACTTCCTATCATCCCCTAAGAAGACATCACCACCATCATTCTTCTCATACTCGCAGAACCACTCCCTATGGGGAGTGAAGTGAAAGGATGCACCTGACTCAATCAACCATGCCTCATGATCTACATGTGTATTTGAAGAAGAAGCCAAATACACATCCCCACCTTCATTCGAGGTGGTTTTTGCCTCTGCAAAAGGAGCATCATCAGATCCATTTCCCTTCTCATGAGCTTTAGATATGTAGTCCTTTTTGTAGTGCCTTTCCTTTCCGCATTTCCAGCACACCTTTACAAACTTTCCCAAAGATTTAGATCTCCCTCTAGATTCAGATATCCCACTTGAAACCTTATTCTTGTTTCTATTCTGGGACCTTCCTCGTACAGATAAGGCATCTCCATTCCAGCCCTCCATATTTCTCTGGCTCATTTCCTTCGACAACAAGGCTAAGACAATGTCATCAAAATTCAAGGTAGTTGTATTGCTACGTATTGCAATAACTAGAATGTCCCACGAATCTGGTAGGGAACACAACAAACTGATGCACTTATCTTCATCTAAGATTTTAATATCGACAGATAACAGCTGAATTACCACAATATTGAAGGCGTTCAGATGCTTTGTCACCGAGTCTCCATCCTTCATCCTTATAGAGATTTTTCCGTAGGAATAATTTATTCACCAAAGACTTAGATTGGTACAAAGTCCCTAGCATGTCCCACAAGGTCTTCACCGTAGCTTCCCCAGATACATTCAAAAATATTGAATCTGAGAAACACAATCATATTGTGCTCTTTGCCTTCTGATCAAGCTTCTTCCAGTCTTCATCTGACATTGTCGTTGGTTTAGTACCCAGATCTACCATGATCCATTGATCTTTATCCACCAGCAGATCCTCCATCTTGAGCTTCCACAACTCAAAAATCTGACCATTAAATTTCTCGATCTCTATCTTTCCACCACTCACCATATTCTTTCACCGCAAGAATCGATCTCGCATATCTCCCACTGAATAGGGTTTACCACAGGCCCAAGCAAAAAACCCCTAAACAGCAAAGGCATCCCCTTGCAACCGAAACAACTCTGATACCAAATGTAGGTTTTAACCCTGAACATAAATTATCTGCAAATGAATCTTAAAACAGAAAATAAACAATAGCAAGAACATAAAAAAAAAACAAATATACATAGGGATTTTCCCCTTAATCCCATATCAGGGCTACCAGCTTGATTTTTCATTATATTCCTTTTAGTGTTACAACACATATATATACATGCCGAAGCATACATAAACCCCAATCCATTAACCCTGGATTAGAACATAACCGTAGTTCCCTTGACCGGATCTACAAAATACTAAGGGCCGAAAACCATCGTCCCCGAAAACCATGTGCAAACCCATGCAAAAAAACATGGGTGGGTCCGCCTATGGGACTAGTCATGGAAAGAATATAACACATACCCAACATTCAAGAACCTACCATATTTGACAGTATCCTCTCAATCCAACATGTTCTCATCATGTTTCCTGCTACCATATGCTCCATTAGTCATGTCCTCCTGTCCATGGTTGATCCTAAGAAATCACTATCTCTATAATTCTAAAAAATTATGAAGGATAATTGCATTTACCTTTGCTTGTTTCCCCTGTGCCCTAGCAAGTCTCTCTTGTGACTGAATTATTCTATCATTATCTTCTTTGCAACTTCTTGTCTTGTCCTTCAAACTTCTCGAAGTGTCTGCTAGGTTATGGGAGTAATCATTACCATGCTTTTCATCATATCTGTAGGGAGACTCACGTGAACTATAGTCCACCATTTTTCTTGTCATCTTTGATCTTCTTCCTGCAAACATAGCATGTCAGATAACCAAACATAAACATAACCAAATGTACCTCAATGAATTTCAGTGGAGACTATCTTGTCTGTAAGATCAATCCAAGTTAGAATAACATATATATCTGTGTGTGTGTGTGTGTATGTGTGTGTAGATGTAGATGTAGATGTAGATGTGTATATATATATATATATATATATATATATATATATATATATATATATGTATGTATGTATGTATGTATGTATGTATGTATGTATGTATGAAATCATCCTATTCATCATCTCAACATCAACCTATGCATGAGGACACAACTGCAACAATGACCATCACCATGCATACTTAACACACACATAGACAACAAGCATAATGAACACATATGCAACTGTCATGCATGAATGCAAAACAAACACATTAGATCAATCTAGATTAGCTCTGATACCACTCTGTAACACCCTCATCCCACTAGAGTTCTACACATTGTTTGGGTTTTCACATATTGAGAGAGGAAGATCTAATAATGAACCATCAAGGACATTAAAGGACCCATCCCACGGAGGGGGATTTATGACCCTTTTGTAAATTTCCTTCACCAAGTGCTATTAATAAAATATTTATTCTTTCAAATTCTTTTCATAACTAGGTTAATAATTTGGATTTATTTTGTTGTTTATTATTTTAGATCACATACATCCATTTTTCTATAGGTTTTTTCAAACATTGTTATTGTAGATCTGAAGTATAAGAAACCACAATTGTTGTTGGGGTCACTATTCACCTATGACTTAAGTGAGATCTTTTTGGTACGTCGTCCAATAACTTTCATACTAACAAATGGCAACTCCACTGGGCTTTTAGTTACATCTGTCATTAAAAAATGGTGACTCCACTGGTGTAACAATTCATTTTCCTAGGTGACTGCAGCTTCAGTGATTTTAGGGTTTTCTAAAACTATTTTTAACCTCTAATTTCTATTTATATATTTTCTTCCATTTTCTGTCAAATTTTCAGATTATGGTGTTTTTCAGGTTTTTTTCACAGTTCACAGTTGCCAGTCAAGTAGGAGATGACAACATATGTGCGAGATCTGAAGACTGAGAGTCTCGAGAGAAAAACACACTTTTCAGCCCCATATTTACACTCTAAGCTCCAAAATTCACTATTTGTCCCAAAAACTACATTTTGCACCTGTTTAAGGTCAATGCCTGCTTTTTGAAACTTTTCTGAGAATTTTTTTAGATTTTTTTCAGGATTCCCGAGAGTGTTGTTTGTGTACTAGGAAGGATTTTTTACCTATGTTTCAGTCTCCCTTAGGCCTAGATTCTCTTATTTTTTCTCTTTGAGGAAGAAAAATTCCCCCTAGGGTTTGTATTAAACCTCCACCTTTTTAGGGAAAGATTGGCTGAGTGAGGAGTCTAGGGTTTTAACATTTTTAGCCACTGGTTTTCAAGGTATGACTCACTTTATTTCAGCCCTTTAGGATAGGTTCTTTCATCATTTTAAATCCATTTTTAGTTTTCTCTTTCCTTCCCCCTTAGGATCCCCTTAAGTGTCATAAGTTTTTGAGCTTCTTTCCTATCCTTTGCAGCATATTTCACCTCTAATATTTTATGTTTGTCTGCACCATTTTCAGCAGCTTAGTGCCTTTAGATACCATCCCCTTTGAAATTAGATCTTGTAGGCCTTTAGCGTGTTTTTGAGTAGCTTGTTTTCCTCTCCTTTTTTAACTATTTAAGAGCCTTCTTCGGGTGGGGTTTGTGCTTAATTGGTTGTTTATTTTACTATAATCTTACAAAATTATTTACAGTATTTCAACATTTTATTTCAATAGCATATGGCATCATCAAACATGCTCACTTAACTCATACACTAAACACACTTTTTCACACACATTTTCACACCCTAAGCGAACATGATCTTGGTTAACACTACCAAGCCAAGACTTGAAACACATCACATTTATTAATATAACACACATAGATTAATCCCACTTGGGCATTAGGGCCAACCAATCTATGTAGTTAGGTGTAGGATCAATGGGATAGGCTTCCAATAACACCCATTGATCATTTACATTGACACATGGAAATTGAATTTTTAGGGAGCTTAAACTCCTTCACCATCACACGATTGAAAGCGAGAGTGCATTAGAAACACGATTTAGAAGGGCTTAGGCTAGGTCATCATGAGACCAGTTCTCCTTGGGGCTACCTAACCCGTGGTAAGGAATTCTATGCGGTGGCTAATCACTAAGAAGCCCAAGACACGACCACCCCCATGGTACAAAGGTAACTATAGTGACCAATCTTAGGAAAACACCTTGTAGCACTAGTTATGGGAAGCAGTTGGTTCTCTACCCTACCTTCTCTATAAATCTCTTCTTGTGGGGATGAGATTCCATCAAGTAAGAAGTTCTTTGGAAGGCCATCTAAAACAATAGATTTAGGATTGTTTCTAGATTTATATCACCTATAGGCTAGAGGTCATTTTATTTGATAGGTCATGTTTGCAGACATTTTTCAAAAAATAATTGTGAAAAACTTTATTTTTGGTGTCTTTTACATCTTGTTTATGAGCCCATCGAGTTAAAGTCTAATCATCAACAGTAAATATTTTCTACATTTTTTTTTGTTGAGAATTGAGACATTGCAACATAAGGAAATGAGTTGCAAATCTCGTAATTTCATGCCTAACAAGCTCTTTTCCCCCATTGTTTTTCCTCATTAGGATCAATACTCAGGAGTAGTTGTAAATGTATTTTATAATGCACTTGGAATGCTATACAATGTTTTATACCCACTCCACTTCTCTTATTTCCTCAAGCATGAGGTCTATGCAATGTGCAACACATGGAGTCCAAAATATGGTCTTATATTTGGACTCTAGCCTCTCTCCAGCAATAATGCGGCATTATTTGTGATGACCTGCACAACATTATGCTCCCCCACTTGTTGAATAATGTCATCCAGAAACTCAAATAGAAGGTTCTCATCCTTCACCTTATCATATTCATGAATTGATCTAAAAAACATGGTTCCTTGAGGGAAATAAATAAAGAAAAATAATGATACTGTGGTTCTTTCCATCGGTCCATCCATCTGAAATGATAGAAAAACCTGTTTTGAGTCATGACTCTATACTCAACCAAATACTCATCAATGAAAGAAATGTATTTTTGCAACAGAGCTCCCATCAAGTCATACATAGTAGGGCCTTTGAATCCATTTCATACAGCTATAACAAAGTCCCACATATATTGGTAATAAGGTGAGTAGGCAACTTTAATGGGATATTTGCATCATACCACCATCTAGCAATGTATTGAAAAGAAGATTCTTTTCATTACTTTTTCCAATGGTCATCCAACGTGTTTTTTCATTGAGTTCAACTTGGTTGGGAAGAAGTGGGATTAGCAGAGGAAGTGGTGGCAGAGGTTGAGGGTGGAGTTGGGATATCTACTGGAACTCATTAGGATGGGATTTGGGCATCTCTTGTTGGTTTGTTGTGATTTTTGATGTGGGGTGGAAAGTGACTCACACTTCATCAATTGAAGGAAGCATTTGATATTTGAACACATAAGAACCCTTATGGAATTCAAATGTATAATGTAAATCATGTTCAATGATATATAAATGTTGTTGATAATCTATGCATATTTATATGTCAACCTATTAGTTAGACATATTGGCTTACATGTTGTATGATTATGGCTAAAAAGATAAGGGATGTTAACCCTCAATCTATTAAATAGTCAATATTATTTATTTGTTGTGAAATAATCTTAGTGAGTCTTATTCAGGGAGCTTGGTTTGCTCTAGATTAATACCCCTACTTTATAATTCAATTAGTGAGCATGGGAAAACCTCCAATATTACTCATCAATTTTGGCAATATTTATTATAATTACATCATAATATATACATCATTGAATGTAAATGCACACATTATCCAAGTAATGCAATAAATTATATCGAACTCAATACATAAGGCTTGGTGCATAATGCTTGTAATGGAAAATGGAGGCAAATCATTTCATGGATTATAAAATACCCTCCTAAGGAACCTCCAATTTATCCCCTAAAATTTCTAATTTTTGATTAAGTTTTAAGTGAGGCATTGCATAAAACAGTTTGTTCACTATTCATTGTAGTTGTATTCTCCATTAATGTAACTCCAAATACATTAACACAAAACTAATGAATATCTTTGGATGGTAATATATCATTTAAAAAACACACAACAAGAGATACACCACTGATACACACCATATGGTAGGAAATTCAACACCTTCCATTGATGAGAATAACCTATAATTATAACAACAGTGAATAAAATAACACACGATCACGTAAACAAATGTTACAAGGCACTTGAATTCAGATTGGAACTGTTGGGAATCACGATTATCATTAGAACAAAACCCGCAAGTGTTAGTCAACGATCACATCGCTAGAGATAAGGATCCATGAGAGGTGGTTAGTCCATGTCACAAAATGCATGGGGAGCGCTAGTTTATCGAATTTCCAGCAATATCACCCCAAACTGAAGCCAAGTGTGTATCAAACTCGTGACCTGCACTCTGATATCACTTGTTTGGAATCATGATTGTTGTTAGACCAAAACCTGCAGGTGTTATTCAACGACCACATCACCAGAGATAAGGATCCACGATAGGTGGTTAGTCCATGTCACGAAACATACATGTAGCGTTGGTTAATCAAGGTTGTCATTGATGTGAATATGGCATTGGATGAGATGGAAAATATTCTTGAGATGCCCCATAATATGATGATAAGGTTGAAGACAATATATGTTTGGTTCCAGATGATGACTTCATAACTCTTGGATGATAAGGATTCCATCAATGAAGATGTCAAGCCATGAAGATATCAAGCCACTAATGAAGAAATCTTGCCCAAACAAGTCCTTGAACTAAATATAATGATCCCTTGATTGGTGATCTAGACCTTAGGTGCCAATAAACAAGCCTTTGAAGTGGAGGACTGTAATTGATGAAGTCAAACACATGATGGTTCCATACTCTTGAATAATGACCACACTTTAACATGATTCGAAGACTGCTTTGGAGCTTTTGAAAAATTAATGAAGGTTTCACTATGACATATCACTGCACTAGTATATGATGACATGGTTGATATGTGATGCTACATGAATGTTGCACTCCTACATAATGACTCTATGATCCTATGATGACATTGATAACAATGAAGAAGCCACATTGTCTCAAACATTCCTCATGTTGTCCCAAACATTTTATGCATAAAATTTAAGGACAGTCACGAAGAAAAATAAATTTTCCAACCTTAGAGGCAATATTTCAACATGGGACCTAGATCATCCTAAAGAGGATTTTTTCCTCTTTCCAATGAGCCCTTATTTGTCCTGAAACTCGTAGTAGTTTGTGAGATATTGAATTTTTAAGTCAAGAAAGTTATATTTAGTAGTGAGTTGACCTACACCTTGTCTTTCAAGTCCGCCTACCCCCAGAAAGACACGTCCCTTCATCTTCACATCAATATCATATAAAAAATGGAGGTTCGGACTATTCATTTGACAAAGGATTTTCGGTCAAAATTTAGAATATAACCCTAGAGAAGTAATTGGAGGCTGAGGAGGACTTGAAGACATTTTATTTGGGCTTAAAATCTCTCGTCAAACCTCACTCCAGACCTCAGTATTTTTACAGTCCTACTGATGCTTAGACTTGTCTGAAATTATAGTGGCTCGGAATATTTTTGAGTAACTCATATTCGAAGTTACAGTTTCCTGGGTGAGTCTATACAGTTCGGCCCTACTAAAGCTCAAAAAATTACACACTCTCGGACTTGAATTTCAGACTTATTATTATTGTAGAGTAGCTCAGATTTATTTTTTATGGAATTAGTTAGACTTATTTACCAATATTACAGTGTTTTGGATTGTTACAGTTTATCCTTAGACTTTCTCGGATTGTGGTGGACTTCTTAGCTCAAAGTTTGTAAGACTACAACAACTCCTTTGCAATTGCAGCAATATTGGATATCTTACAGTGGACTGTGTATCAACATTTTGGATCCAATTCTTGGTCAATGGCTTGGAAATTTCATTGGTACACCAATATTCTTCTTAGTGGCTCGTGTTAAGTGAATATCATTCCTATGATAAGTCAAATTGAAGGACTCACAAGTGGAGGAAGGCCCAAGTCTATATTTACACTCACAGATCCATATTGTGATTGAAGCATTACTTCTATACCTACAGTGAAGATACACCTATAGTAAATGAGACCTATATTGGACAGCGAAGTGATCATTAAGTATGCAAAGAAGTGAATACTAAGAGCATGATATTAGAAGCACCTTGTGGAGGCATTCATTGAAAAGATATATTTTTTGTCTATGCACAATTGAAAATACTTTGAAGTTTTTTTGGTGCAGTACAAATGCATTAAAATAATATTTGAAGCAGTCTTGACAGATATTTTGAAGAAGCCCTTGAAGAGGCTTAGAGAAAGTGTAGAACTAGGGTTGATTATTGAAGACACCTTTTAAAGGTTAGCTTGAATACATTATTGGAGGCTTTGATTGGAGCCCTTGTGGAGTGCCCTTCAAGAAGGTTCCAGGTTGGAGATATTTTTTTGAGAAGCCTTGAGTTATCTTGGGAGACGATGATGCATTGATGAAGCCAACATGAGGTAACTTGGAGATTCTTGGTGGGGTATCATGAAGAACAGTGGAGACAACTTCATGTGAAGAAAATTTTTGTCATTGATGGTGTGATGTGGAGACTAAGTGAAGACATTGTTGAAGACTGATAGGGCTTGTTGAAGAAGACATTGGGTGGCGTGAAGAATAACCAAACACATATTGTTGAAGTGAAGCTAAGGGTTGGATCCTTGTAGATACAAGGTTGGTGCCTTGGAAGATAGGGTTGAAACCATAGAGGATAGGAGTCTTCAAGAAACCATGTCAGAGCCTGCACTAGAGATAGGGTTGGAGCCCTAGAGGTCAGTGCAAAAGTTTGTAGCCTTGGGAATTCAAATTATGTGCTTGGCATAATACAATTTGGAGCCTATAAGATTGAATTTATGAGTCTTCATCTAGGGTTGGAGCCCTATACTATTATTGTACTTGATTTATTGTAAAGATGAAATTAACAAAAGTATGTATTCTATCATTGTTCATTTTGTGTTCTAAATATAAGTGATCTAATTGGTAAAAATAACAATTGAAAAAAATTACTTATTCACTTCCCCCTCTCATTATTTCCAACAATTGGAATCATAACCAGTATCTTCTCTCAAAGCTTAACAGCTTGAAGGTTTATCCTTAGAAAAAAAATGGGAAATCCAAGGAAGAAAGCCTCCAATCCTTCTAAATACGTCTCTTCCTCATCTATAAAAACTGAAAACAATCATATTGAGAAAGTTCCATTGTTCAATGGAAACTTTGATGTATGGAAGATGAGAATGAGAAATTTCTTGATGGTTGAATGCATGGAAGTATGGGAATCATTGATTAATAATATCATGATGGAAGGAGAATCCAAGTAATATAATACAAGAGCAAGGAAAGCATTCTCGAATGGGATAACTGTTCCTATAAAGGCCAAAATGGAAAAATGATCATCAACAAAATATTTGTGGGACAAACTTCATGATTTTCACTCAAAAGGAGCATTGAACATGACTGTTAGTCAAGAAGATGATGAAAAACAAGAAGAAAATCCATAATATATTAAGGAAGTTGAAAACAAGAGTGAAGACATCAAGGCCAATGAAGACCTAGAAGGTGAAGAAAATAATGATGACTTCGAAGAAGATATCTTCGCAAATCTTGTAGCTTCCCTAGAAGAAATAAGCAGTTTGAAAAAGGAGAATGAGAAGCTCAAGAAGTAGTCAAACGATGGTGACCATGACCCTGACAAGACAAGGAAGGAAGTTAACCTATTCAAGCTTCAAGTTCAAGAAAGTGATGAGGAGCTCACCAAGCTTAAGGAGGAATTTCACCAAAACAAAAGAAAGCATCATGAAGAAGTCATATCCATGGCAAATCAATTGGATAAGGCAAAAAAAAGGGAGGAAAGTTTTTCAAGCAATATTGAACAAATACATGAAGACTTGAACCAACTTAAAGGAAAAAATGGTAAATACAAGGAAGAAGTCTCCTCCTTTAGATCTCAACTAGAAAAATCAAAGAAACAAGCACAAGGATCTAAGAAGGTGATGGAAGCTTTGGTACTCATAGAAGGACAGGTTGATGAAGTAGAAAAGGAAAGAAATGCGATGGCATGTCCACTAAAATAAAAGGATGAAGATATTTTCCTACTCAAATCAAATATCATCTCTCTAAAAATCAAAACACATGAAGTAACAAGGATGGTGGAAGAAATGAAGCAGAAACTAGTTATGAAAGATAAATATTGTGAAAAGTTCAAAGAAGAAATTTTCTCTCTTAAAAAGGAAGTTGACTTGCTGAATAAAAACTTTAAGAGTTCTAAAACCCTATATGACATCCTAACTCATCAAATATCCCCCCTTGATAAATCAGATCTCAGCTATGAAGGTAAACCCTCTAATAAGGATGAGGCAAACCCTAATGCTCCAAACAACAAGGATGTGGAAAATATTGGAAGAAATGTTGATGCTCCTAGTTTCAGAAAAGGAAAGAGTCAAGATGACATTATAATTAACCCTAGTCCAAGAAGATATGCAGATGGTTTCAAGAATGCAAGAAGCAATAAAATTGACCAAAGTTTTTAAGGCAGAATAACCTTAGAAGTACATTAAGGCAATACTTTGCAGAATGTATCAAGGATGAAAAAGGAAATGGATATCATCAAAGGATTTAAACACAAGATAAATTTGGAAGTACATCAAGGAAATGTCCATCCTCCAGGTAAAAAAGTATATCGTTCGGTTATTGCTATTCTTGTACAAATTTTGGGCATATGGAAAAGAATTTCAGGGCATATCACAAAGATAAATATAATGGGCTCCATCTTCTTCCAAAAACAAGTTTTACAAGAAGTCATAATTCCTAATTTATGAAAAATATGGAATGCTTCAATTTCCATAAAATTGGACATATGGCTCGTGATTGTAACTTGAATTAGGTTCCTAAATAAGCTAAAACCATGACAACCAAGCCAGAGAAGAAAGTTACACAAGTATGAAGAAGGAAGAAAATTGGATTAGGAAGTCTCTTGAAAACTCAATCCAACAACACATGTTGTTGATTGATGAAGACATCCTTGGAAAATGTGATATTACAAGTGTTTGATGATAAGACACTGCCAAAATGGATACCATGCATATAGTTAGGTGGAACTTCTAATCATTCTTGTAGAAATTATCTGTGAAAGTTCCCTGTGAAATCCTTCATGAGTCACACATGGAAAATCATAGTTTTATAGATCATCTCTCGAGAGAAACTCTATTGAAGAACATAATCCTTCCCTCATCTGATGGACCATTGTTGAAGATGTCTTCCACTTGATCACAAGGCAAGCAATTTGTCTTGAGCTAGAGGATTTTATGCAGGCAGGGGGAGTTGGTTCATCACATAAATAAATATAAACATATCTATCATGGACCACATTTCCAGAAAGAAGAGCACCATGACAAGGGGAGCATCGTACCTATGAAGAACTATTAGAAATCCCTTTCCTTCTAAGAGGGAGTGTTAGAAATTGTAGCAAGAAAGGCTCAATTTGACTTGTGCCTTAGTCAAATTGAGTAATTCAATTTTCCACATCAGCAAGATGACTTGGATTGCAATTTGCTAGAGTGGCATGGCATTGCCTTCTATTTAAGTCATTAAATTCAAGTTATAAGCTTGGATTAGAGTTGTTAATGAAGTGATTGCTAGAATTTAGCAATCTAGTTTAGTTAGTTTCAATTGAACTCAATTAACTGAGCCCAAGTCATTAGTTGAGTCAGTTGAAGGTTGGTTGAGTAGCAGAATTGTTGTTAACTCGGTGAATCTTTGAGTTAAACTTTTCAATCAAATAAAAATAGCTCGGACATGCATGGAAAGAAAAAATGGAATTTTTGGTAATTTAGTTATGAAAATAATGGAAATTAGAAGAAAAGGAAGGTGAAAGGTCATAGGTTGCATGTGAGGAGGAAAATGAAGGAAAATGAAGAAAATAGAGGCCTCATTGATAAAAAGGTTTCTGGGATCAGTTGGTACCTTTTTTTAATTCAGTTTAGGAGCTCTATCTCCATTCTCTCTCTCCCACACTCTTGGATACTTAAGGGTTTTCTTGTAGCATTTCAGCATTGGATCAAGAAAGGAAAATAGGAAGCAAAAGATCAAACAAGGAAGAGAAAGATCAAGTAGCTACAACGGGTTTACTTGCAGGTATCATATGTGATTTCCTTGGTATATTTGGCATGCATGGTTATGGATGTATGATCTTGGTTCTCTTGTTGTCATTGGCATGGGTTTTTCCAGGTGCGACAGTGTTCTTCAGCCTTGCCTAGCCATTTCTGGATAGTAATGGTGTGATGGGGTTCTCATGTTTTAGTTGAGCTGGATTTCCGGATGGATTCAAAACTAAGTGAGGTGGATCTCTGAATGAAAGAACACATGGCCTAGTAATACCTGAACCAGAATATGGATTGCGATAAATCCAATGGCATAGTAACCCCTTAATTGGACTGTGGATTGTAGTAAATCCAGGTATTGTGTGCCTCGATGGGCTTAGGAATCCGCGACTGGAAAATGGCGAGATATATGGGAAAGACTAGAGGTGGATGCTCTCCATCAAGCCTATGAATCCCGGGATGTGATTACAGTAAAGCCTGGAGGGTACAGTCTCAGTTAGGTAGTGATCTAGTATGAATTGCGGTAAAAAATAGAGACTAGGAGAAAGGAACATTCCTCCCTATGTAGGTGGAGAAATCAAGTGGCATCCATGCTTGTTTTGGCCTAGTGATCTAGTGGAGATCATGGTAAATCCTAGTATTACATGTTTATTGTTTTGGCCTAGTGATCCAGTGAGAATTGCAGTAAAGTTAGTTTCTATTGATGAGGGTGAGGTGGTTTAGCCTCAGGAAGCCTTGGTTGGTTCTTTTGATTTGATTCCCACATTCATGCTTGGAATATCACATGGGGGTGATTGGCTTAAAGAAAGATTTGGTTCAACCAACCTATGGTCAGGTGGAATGTGGAAGTCCCAAACTTGGTTGGTCTTTACATACATTAATATGAGGTTCTTTCTCCTTGATATTTCATCAGCAACATATTTTTATATATGTGGATACTATGGTTGATGTATCATTGATATTTTTGTTGCTATTATGTTGGTTATAAGCATGTATTATGGTAGTGATGATGTATGGCTCTCGTCATGTTTTGATTTGTAAATGAGAAATGAATATATGACCTAATATATGATAATGCAGTTAATGATATAAGGCATTAGTGCTTCTTAGTGATTCTCAAATAAGTATGAGACCCCTGTGCTCAAACTTGTTGTTTAAACTTGTAGATTACGTATTTGTGACATGTTTGATGAAATTTTTGGCATGGCTAGTAGGGGTCCAGTGAAGTCCTTGTTCAAGTGATTGCATTTATATCATTATTCAGATGGTATCTTTCAATTCTTGAAGTGCCATGTATTTTTGGGCAATGACCTGAGCCCTAGGTCTGAAAAAGTGGCACAAAAATCGAGGTTGCGAGCATTTATATTATTATTTTTTTAACAATTTATAACATTGTAGCATAAATATAATAATTAAAATACACAATTTGCAAAAACCAATTTTTTTAAATATATTATAATTAAAACTAATCTCTAATTTCATATATAATTCCACATACAATATAAACAAAAACAACTCACACAAAATCATTTAATCAAAACTACACTGCAAAAGATCACAAGTCTAATCACTTATCATAGAGCAGAGAACAGAGTAATCAGATATATGAAAATACTACATAGAGTCAAAAGAATGTGAAAATATTAAAATTTTCAATTAAAAATTACAAATACTGTTTAAATATCGGTCAGTTGTTATATATCAATTATATGTTTATTTTATTTTAATAATTTTTAACCCAAATTAATCATAACTTTCTATTAAAATTAGATAATCAAATATACAGTGACAAACAAGTCTTAAAATCTAGACTTCACATCTAAACAAAACGTCAGAGTATAAAGCTTGTGCCTGAAAACCTCATGAATATAGTATACATTTACACTCATTTACGCAATTTAAATAAAAAACGAGCGTGCAGTCATATAAGTTACTTGGCCATATGTTTATGTGAACTTATTTTTCAACTAAAAATTGTGCCAGGAGCAATTCTCAGTTATACATAACCTTGTCCGGATGGACAATGAAAATTCTCAGTTATACATAATCTTTTCTAGGATGGACAATGAAACCAATAACACTAAACTTCCCACTTAACCATTAACCGATGGACCACATCCAAAGAACTTTAAAATATATTTATAATACCTCAACATCTAGCCAGTTCATATTCATGATCAGTCTCCACTGTTCATTTCAAAGGCCCACCACCAAATGCCTTTAGATCCTTATGTGAATTTGTCTGAGAGATTTACTAAAAAAAAACATTTCATTCAAGGAGGTAACCAAGAAAGTTAGGAAATTGATTTAAACACTCTAAAGATATGGCTAAAAAGTGCATAACCTCGACCATATTTATGAGTTCAACCTCCATGTGTCATACTCATATCTAAAGAGTTCAAAAATAGGACACATTATAGAGCAGTAAGCAATTAAAAGGAAGTAGCCGATTTTCTTGACCATAAAAAAAATCACAATTGAATATTTCATGTATACCCAAATTAAAAATGTAGAATAACACCACTGTGCTTGTCCTCTGCACCTTTTCCACCGTATAATTGGTGGCTTACTCAAAGTCACTATCTGATACAACTACAAGTCGACTTGAAGGAGATGCAGAGTTTATGTTATCCCTTGTTGCTATTTTAGAAGCGGTATTCGACGGGTTTTGTGAAGTTGTATCTCTTTCTCTCTTCTTGGCCCATCAACAGACCCTTCCACTCAATTTCAAACAAACTCTTTGGAAACCGACCACCATATTCGTCAAAAGTTCTTCCGAGTAACGGGGATACTTGCTATGAAGCTCCTTGATGGAATTTTCTTGATCTGCATTCAAAGACGTTTTATTCACATGTGCCTGGAGATTTTTGTCACCAGTGTCCTCAACCTCAATACTCTTCTCATGTTTTGTATTTTTAGGGGATTCTAATGTGTTTGCAGGTACAACCTTGGGCTCCTCGGGACCTTCTACTTGCTGCTTCTTTACACGTTTTTAATCTACAGCTTCATCATTCTTAATGCCCTCAGTCTGATCTTGATCTTCCTCATCCCCGCTATCACTCCCAGACCCATTCTCAACCCTACCTTTAAGAGATATTATTACATCCTACATTTGTCTATTCACCTACAAGTACAATGATGTTCCACAATCATATACAAACAACGTTCAGAGCTTCATTAATCAACAACCCTCATTATACAGCTCTAAGGCTTCAACACTCAATTTGTACTTCATTACATGTTTCCTTTCAGAATTAGTGTCTAAAACATTTATATTATCTACCATAGGAAGTAATATAACAGAGAAAATATCAATACCTGAGGTTTTACAAGAAAATCTGTAATGTCTCCATGGAAAGATGGGCACTTCTTGACAATAGTTTGTGCTCTTAATGAACGCCCACCAACACCACTACGCTCTCGCACATCTTGTTGCCCAGCAAAAATACCTTCCAATCATGGCTTACAAAAATTATGTCCACAAGGAGTAGAAAGTGGAAGAGTCAACAATTTCCTACAAAGACTACAACTAAACTCTGCACCACAACAGATACAACAACATTTAAGCTCCCTTTGCATACAATTAAGACTTCACAATCAATGGAATTCTCATAAAAAACTGCGCGCGCTCATGCTCGACCTGTTGCTGCCCTAGCAGCGCCCGGTCGGTGCCCGCCTCCCCTCCATGGATCCCGGTGGAGGTCCTGCGGCCTCCCCTCCCTCCCCGGAGCTCGCCGCTTTCATCTCTCTCGTTGCTGGCTTGGGCAATCGGCCCCCTTCAGGATCCCAGCAGAAATTTGTGAAGAAACTGGCCAGTATTCCCACGGTCTCTTTGCTTGTGGAGGAAACATGCAGATCTGCCCTAAACCTGGCAGAGAGGGGCCTCATTGGCCAGTTCACTGGGCTTTGGCCCTCCCCGAAGGCTGTCGAAGACTGGGTATACAGGAACTGGATCCCCTTGGTAAAGGAGAACATCAAGAGTCATTTCATGGGGAAAGGCTTTTTTGTCTTCGTCTTTGATAATGTGGAAGACAGAAGTTTGATCTTCCGAAACGGGCCATACTTTATGGGCCCTCGAGGTCTCTATCTGAACAAGTGGTCGCCAGACTTCGACCCCGCTCAAGATGTGCCCATGGCAGTGCCAGTTTGGGTGAGACTCCCCCACCTTCCCCTCCACTGCTGGAATCAGAGATCTCTGCAGTCGATTGGCAACGCCCTTGGGAAGTACATTGATCAGGCGCCAAGGAAGGATCAGTATTCCTGCGCTCGCATTTGTGTCGAAGTTGATCTCGAAGTCGGGCTGCCTGAAGCCATCAACCTCACGGTAGCAGATTGGTCCCATATTCAGGAGCTTGACTATGAACAGCTACCTTTCAAGTGCAGACATTTCCATGAACACGGGCACTTCGCCAGGTATTGCAAGAAAAAAAATGAAGAGCTAGCAGAGAAAGAAAAAGGCGAGCATTGGAACCAAGTCAAGAAGACAACAAACACCCGACAGAATAATAAAAACAAGGGCAAAGGAGCGGAGAACAAAGCTGGGCAAGAAAATGTAGACAACCAAGCAGCAGGAAGCAAGGACAAAGCCAGTATAGAAGCAGATAAGAACCCCTTTGAATCTCTAACCCCACAGCCAGACCCTCCAGAAGCAGAGACGGATGGATCATCCCCGCCGAACAACAACACAGCTCCAGAAACTGGTATTATCTTAACCCCCTCTCAAGGTAACACCTCCTCCCCTTCTTATGCAGATATTATAAAGTCTAAAAAGAAGAACACAGAAACTATGGGATCCTCGGATGATGAGACCTTTGAAAGGCCATCCAAGAGAGCTGGTAGGAAATCAAATAGAGAAACTAGGGAAGAGGAATCCGAAAGGCAAAAAACCCTAGGCAGCCAGTCCACCATTGAGATGACTCTAGGAAGGAACACCAGACTAAGGACCCCCAAGGGGGGTGGACCTATCTCCTCCAGTCTTAAATGATGCAGATAGTCTCTTGGAACTGTAGGGGTTTGGGGAATCCCAACAAGGCAGAAGCTATCAAAGACCTACTGAAAACGGAATCCGTAAACATCCTAATGCTTCAAGAGACAAAAATAGAGGGGGAGCATCTTCTGAACATAAGTAATAACAAGTGGAAATTTGACTCAGGAAAGACAATCAGTGCAAGAGGAACAGCAGGGGGAATAGGCACCTTCTGGTCTCAAAATATTTTTTCACTAGAAAGAACCCATGAATCTCAACATTGGATCTTTACTGAACTTAGACATAAAGCAAGCAACACAGTTCTGGCACTGATCAACTTATATGTTCCAGTACATTATGAGGAAAAGAAAGAGTGCTGGAAGTCACTCTCAGACTTTCTAGAGCTTCACCATTTGCAAAATTTAATTTTAGGTGGGGATCTAAACATTGTGCTGGATCCGAATGAGAAGAGAGGTGGGAGCTCTTCAAGGGACCCCTTCCTTCCCATTGTCGAAGACCTTATTACACAGTGGGACCTCATTGACTTCAAGCCTGTCAAAGGAGCTTATACCTGGACCAATAATAGGACAGGGAGAGATCACATCTCTGCTAGATTGGACAGGTTCCTTTTCAGCAGCACCATTATGCTGGACAACAGAATTGTGCTAACTAAGATTCTACCAAAACTAACATCTGATCACAAACCAATTTTATTGTGCATTAAAGAGGAAGAAGACCTAGGCCCTCTGCCCTTCCGGTTTAACCCTCTCTGGGCAGGAATAGAAGGATTCCACGAAACAGTACAATCTGCCTGGACTACAGAGATCACAGGCTCTCCTAGCTACGTATGGGAGCAGAAGATAAAGGGTACAAAAAAGGCACTAAAAGACTGGATTAAAAAAGCCAATAAAACGCCCACTTCCCAGAGAAAAGAGGCTGTTCTACAGTTGGAAGAATTGCAATTTGATATGGAAGAAAAAGACATTTCTCCAACAGATCTATCAGTAGAAAACAATGAGCAAAGGAGAGTTTATCATTCTTTCAGAAATGAAGAGCAGTATTGGCGATTGAAGTCTCGCAGCCTTTGGTTAAAAGCTGGAGACAGAAACACTGCGTACTTCCATAAGCAGTACAGGGCCAGACTTTCAAAAAATCATATCAATGAAATTACTTTAGCAAATGGTCAGGTCTGTAAGGGATTCGAGCAAATCAAGGCCGCAGCAAAGGGACATTTCCAGAATCTACTCACTGCTGAAGGAAACGGGAGTGAGGAAGACATTATCGAATTCCTTTCAAGTATTCCGAAGTTGGTCAACCCTGAAGACAACAACTGCCTTTTGACACCAGCCTCGAAGGAAGAAATCCATAATATTGTGTGGTCAATGGAGCAGGATAAAGCTCCTGGCCCCGACGGATTTTCAATACATTTTTACAAAATTTGCTGGGAGCTAATTAAATTCGATTTGCTTAAAATGATCCAAGGGATCTTGAGGAAGGCAAAGGTGGGTGGAGGAATCAATTCCACATTCCTTGCCCTAATACCCAAGGAAGCAAATCCTGGATCTTTTGATAGATATAGGCCAATCTCTCTATGTAATGCCTCCTATAAGATTTTGGCCAAACTTCTGGCAAATAGGCTTAAACCTCTCTTGCAAAAGCTGATCTCTCCAGCTCAAGGTGGATTCGTGCAAGGTCGTCATATTCTGGACAATGTCATTCAAGTCCAAGAAGCTCTGCACTCCAGTCACGCCCGCAAAGAACAAGGTATGCTCATTAAACTAGATATGTGTAATGCTTTTGACAGAGTTAACAGATCCTTCTTGTACAGGGTGCTCTCTGCCTTTGGGTTTTGTCAAGAGTTCATAAATTTGATCAAAGCCTGTATAGAAAAGACTTGGATTGCCCCATTGATTAATGGCAGACCGGCGAGCTTCTTTCTGGCCACCAGAGGGCTGAGACAGGGCTGCCCTCTCTCCCCCTTCCTCTATATTCTCATGGCGGACTCCTTAAGTAGAAAACTCACCAAAGATAAAAGCAATGGTAGCAGCCCCGGAATAAGAATCGCAAATGGCATTGAACCAGTGAATCATGCCTTATTTGCTGATGACTCGATTCTGCTTGGGGGCGCATCTGTCAGAGTGGCAAGCTCCTTCAGAAATACTCTTCAGAAGTTCTGCAGTATATCCGGAGCGCTAATAAGTGAGAAGAAAAGTGCTGTTTATGGCTGGAACACTGATCAATTCACCATTAACAAAATTGCCAACGATCTGGGCTTCATTGGCTTTGCTGAATGGGACAAGCTGAAGTATCTGGGATTGCCAATCACGCTTAGATCCAATCGCAACCAAATCTGGGAAGATGTCATAGCGAAGTTCAAGAAGAAAATTAATGCGTGGGGAGGATTCTGGCTCTCCACGGGGGGAAAACTAATTCTTGTCAAGGCGGTCCTATCAGCGTTACCCACTGATGCTCGCCCCCAAAGCCATCTCAGACCAGATTGCTCGACTCATTCGGAATTTCTTGTGGAAAGGAGGCCGCGGCAACCAAAGCAAATTTCATCTGATCAATTGGGATACCGTGAGACGGCCCATTCTGGAAGGAGGTTTGCAGATACGAGACCCCCAGAACGCAAATCTTGCACTGGGTGGCAAACTACTGTGGCAGTTAATCAAGAATCCTCAACACCCGGTCAGCCAAATCTTCAGAATTAAATACCTGCAGAATCGACCTCTGTCCCGATACACAGCCGGCAATCTTTCAAAAGCTTCGCAAGTGTGGAAACTCTGCAACAGAGGCATTCCTTTCTTCATTTCTCAATTATACAGAGTGCCAGGAAATGGGGAAAATACCAGGATTTGGAGAGACAACATCCTGGGCCACCCTCCTCTTAACGAATCCAATGACTTTGTAGACCTCAGAGACTGGCTCAAAGCGCAAGGAATAAGGAAACTGATCGATATCTCTGTTTGGGACACCAATGGCAACTGGACACAATGGAACATTCCCATGCCACCAGCGCACTTGCACTCACAGCTCGCTCTATTCAAAAGAGCTATCACTGACTATGCCCCAGTGCACTTAGATGATGCAGATCAATGGGGCTGGGGGAAAACTGGGGTCTATACAGCAAAGCATGGATACCTTCAACTTCAAAGTAGGACAGATCCGACTCATCCTGGGGTTGTTTGGAAACTAATTTGGGACAATCTCAGCATTCCTAAAATAAAATTCTTCTTTTGGATCCTGTTTCAAAACAAAATCTTGACAGGAGAAAATCTTTGCAAGAGGAATATTGCAGGTCCCCATCGCTGTGCTCATTGTAAAGCAGCGCTGGAAACTACAGGACATCTGTTCCTGGAGTGTGACTTCGCGAAGGAGGTTTGGCACCTCTTTCTAGCCGGCCTGAATGTGCTCATTCCCATTCACTGCACGATTGAATCCATGTTTCTCTCATGGAATGCTGCTTACCCCTACAACATTGTCAGCAAATCCACATGGCAAAAGGTGTGGACAGCTGCTCCCAAATATGTTTGCTGGAAAATCTGGCTGGCCAGAAACGAAACCATCTTCAACAATAAAGAAATGACAGCTGCTAAAGTGGCGGAATAGGCCAAATCACTCCTTCTAGAGACCTTGATACACTCTCAGATCAAAGAGGATCATTCTCTTCGGCCCGAAGAAAGGATGTGGTTGGCTCCTTTCACCGGCATGATCAGCTCCTCAACAAATCTCCGCACTGTCTACATGGAAAATTGGCAGATTCGCATTCCGGAGGACAGATTTCACCAATGGTGGAAATCTCAAGGTAAGCACGCTGTCTTCTTTGATGGTGCCTCTAAGGGCAATCCAGGAAGATCAGGTGCTGGTGGGGTGATCTATTACCCCAATGGTAACAAAGAAGATTTCAGCTGGGGTCTAGGACTGAAATCCAACAATCAAGCAGAAATATTAAGTTTATGGAAAGCATGTCAAATTGTCAAAAACGTAAATCCAAGTGAAATAGCAGTCTTTGGAGACTCTGAGGTGATAATAAAAGCAATAGTCAGCAAGAAGGACCTCAAGAATCCGGTGCTCAATAAACATCTTGCCCGAGTCAACAGAATACTGAGGGACATCCCCTCAGTGAAAGCTTTCCACATTCTCAGAGATCTAAATCAGGAAGCTGATAGACTGGCCAACATCGGAAGTCTGCTTCACGAAGGAATGATAAGTCTAAATGCTGAAGCTCCGCACACAACCATTATCCCTTAAAAGGCCCTTGGCAAACTTGATGTAATTGCTGCTCTGAATGAGAATCTTTGTATACTGGCTGCACAGGCTCTGCCACATCAGCACTCTTTTTCAATAATATAACCGTTCTAGTTAAAAAAAAAAAGACTTCACAATCAATGACTGAAATCAAAATCTGAATCAAAAGAATATAATGGTGTGCAAGTAATTTTGCATGCAAATGGAAATGCAGACAGTGAAAAAAATAATAACCAACATCCAACTACTAAAATTCCTTTCATAGAAATCAAAGCTTATCAAAAGCATAAGGCCAAATGAAAAAGTGACACAAACCTCTAAGCAACTTTTGTTTTATTGTTAAAAATTTAGCACGCTGATTTCCATCCCCACATCTCTTCCCATCTTTAGAATATAGTTTTCTACTTGGAGGAGGGTCTCTTGTCCAACCCCATTTTTCATCCTGGATGTAAAAAATAAGCAGATATTTTATATACAAATCCTGCTCAAGCATCATACAACATTAAAATTTCAAAAAAAAATAAAAAATATATCATAAATCACTAATGATTTTGTGAAGGTAACCTTCCAATCCCATGTTGGTTCATGTTTTCTAATTGTAATATCAGTTGCATCCTTCAGCTCATCAATTTTCGGTAATGGGCGAGGTCGGTCCCCACATTTAACACCATGTTACAAAAATAGATACAATTAGTTAGAAAGTATAAAATACATAGGTTGAGGAAATAAAAAAGTTAGAAGATTCATTTAGAGTTGTAATGGCAAGAGTAATCAACCTTGTTCAAGGGGCGGGTTCATTTTCATAGCAGACAAACAAGTACCTACAAACCTTATATCCCTCAAACCAAATGCTATCTATAAATAAGATGACTTAAGAAACAGAAAAAAATACTAGCAAAACTCAAGGTCAACTCAAGAAAAGCTTGACATAATATGGTGAGGTTATGAAAAGTGTTATCACCCTAGTAATTCTCAGGTTGTGGGATAGGGATTTTTGTAGTTAAGAACACCAGGGGTAACCAAGAACCACTTTGGGAATTCAAGATCTAGCCTTCTTGAACTCCAGAGAGGGATCTCTCTATATGATTTAGCTTTGTTTTAGTAACAGATATTAGGCTAGTTGTGATTGTGTAATTGGATTTGATTTTTAAAGATTGGTAGGAATAAAAAATATTTCAAGGTAAACCAGAAGGATTCACCAGAATATTGGGCAATGGAGTCAACTCTCTAGGCAAGAAGAACAAAGAAATAAGGCTCAGAGATGCAAATGTGATAAGGGCAAGATAGGTCACCTTCTAAGGCTATGTATAGGCTTGATTTGGTGGAGTGGGTGGAATCTGAGCAAAAGGGCACTTAATAATCCTTAAGCTACAAATATGAAGATTGAAGAAGGGGATCTAACTGGGACCTAGAGCAATTAAGAATTCTATGGTCCGGTTGTCAAGTAGAAAACATCAAAATGCCAATAATTTTCAAAACAAGGAGCTTATCATCACTAATCCTGTTTATTTTTTCTTTAATTGATCATTACAGACTAGAAACACATAATATGAATGAATGTAAACTTAAGAGAAATACACTGAAAACAAGGAAAGAACGAGACTTATCTTGTCACCATGAGAATCCTTAGCTATGATGTCTCTGATCTCTTTCCATTCTACTGCTTTTGCTAATTGACTCACCAACTTCAATATAACCAGAAAATAATGCTATAGTTGTCTTGAGGAATTTTATTCCCACTGAATACTTCGAATTGTGAAGTATTTATACAAAAAACTGTTTACAAAATATCTCAGGAATTGAGATAATGTTTTAATAAAAAATAGGAAAGAAAACTTAATAAGAGGGATAGCTGCAAAACAGTTTGCAAGTTGTTACCTTTTTACAAGCAAAAATAGAACTGATTATTCTAATTTGAACTGATTTTTGTTGTGTTGTGTGTACTGCTAGCATTAGGTGCATCTTATCATGGAAAGTGGTTGAAGAACTTTCCTTTCCTCTAACTTTCACCGTTGATACTCTTTATTCATCTGATTTGAGCTGATTTTCTGTGGTAGTTAAAAATTAACCAACAGTAACTTTATTTTCACTGATACTCTTTCACCTACTGATACACTTTAACCATGTATTTTTACCATTTGAGGTAACAGTGAAAATGAATTTCCAAGTGATTTCCTGTTTTTTATCCATTAAATTCACAACAGATTTGTGAATTCTTGCCACTTTTCTGCAGAGGGGATCTTCATAGTCTTCAATTTTCTGTAACTTTCATTTGCCTCTGTATACTTGGCAAAGTTAGGCTTGATAGTGAACATATGCCTGATCTCATTATCTAAAAAGAATAGATTTTCAAAATACTGAAGAAGTATTTTGCCTGTTGGTGATCCTTGAGGCAGTGGTTGTCTGGCTTTCTTTTTTGCATGATTTCTAATTTTTAATTCATAATATTTCTGAGGCATTAAATTGTCATTCAATGTGTGAATATCAGGCAAACCTACTTCTAACAATGTTTTGTATTTGGCTAAAAATCTTGAGATGGATACATTCATGTCTTTACACTGGTCCTCTAGATTACTCATTATGTTTCTTTTGTTTAGGACCTTTTTTATTTGAAGAATGGTCTCTGTTCTATCAACAATTTTCAATTCTTCCAACTCTTCCCTGTTTTTATTGTTTCGAAAATCTATGAGTTGGATTGCTTGGGCTGGTTTATTGTTAATTTCCCTCTTAGTCTTGTCAATATCTGCACTAGCAACTTGAAGTAACTCCCTCTATTCATAAATTATCTGAATTCAAGGCCACTGAGAATGAATGCCTTCAATAATTTTGGTCCATAAATGATTTTTTATATAGGCCACTTGATCTATAAGATTTACTTGTGCTTGCAGAATATTTACCTGTTCTTGTAGTCAATCGACCCTTTGCTCATGTCCTTTAGAAGTAATCAAGGCATCATTTTTGGAACTTTCTAAATTTTTAATAATTCCTTTCAAACTAAGAATCTTTTTATCTTTAATAGATATGTCCTCCATGGCTTTGATCATGGCTGCTTGGTCTTGTAGTGTGCTCATCTATGAGGATGAAGAAGAAGAGGCAGAGATTTCCTGAGAAGTAATTGGCACTATAGTTGCCAGTACTCCTTTCGGTACCAAGTGTTCTCCCAAAGTAGATGGTATAGCAGTGCTTGTGCTTTTCTTAGTTCTTCATTCTCTTTCATTAGAGCTTCTGTTTGACTTTCCATTGTTTTTATCTGATCTATCATTTGATGTACAAGCTACTTTAATTCATCATTCTCTGTTTTTTGCTGTAGAATTTCTTCTTCTTAAGAGTTTTCACTCTGAGGAAACTTCAATTGTTTTCTAAGAGCAGCTATATTCTCATTTTTATGTTTAATTAAGAATTTTTCCCCTTCAATGTTGGCTGGGTCACCCCATGCTTCAATCAATATATCATCTAGTGCTTTTATTCTTAAATTATTAACATACAGTGAGGCTTTGTCCAACTTCATTTGATTTTGGAGGTTGAGCACTGTTTTCTCAAGCCTAATTGATTTCATAGTTTTACTGAAAATTTTGGAATATAGCATTTCATTATTGCTCCTATGAAATTCAATTTGATCTAATTCATGAGTGGCATCAGCATCCACTATAAAATTTGTTTTGGAATAATCTACCACTGACTTTGGCTCAGCCACTATAGGATTCAAGAATGACATTACCAATTTATTGGATGAATAATCAAATGCTGAAAGAAGCCTGTCCTTGTTTCCAGGCTTTTCATTAAGAAATCTAGAATAAGCTTGATTCTTGATCTCTTCATTCTTCTCTTTAATTTGTCTGAATCTGATCTGAATCTCTGACTCTGTGTTGTCAGTTTCCTGATAAGAAGGAGGTAAATCGACAGTAGCCTGGTTTTCCTTCATGACTGTATCTTTTTGTTCTGTTCCAATTTTTACATTTTGAAGCTCTTTTAATATTTCAGTGACTATTCTTGTAGCTTAATCCTCTGTTTCATTATTTCCAATATTTACAGTCTTATCCTTGTCTTCTTCGGTTATCTTACTTCTTTTACTATAAGGAATTCTGAATTTTTTGTCCTCAATAGTCTCAGCTATGAAACTATCTCCTTCTCTGTCTCTTTTATGTACATTATCAGTATCTTTGCTTGTAGAAGCCACCTGTGCCTGTTCAATCTGTTTGCCTTTGCCATTGTCTACCTGTATTACCTGTAAATCATCATCAGATAGGGTGTTTGGCTCCCATTCAATTTTATTTATATATCTTTCAATATGGGGCTTAGGATCATGCAAGTAAACAGGAAACTTGCATTTTACCGTTATTGTACTCAAAATACCTTGTGGGTCATAATTCCATGTAAAAATACATGGGAACTTATACTCTTTAAGTTTGATATTTATCTCATTGGTAGCTTCTCTGTTATTCACAATGAATGGCCCAATTTGATATTTCAGCTTAAATTGGGTCTTTTTCCTAGAAGCTATAAAGTTGATTTCATCTACATTTAATAGTTGTCTCAGATATTCTAAAGCAAATATTCTTGTAGTAACAAATCTGGGTAGCTTATATAGGGCCAAGGATGAGCCGTACACTCTGATTTCTGTATGATTTTTATATAAATACCAATCTCCAGTTTTGTAGCTCTCTGATAACTGTAGAATTCTTCTTGTCTCATCATTGATCCTAGGGATCTCCTCTTTTTCCAAAAGATACATAGCAGGGCCTATAAATGAGTCATTGAAATCTGTAAAACTATACTCTCTATTCCATTTCCTTAGAATAGATGACCAAAATACTACTGACAGAACTTTTCCTTCTGCATCCACTTTCTGACATTCAATTGGAAACTAATCTGTTTGATAATATAGGAAGAGGTGGAGTAGATAAGAGGAGTATCTGAAAACTCCTTCTTCTGATAATCTGGATAATTGATAATGCATACTTTCAGTAATAAATCTAGCAAAATTGAACTGAATGGATGGTGATTGACCAGGGCTTAGAGTTGACAGAAAACCTCGAATAGCCACATCAGTGAATTCATCACTGGTGTATCCTAGTATGAAGGAGAGCATTGAGACAATATGTCTAGTCTCATCTAGGAAATCAAAGGTGTCGAAAGGAGGATTTAACTTAGGAATATCAACTTGATTTGGACAAAAAATATGGTATGTTTTGAATCTAGTAATGAAATCCAAGTCAAGATATAGTTTGGTTAAATCTTCTACTGATAGGGAAGCATAATTGGGGTCATGATTCATTTGCAGCATGGAATTTATCGACTCTTCAGTGATGTAAAACAGGATATCTTTTTATTTTTTTACAATACATATTTTTTATGGCATATAATAGGCTTGGCATAATCTGATAAAGTCAGGAACCAAATGAGTGAGAGGGACAGTATATCTAGGCAGATTGGATTCCCAAATTGGAATATCTTTGTCACCCTTTTCCATTGATTTTCCATAGCACCAATTATAGACATCAAGCAGGTTAAATTATACATTAGGGTCTAGTATTCTATAGTCCAGATCAACTAAAGGGTTGTTCTCTGCAGAAATGACTAGAGGCTGGACTGGTCTGACCACTTTTGTAGAATCAGCCGTGAGTGCAGGAGTTGGTTTGTCGATTTTGAAGGACTTATGCTGAGGAATCTTTGCAGAAGACTTCTTTTGAGATTTTGGGCCTCCATTCTTATGGGTTACCTGTTGCTTGGTCATTTTTAATATGAACGAAGTAAGCTTAAATGGTTTTCTAAGTTCCTTTATGAGAAACAGGGGTTTTTTGGTGAATTTCTACTGGAAAATGGTATTTATGAGCAGGGTTTTTAGGAAATGCAAGGAATTTAAAGCCCAAAATGTATATTAAGATTGATTCAACAGTAAAACAGACTAGGGTATGGGAAAAACTACAAGAAAGAGCAATTAGGGATTCCTGGGAAATTTTGACAGAGTTTCCCTTGTAAAATTGACACTTTTTTGTAGTAACTTTGGTAATTATTTGAAATCGACAGGAATTTTGAAATCTCAGAGGGCAAGTTCGAAGAAAAGTACCTGGAGAACTAGCGAAATTTGGTTGAAGATGTTGCAGAGGTGCTCAGTCTTCAATTCTTCGAAAATGGCTTCGCAGAGGATAATGTAGCACTTTGTAATGGAAATTCAAGGCAATTGGCGTCGAAAAAATGGTACTGGTAGGTTGAAAATGGCTCTGCAAAGTTTCTTAGGGTTCAAACAGTTCAATTTCGAAGAAAAAAGGTTTATCAAATTTTTCACAGGTTTTAGAGGCATATATTGAAAATTCGAATGAAAAATTTAAATTTGAATGTACTAACCGATGGTGAAAACCATGGTTTAATCACATTAAATTGCGGTTAAAGGAGTTGGGTTTAGGAATACCGTGAGTGGTATTCGCGCTAATGAATGGTGGTAAATGGTATTGAGCTTTTCGAACGCAAAACAACGAGATTGTGACACGTCAATGCGGGGTGGTTTGGAAAAACCACCCATTTCGCGCGGCTTTGCCGAAACTTCGATCGTTTGGTTTTGAAGCGTGAAAATGGATAATAGCCTTCAGATCAGGCGCTTGGGAGTGAACGGTCTAGATTAAAAGAAAAGGTGCAGGGATTAAAATGTTATCGAATTCAACGAGGGCCATTGATCTTGGGAGATGAAGGATAGATCAGACGGTCGGAATTTTACGTGATGGGGAGAGATAAATGTATTAAAAACTTTCGCGCAAGTGTATTATCATAAGATCAAATGATTCTAGGGATCGGACGGTCAAAAAATGAATCCGACGGGAGAAGGCTTAGTTTAGTCATATATACAGAAATGACTTATTCTTACTAGAAAATCAAGTGTTCGGAAGGTTTACCAAGGCTTCGAATTGTGGTTAGGGTCCGGGATAAGGCGTAACGTATGCGGGGAAAGGTAAGGTTAAGGTTCTAACCTTAGGTTAAGGACTTGGGGCAGAAAATATACAAGGGAAAGGGTCATTTTTATTGAAGTTTATTTTAGACAAAACTTCGGGTGATTTTTGATTTAAAACATATATAACATATGTTTTAAACTTTTTCTTCATATATTTTATTTATATGGTTAATCAAATCGAAAAGATTTAATTACCATAGGGGCATGATTAAATATAATGATAAACTTTTATCCAAAGGGGTTATAAGGGGGGTTTTATTTAAGCATGTGGGAATAAAATACTTTGGATTAAGTTATAATAAGTGGGTTTTTTGGGATTTATATAATAGGAAAAGGTCAATTGTAGGGAGTTAATACATAAGTTAGAGTTAATATGACAAGGGGACAATGTATACTCAAAACATATTAATATAACTAAGAAAGTGAAGATTAAAAGAAAATTGCATTATAATAACTTCATCACTTATACTTAGGATAACATGTGATTTTGAGGGCTTTATGCTTTGAAATAATGTAAGAGGTTAATTAAATGAGAATTTAGAGTATCTTTAAGTAAAAATGAAGTTTTACTTAGGATTTTTCAGGGGAAATAAGTGCATGAATGGTGAATGATGTGATTAAGGGATTAATATAGACATTTCACATTTTTAACTATTCAGTCATAGAGCCTTGGGTCCGGTCCCAACAAAAGTCAAGGAAATGCCTTGAGCCTTTCTGACTGATAGTCTAGAATGTTTCATGACTATGGGAAGGGGAAGTTAGTTATTCTGAAGCTCATGATGAATGATATTTACATTGAGACTTTTTCACCTTCTTCTACCTACCCATCTTACCATGCTAACATTTTTTCTTCTTTTGTAACAAGGTGCATTTAAGCTAGCAACCTTCACAGCATTTATTTTTCTGAAAGCAAATAAACTATCTAACTTTACACTTATTTCGTCCATGAATCCGGATTAAACTATTGGATTCACTTTATTTCTCTACCTAACTACTGAATTGTTAGGATTAAACTGTCTAACAACTCATTATTCTCTATGTAAAACAATGGAAATTGAAATAATGATAAGTTAAGATTGAACTGTTTAACTCATCATCGACTAATGGCATTTATTGACACTCTACCATAGTCAAAAAGTAAAAAGTAGTGGAAATTATGCTTGCTCACTTTCATGTTTTATTATTTTTTTCTTTGGGGTATCTTATTTTTTCTAAGTCCTTTGATTATTCTTTTAGGAATTTTTACCCTCTTTTTGATTTTTTTGATTTTTTTTATTTACAAAATATGTGAATACAACTTGCAGAAGGCAAAGTATGTACAAATATTAAAAATTACCAATAGTCAAGTCAAAATTATGACTCTTATATTATAGGTTGGTAACATGGGCTCCACTTGGGGATGGCTTTTCCTGGTGAAATGCCAAGAACTTTGAGATCAGTAGCCTTATCCATTGACTTTGGTGAATCTGCAAATGTCTTCTATGTTCTGCAACAACCATATTTATGATATGTTATACTGCAAAGCTTAGGGCCTTCTCTTAGGGCTTCAACTTTGTAGATAATATATCCAATCCAATCTTACATTCTGACTATGAATATTTACAATGATGAAGTAAATGGGTCTAACTATTAAGTGACTTGCATGGAATAGTAATGTTTCAACATCCTTCCATTTACTGGTCCTTCTTGAAGCTTTGTACCATCCAAATTTCTGAGAAAAAGGAATTATTTCCTTTGTAACCATATATGACATAGGGTCCTTGCCACAAAAAGTCAAACTTTCCATATTTACCTTTATCCTCTCTTCTTGCATCCCATCTCAAAACTTGATCTCCTATAAAAAAGTCATCTTCCTTAACTCTTTTGTCAAAAATCTTTTTTATTTTGTCTTGTAAAACTTGTGACCTTTGATAAAATTCATCTCTGGTTTGTGGAAAGTGTATGGTATCATTGATTCTTTTTTGAATATCATTAGTCTCTACTAGTGATTCCTGGATGATCTTCATGACTGGGACACCCAAAGAAGAAGGAAAAAATGCATCTGTACCATAAAAAATTTGATATGGTGAAGTTCCTATGGACTTTTTTGTAGTAAGCCTGTCAGCCTAAAGGGCATATATTAGATTCTTATTCCATGTCTTTTTATTATCTTGGAGTAGTTTTTTTATGATGTTGACTAGAATTTTATTCGAGGACTCAGCCAGACCATTACCTTGGGGGTAATATGCTATGGAATGACCTAAGGTAATATGGTATTTATGGAAGAAAGCAATCATCTTTTTAGATTTGAAAGCAACATCATTGTCTGTGATAATTTTATGTTGGCATCCAAATCTAGACAAAATATTACTTTCAATGAATAAGATAATAACTGAGTCTGTAGCTTGCCTAGTGGGAATTGCTTCAATCCACTTAGTAAAGTAATCAGTAGCAGTTAGAATCCATTTGTGTTGACCTAAGGATGGAGGATGAATTTCACCTATGAAGTCTAAACCCCATAACTGAAATGGTTTTTCTATGGATATTGGTTTCAGAGGTAATGGAAAATTTTTCTTTTTACCTTCAAAAATATGACACTTATGACAAGAGGTAACAAACTTTTTAACATCTGAAAATAAGGATGGCCAATAAAAACCAGCTTTGAGTATTTTATCAATGTGCTCTTCAGTATAGATGTCCACCACAGTCACCTGCATGAAAATCTTCAAGGATGTTGTTAGCTTCATATTTCAATAAACAATTGAGTAATATTCTAGTACTTTCTCTCCAATACAGTGCATCATTTAAGATATAGAATTTCATTGCTTTTTTCTTGATAAATCTTGCCTTGGTTTTGGTAAGTCCAGGAGGATCTTGTAAGTTTGTAAGTACAAAGATTATGTCAGAGTACCATGGTGTGTTTTGATAGGCTTCACTGTTCGATGGAGTCGTCATATCCTCCTGTTCATCTACTTGTGCAATGAAATTAATGTCTAAGGCATTGCAATTAGATTCAGCCATTAGTCTGGCTAAACCTTGTCCCTTGATGAGTTTAGTTGGTTTAATTTCCATATCATATTCAAGGATTGTGGCTATCCACTTTCCTCTTCTGCAATCTGGTCCATCTTGAGTCAAAATATCTTTAACTACTACATTAGGGACATATGCAATTATATGTGAATGAAGTATATACACTCTAAAATCTTTTATAGCTTTAACTAGAGCCAAAGCCTGTTTTTATATTATGTTGTATTTCACTGGTGCATCTCTGAGAGCTTTACTGAAAAATGCAATGGGCTGTTCAAATCCTTGATCATTCTTCTGCAGAAGAACTACAGCTATGGTGTGTTCGAGGAAAATATTATAAAATGTTTTGTGTAATCCAGACTGAGAAGGACTGGTGCTTTAGTTAAGGCCTGTTTGATAGAGTCAAAAAAAATTTTGGCCTTTATTGTCCACTTAATTGAGGAGTCCTTCTTAAGCATGTTATTAAGATCTTTTATAATCTTAGCCAAATTTGATATGAATCTTCTTAAAATATTAATCTTTCCCAAGAATGTTTGAAGTTCTTTAATGTTCCTAGGTGGTTGAATGTTTAAGATTGCTTCGATTCTTGCAGGGTCAATTCTGATGCCTTCTTTGGAAATGATATGACATAGAAATTTTCCTTCTTCTAGCCCAAAAATTGACTTTTTTGGATTAAGAGATATACCATATTTTCTGCATTTAATGAAAACTTGTCTCAGATGATCCAAATGATCATTATTTGTTTTAGAAAACATAGTAATATCATCTAAATAAATGACTAAAAACTCATGGATTTCCTTAGCAAAGGAAATATCCATGGCTCTTTGAAATGTAGCCCCTGCATTTTTTAATCCAAAAGGCATTTTCACTTACATGAAAGTGCCCCATCGAGTAGTAAAAGCAGTTTTGGTTTGGTCATCTTTGTGAACTAGGATTTGATTGTAACCAGAGAATCCATCTAACAAGGAGATTCTGGAAGAACCTGCTACCCTCTGTACAATATGGTCCATTTTTGGCAAGGGGTAGTTATCCTTCAAGGAGGCTTTATTAAGATTCCTAAAGTCTATGCATAATATGATTTCTCCTGAATTTTTCCTAGTTGGCACTATATTAGATACCCAATCAGAAAATCTGACTGGTGCAATTATCTTAGCATCAAACATTCTCTTAATTTTTTTTTCAACTAATGGCAACAAAACCGGATTAATCCTTCTGAGTTTCTATTGAAAAGGTTTTTTATTTTCTTTTAAAGGAATTTTATGTTGAATAATGTATGTGTTATAAGTTTTTAGGTCTTCATAGCTCCATGCAAAGACATCTTGAAATTCTTTTAAAAGTTCAATGTATTTATCCTTTTCATCTGATGGTAAGGATTTGGATAGCTTGATTATTCTTGGTTTATCATCTGTCCCTAGGTTATATTCTTCTATGTCAGATTTAATTGGCTCCATTTTTGGCCTTATGGGCACACCATTAGAGTCAAATAAATCTTCTAGAGGAGTTAATCCCCTGGGTAAAATGTTATTCTTTAAATAAATCAAATCTATTTCATCATCAATAAATTCCTCTATTTCTATTTTTTCCATTTCATCAATGTCACTTTGAGTAAAAATAGTTGGCTTTTCAATCTGATGTACATCTAAATTATCCAAATCATCTATTTGATAGAAATTTAAATCTATATCACAAGGTGAATCTATATTATATTTGTTATCGATTTGAAAGTTTTTGAAATTCATGCTCATTATTCAAAAAATGATAAATTTGCTCATCCTCTGAAAAATTTGCCAATATGTTACATTATCAAGAACAATAGGCCTATATTTAATCTCAGCAATGTATTTTTGCAATGGTGAAAAAGGAATTTTACAACTGCTAGCAAAAGTAGCTAAGAAATGAGCCTGCATGTTTTGATCTCTAGGAATGATAGAAAAATTACCTTCTAACAATTCTTCAAGGAGTTCCAATACTGTTTCTCTGTATCTTGCAAGTATAGGGTTATGAACTGAATATTCAGCGTTGATTTGTTTTATAACTAGTTCAGAATCACTCAAAACCATTATTCTTTTTCCTCCCTTTTTTCTTATAATTTGCAGGCCTAAGATTAAAGTTTCATATTCAACCATATTGTTGGTGCATTTAAAGTTTAATCTAAAAGCATGCCCTTCATAATGACTTGTTTCAACATTTTTGATCCAAACACCAGCTCCTGCTCCAAATTTATTAACAGATCCATCAAAATCTAGATGCCACAAAGCTTCATGACCAATATAATCATCCATGATTTTATGTTTTTTATCAGTGAGTTCAGTTGGATTTTCATTTTGATCAGAGTTACTAAGGATAAAAGAATCAAGATCAGTGGGGGTGGAATAAATTGGATAATTTGTAGGTCTGTTTGCACTACTGATCATGTACTTCATCAATGTTTCTCTATAAAGCTTCTTAGGTTGCCCAAATACAGAGATAGTAGCATAACTCATGTCCAGTTGTAGAGATCCCTGCAACTTTGCTCCCCATGAGCGAGAAAGAAGCATGCCATATTTTGGCAGGATATCAGCTAATACAACGTCCATGATCATACTCTTACCAGGATACTGGACTAGGTTAACACACATGTCTTTAATCAAACCAATACATTGTACTTTGGCTGAATCAAATGAGAACAGGTCCTTATACGGTCTCATTATGTCTAGATTAAGAGTTTCCATTATAGCTTTAGGCATTAAATTGTGGGAAGCTCCAGTATCTAGCATAGCATTATGTAATATTTGGTCATGTATGGTAAGACTTAAATATAATGGGGGTACTGAGCCATCCGAATGCTTGTCGTCAACATTTGGACCAAAAATTAGTTCAGGCCTATCTTCATTCATGTTAATTGTATCTTCATTCTCATTGACATTCAACATATTAGAAATCATTGATCTATATAAATAATTTTTAGCTAGTTCTGTTAAAGGAATAGCTATTTTCAATTTGGATATTTCAGACTGCATATTAAATGTTGGTTGAGATCTAATGGTTTGAATCATTTCTTCCTTGGGAACTGTTGTTTGTGCGGATTTTTCTTGGGTTTCTACTGTTTTTCCTTTGTTCTGCGCTTTTCTCTTATCTTCTGTCTGAGTTTCTCAGTTCCTGCTATCTTTAGTCATTTCTTCAAGAATGTTTTGGGGATTAACAGGAGTTTTATCAGATTTATGATTCTCAACAGAAGGTTTAAGATCTGATATTTAAAAACCAGTAGGATTCTTTCTTGGCTCAATGATTGTTGTTGAGAATTGGTGACTTTAGAAGAATTATCTTTGGAAACTTCTTTGGAAGATTGTGCCACCTCGTCAGTAATATCTACAATTTTTGGGCCTTGCTGTTTTTTAGGACTGGTTGGATTCGAACTCTGTTTGCTATCTCTGGGAAGGATTTGCAAGACTATTGATTTAGAAGTATCATAATTAATTTTTTTTTTTCCTGTTGCTTTGGAGCATTACTCTTTATAGTAGGATCAATGTTTTTCTTGCTCCTAAGGTTGTATTGACTATGAATCTCATTTATTGCAAAATCATAACCTTGTTTGTAATCATAGGATTCTCCAGATCCTACTTTGAGTTGTTGAAGTTCAAAGAGTTCCTGGTCCTCCTGGGTGAGGAAAATGGTATTGTTCTCATCGATTCCCATAACAATGTTTATGTCTTCCTCTTCATCAACACTGTTTTGTGAACTTTCTGCAAAGTTTTCTTGAAATGGGATTCTTATATTCTGATCAGGGGAAGGCTCCTTGCCTTTCCCGGGGTTGGTATTTTTTCTATAGTTGGGGTTCCGGATCTGGGATTGATTGTCCCATTGTGGTTTCTTTTCAATTTGATCCAGTCCATCAACTACTTTTTCTAGTGCTTTAGTAATGAAATCAAATTTACTATCCAAGTGAGATGCTTCCTCTTTAATAGTAGCCCTTCTTTCATTTCTCATTCTAGCCTTCTTTGCTAGTATATTGACTTCTACACCTACAACATCTTTTTGCATTTGCTCTAACATATTTGCATCCCTTTCTATAAGTTGGTAAGCCATGTCTACGTCAAAACAATCAGGGAATTTTAGTAGCACGGAATATGGGGTAGGTTTGAGGTCTGCAGGAATGGAATTGTATACGCTGTTATATCTTGTGTAGAAATCTTGGACAGTTTCATTTGGGGCTCTTTTGACAGCATCAAATTCAGATAATATTTGCATAGGGTTCTTCTTTTTCTCCCATTTATTGAGGAAGGCTCTGTGGAATGTAGCTATGTCTACTATGCTACCAGGTGCTAAAGCTTTAAACCAAGTTTTCACCTCTCCAATTAAGCTCTAAGAAAATAGTCTCATTTGGACATCAGACTCATCTATCTCATAGACTTCCCAGAAATCACTCATTCTAGTAATGTGCTACTGTGCAGTAATCTGTGAAAGATTATCAAACAGTGGAATATCTTTTTGATAGTTTTGGGGCATGTCATGGAGATTCTGAGGTAAGACCAAGGGAGCATATTGGGCTGCCATGGCTTGAATTTTAGCTTGGTTGGGAGGTACTGTTGTGGTAGGAGGGATAGTACTGGTTACTGCAATGGATGAACTTGAAGAGCTGGGTAATGGGGAATAAACAATAATAGTATGTCTAGTGGTAGTTATAATGGGTTGGGTAAATGATGGATATAATACTTTGGGCTACAAGGGCAGCTCAGGGATGAATGGATCGGTTGATGAACTAGAAGTGGATTGCGGATATGATGAGTATATGATTCATTGGGGCAGAGGTAACTCAGAAATTATGGGCTCTTGAGGTAAACTGACAGCAGAATCAATAAATGATGTGGCAGCATACAAAGTTGAATCTGATGCTGGAAAGACTGTTGTGTATAGTTTAGAGACTGGGGGTTTAAATTTAGACAAAAATTTAGCTAACTTAACAGCTTCTTCAATGTCTTTGATTTTTGTAACATTTACCCTTTTAACTGGACTCTTACTTTCAGTTTGATCTATTTTACTAGGAACAGAAATAATTTTATGCTTTTCACTTACGTAAGAAGCAAAAACTGGATCTAAAAAAATTTCTTTTAAATCTGATTCAGATTTTGTTCTAAATAAATATTTCTCAAACTTAAAGTCAAAATCAATGTCTGATAAGCTTACCAATTCTTTGGGTAAAGAATCAGCTCTTGTCAGGGATATTTCAATTTCAGAACTATTACTTTGTTTTTTCTTCTTTTTTCCTATCTAGTCAGGATTATCTACTATATTTGGAGGATTAGGACCAAGGTTGTTTCTAGTGTAGTAGATTTTCTTGGGAGCCATATTTTTTATTGGGTAAAATACCCTCAACCTTTAAACTCAATCTTAAAGTAGAAAAGATATAATTAAAGATCTTCCTTCAAGACTAAACTTAAAAAATGGAGAGTGGTTAGTTCCCCAGTATGGTCGCCAGTATGTTATCACCCTAGTAATTCTTAGGTTGTGGGATGGGGATTTTTGTAGTTAAGAACACCAGGGGTAGCCAAAAACCGCTTTGGGAATTCAAGATCTAACCTTCTTGAACTCCAGAAAGGGATCTCTCCATACGATTTAGCTTTGTTTTAGTAACAGATATTAGGTTAGCTATGATTATGTAATTGAATTTGATTTTTAAAGATTGGTGGGAATAAAAAATATTTCAACGTAAACCAGAAGGATTCACTAGAATATTGGGCAATGGAGTCAACTCTCTAGGCAAGCAGAACTAAGAAATAAGGCTCAGAGATGCAAATGTGCTAAGGGCAAGATATGTGACCTTCTAAGGCTATGTATAGGCTTGATTTGGTGGAGTGGGTGGAATTTGAGCAAAAGGGCACTTAAGAATCCTTAAGCTACAAATAGGAAGATTGAAGAAGGGGATCTAACTGGGACCTAGAGCAATTAAGAATTCTATGGTCCGGTTGTCAAGTAGAAAACATCAAAAAGCCAATAAGTTTCGAAACAGGGAACTTATCATCACTAATCCTGTTTAATTTTTCCTTAATTGATCATTACAGACTAGAAACACATATATGAATGAATGTAAACTTAAGAGAAATACACTGAAAACAAGGAAAGAACGAGACTTATCTTTTCACCACGAGAATCCGTAGCTATGATGTCTCTGATATCTTTCTAGTCTGCTGCTTTCGCTAATTGACTTTCCAACTTCAATAGAGCCAAAAAATAAGACTATAGTTGTCTTGAGAAATTTGATTCCCATTGAATACATTGAATTGTGAAGTATTTATACAAAAAACTTTTTACAAAATATCTCAGGAATTGAGATAATGTTTTAATAAAAAATAGGAAAGAAAACTTAATAAGAGGGACAACTGCAAAACAGTTTGCAAGATGTTACCTTTTTACAAGAAAAAATAGAACTAATTATTCTAATTTGAACTGATTGTTGTTGTGTTGTGTGTACTTCTGGCATTAGGTGCATCTTATCATGGAAAGTGGTTGAAGAACTTTCCTTTCCTCTAACTTTCCACGTTGATACTCTTTATTCATCTGATTTGAGTTGTTTTGCTGTGGTAATTAAAAATTAACCAACAGTAAATTTATTTTCACTGATACCTTTTCACCTACTGATACACTTTAAACCTGTATTTTTACCATTTGAGGTAACAGTAAAAATGAATTTCCAAGTGATTTTTCTGTTTTTTATCCATTAAATTCACAGCAGATCTGTGAATTCTTGCCACTTTTTTGCAGAGGGGATCTTCATAGTCTTCAATTTTCTGTAACTTTCATCTGCCTCTGTATACTTGGAAAATTTAGGCTTGATAGTGAACATATGCCTAATCTCATTATCTAAAAAGAACAGTTTTTAAAAATAATAAAGAATTATTTTTCTTGTTGGTGATCCTTGAGGCAGTGGTTGTCTGGCTTGCTCTTTTGCATGATTTCTGATTTTTAAATCATAATCTTTCTGAGGCATTAACTTGTCATTCAATGTGTGAATATAAAGCAAACCTACTTCTGACAATGTTTTGTATTTGGCTAAAAATATTGAGATGGATACATTCATGTCTTTACACCGGTCCTCTAGATTACTCATTATGTTTCTTTTGTTTAGGACCTTTTTGATTTGAAGAATGGTCTTTGTTCTATTAACAATTCTCAATTCTTCCAACTCTTCCCTGTTTTTACTGTTTATAAAAGCTATGATTTGGATTGCTTGGGCTGGTTTATTGTCAATTTCCCTCTTAGTCTTGTAAATATCTGCAATAGAAACTTGAAGTAACTCCCTCTGTTCATAAATTATCCGAATTGAAGGCCATTGAGAATGGATGACTTCAGTAATTTTGGTCCATAAATGATTTTTTATATAGGCCACTTGATCTGTAAGATTTACTTGTGCTTGCAGAATATTTACCTGTTCTTGTAGTCGATCGGCCCTTTGCTCATGTCCTTTAGAAGTAATCCAGGCATCATTTTTGGAACTTTCTAAATTTTTAATAATTCCTTTCAAACAAAGAATCTCTTTATCTTTAATAGATATGTCCTCCATGGCTTTGATCACGAATGCTTGGTCTTGTAGTGTTCTCATCTGTGAGGATGAAGAAGAAGAGGCAGAGATTTCCTGAGAAGCAATTGGCACTGCAGTTGCCAGTACTCCTTTCAGTACCAAGTGTTCTCCCAAAGTAGATGATATATCAATGCTTACAGTGGGGATCACTGTAGGAATGAACATTGGTTGTGCTTTTCTTAGTTCTTCATTCTCTTTCATTAGAGCTCCTATTTGACTTTCCATTGTTTTTATCTAATCTATCATTTGATGTACAAGCTGCTTTAATTCATCATTCTCTGTTTTTTGCTGTAGAATTTCTTTTGCTTGAGAATTTTCACTCTGAGGCAACTTCAACTGTTTTCTAAGAGCAGCTATAACCTCACTTTTCTGTTTAATTAAGACTTTTTCCCCTTCAATGTTGGCTGGGTCACCCCCTGCTTCAATCACTATATCCTCTAGTGCTTTTATTCTTAAATTATTAGCATACAGTGAGGCTTTGTCCAACTTCATTTGATTTTGGAGGTTGAGCATTGTTTTCTCAAGCCTAATTGATTTCATAGTTTTACTAACAATATTGGAATATAGCATTTCAGTATTGCTCCTATGAAATTCAATTTGATCTAATTCATGAATGGCATCAACATCCACTTCAAAATCTGTTTTGGAATAATCTTCCACTGACTTTGGCTCAGCCACTGTAGGCTTCAAGAATGACATTACCAATTTATTGGATGAATAATCAAATGCTGAAAGAAGCATGTCTTTGTTTCCAGGCTTTTCCTTAAGAAATCTAGAATAAGCTTGATTCTTGATCTCTTCATTCTTCTCTTCAATTTGTCTGAATCTGATCTGAATCTCTGACTCTGTATTGTCAGTTTCCTGAGAAGAAGGAGGCAAATTGACAGTAGCCTGGTTTTCCTTCATGACTGTATCTTTTTGTTGTGTTCCAATTTTTACATTTTGAAGCTCTTTTAATATTTCAGTGACTATTCTTGTAGCTTCATCATCTGTTTCATTATTTCCAATATTTACAGTCTTATCATTATCTTATTATGTTATCTTACTTCTTTTACTATAAGGAATTCTGAATTTTTTGTCCTCAATAGTCTCAGCTATGAAACTATCTCCTTCTCTGTCTCTTTTATGTACATTATCAGTATCTTTTCTTGTAGAAGCCACCTGTGCCTGTTCAATCTGTTTGCCTTTGCCACTGTCTACCTGTATTACCTGTAAATCATCATCAGATAGGGTGTTTGGCTCCCATTCAATTTTATTTATAAATCTTTCAATATGGGGCTTATGATCATGCAGGTAAATAGGAACTTGCATTTTACCCTTATTGTACTCAAAATACCTTGTGGGTCATAATTCCATGTAAAAATACATGGGAACTTATACTCTTTAAGTTTTATATTTATCTCATTGGTAGCTTCTCTGTTATTCACAATGAATGGCCCAATTTGATTTTTCAGCTTAAATTGGGTCTTTTTCCTGGAAGCTATAAAGTTGATTTCATCTACATTTAATAGTTGTCTCAGATATTCTAAAGCAAATATTCTTGTGGTAACAAATCTGGGTAACTTATATAGGGCCAGGGATGAGCCATACACTCTGATTTCTGTATGATTTTTATATAAATACCAATCTCCAGTTTTGTAGCTCTCTGATAACTGTAGAATTATTCTTGTCTCATCATTGATCCTAGGGATCTCCTGTTTTTCCAAAAGATACATAGCAGGGGTTATAAATGAGTCATTGAAATCTATAAAACTATACTCTCTGTTCCATTTCCTTACAATAGATGACCAAAATACTACTGACCGAAATTTTCCTTCTGCATCCACTTTCTAACGTTCAATTGGAAACTTATCTGTTTGATAATATAGGAAGAGGTGGAGTAGATAAGAGGAGTATCTGGAAACTCCTTCTTCTGATAATCTGGATTACTGATAATGCATACTTTCAGTAATAAATCTAGCAAAATTGAACTGAATGGATGGTGATTGACCAGGGTTTAGAGTTGACAGAAAACCTTGAATAGCCACATCAGTGAATTCATCACTGGTGTATCCTAGTATGAAGAAGAGCATTGAGACAATCTGTCTAGTCTCATCTGAGAAATCAAAGGTGTCGAAAGGAGGATTTAAATTAGGAATATCAACTTGTTTTGGACAAAAAGTCTGGTATGTTTTGAATCTAGTATTGAAATCCAAGTCAAGATATAGTTTGGTTAAATATTATATTGATAGGGAAGCAGAATTGGGGTCATGATTCATCTGCAGCATGGAATTTATCGACTCTTCAGTGATGTAAAACAGGATCTCTTTTTATTTGTTTACAATACATCTTTGTTCTAGCATATAATAGGCTTGGCATAATCTGATAGAGTCAGGAACATAATGAGTGAGAGGGACAATATATCTAGGCATATTGGATTCCAAAATTGGAATATCTTTGTCACCCTTTTCCATTGATTTTCCAGAGCACCAATTATAGACATCAAGCAGGTTAAATTCTACATTAGGGTCCAATATTCTATATTCCATATCAAATAAAGGGCTGTTCTCTGGAGAAATGACTAGAGGTTGGACTGGTCTGACCACTTTTGTAGAATCAGCCGTGAGTGCAGGAGTTGGTTTGTCAATTTTGAAGGACTTAGGCTGAGGAATCTTTGCAGAATACTTATTTTGAGATTTTGGGCCTCCATTCTTAGGGGTTACCTATTTCTTGGTCATTTTTAATATGAATGAAGTAAGCTTAAACGGTTTTCTAAGTTCCTTTATGAGAAACAGGGGTTTTTTGGTGAATTTCTACTGGAAAATGGTATTTCTGAGTAGGGTTTTTAGGAAATGCAAGGAATTTAAAGCTCAAAATGTATATTAAGATTGATTCAACAGCAAAACAGACCAGGGTATGGGAAAAACTGCAAGAAATATGGAGTGTAAGAACTCTGGTAAACTTGAATAAGTAAATATTATTAATGATGATAGATAAGAGATGATTACAATGGGGAATCACTGAGGCTTTAAATATAGCCTCATGGTGTCCCTTGGTGAAGAGGCACGATCTTTGATTATGCCCTTTTACTTAATAAAACCTAATATAACTATACTTAACTAATAATTAATAAAATATACATAACATTGCCCCTCTCTTAAGATGCTTTGTCCTCAAAGCATACGTAACAATGGGTGTTGCTGGCGAAACGCTTCAGACTCCAAAGATGCTTCTTCAATGGGCAAGTCCTTCCACTTGATTAAATATTCGGTAATAACACGAGAGCGCAACTTCTTATCACGGGTAGATAGGATACCTTCGGGCTCTAGAACGAGCTTGCCTTCATCATCCAAAATGGGAAGTGTTGTTTGGGGCAACTGATGGTTACCCAATGCCTTTTTTAAGTAGGACACATGGAAAACATTATGAACACGACTGGTATCGGGAAGGCTCAACCCATAAGCGAATTCACTGATCTTTTTAATAATTTGATACGGACCATAAAACTTTGGAGCTAAATTATTTTTTCCTTTTTGTTTAAGGGACAACTGCTTGTATGGTTGAAGCTTGACAAACACCCAGTCTCCAACTTCAAATGATCTCTCAGTGCAATTATGGTCAGCCTGCTGCTTCATACGATTCTGTGCAACACTCAAATTTTCTTTTAGAATTTGGACGACCTTTTGGTGTTCTTCTAGTTGACTTTTTACTGCTGGCAAATTAGTTTGAACTGAAGCAAAATATTTCCACTTCGGAGGCTCATATCCATATAGAGCCAGGAATGGAGTCATTTTTGTCGATGTATGGTAAGTAGAATTATACCACCATTCGGCAAGATGAAACCATTGGACCCACTTATTTTGTTTCTCCGTAGCATAACATCGTAGGTAAGCTTCCAAACATTTATTAACAACCTCTGTTTGTCCATCTGTTTGAGGGTGATAAGCTGAGCTCATGTTGAGGTAGGTTCCAACATGGTTGAACAATTCCTTCCAAAAGTTTTCTTTAAATTTGGCATCCCTGTCACTGACAATAACTTTCGGAAAGCCGTGTAATTTATAAATATGTTTGCAGAATATCTCTGCAATTTGCTTTGCAGAGTCTGTTTTTTTAATAGCGATAAAGTGAGCATACTTAGTGAGTCTATCTACTACAACGAAGATCTTATCCTTTCCCTCCGATACAGGTAATCCTTCAATAAAATCCATTGATATTTCTTCCCATTTCTAAGTCGGAATATTCAAGGGATGAAGTAAGTCAGGTGTCATAATATTTTCAGTTTTATTTCTTTGACACTTGTCACATTCTGCAACATATTTTTGAATATCGTGACTCATACCCTTCCAGAAAAATGACTGACGTGCATTGTAGTAGGTTTTGAAATATCCTACATGTCCCGATGACATGGAATCATGTGATTCCTTGAGTATTTTTTATATAAACTTGGATTTGGAGTTTAGATAAATTCTTCCTTTGTACCATAAGATATCGTTCTTCCATTCAAATTTTGAATTCCCTGGGAGATTGTTGATTATAGCCAACATGTCTGGATCTTTGGCATACTCACTTCTAATCTCATTAAGCCATTCAGGCACAACAATTGAAACTGCAAGTAATGTTGTTTCCTCATCTTTTCTAGACAGGGCATCCGCTACTACATTGTCCTTTCCTTTCTTGTGATATCTCCATGTCAAAAGCGGCAATCTTCTCGATCCATTTTTGTTGTTGTTCAGAGAGTGTTTTTTGCTGAAGGAGATACTGAAGACTGTTATGATCAGTTCGGATGGAAAATTTACTTCCTAACAGATATTGTCTCCATTTGGCCAATGCATGCATAATTGTGAGCATTTCCTTACTGTATGTGGACTTAAGACGCTCACGTTTATTTAGTTTTCTGCTTTCAAAAGAAATAGGGTGCCCCTCTTGCATTAATACTGCACCAATACCGAATCCAGAGGCATCACATTCAATGATAAATGGTTTAGAAAATTCAGGAGTTGCCAATACTGGTGCATTAGCCATTACTTCCTTCAAATCTTCAAAACATTTCCCTGCTTCCTCATTCCATTGAAACGAATTTTTCTTTAAAAGATCTGTAAGAGGTGTAGTTTGATGCGCATAATCTTTAATAAATCTTCGATAATATCCCGTTAATCCTAAAAATCCTCTGAGCTTAGATATGTTCACTGGTTTATTCCATTCCCTTATAGCCTTAATCTTAGAAGGATCCACTTTTACTCCTTCATGGGATATTAGGTGTCCCAGATATTCAACTTCTTCTTTTCCAAAGGTGAATTTGGATTTTTTTGCATAGAATTGATGGTCTTCTAGTAACGTGACAATTTTATCCAAGTGTTGCAAATGCTCCCTCCAGGTTTTACTATAAATCAAAATATCATCAAAAATTACTAGTACAAATTTCCTAAGATATGGACAAAATAACTCGTTCATAGTGGCTTGGAACGTAGCTGGTGCATTTGTTAACCCAAAGGGCATTACTTTAAATTCATAATGACCTTCATGTGTTTGAAATGCAGTTTTTGGTATATCTTCCAATCTAATTCGGATATGGTAATAACCTGACCTTAAATCTAATTTAGAGAAATATTTTGCGCCATGGAGTTCATCCAACATTTCATCGATAAAGGGAATTGGAAAATTATTTTTAATTGTTATCTTATTTAATCCTCTATATTCAATGCATAGCCGAAATGATCCATCTTTTTTTCTTACCAATATAACTGGGGCAGCATACTGACTCTTACTTTTTGAGATGACCCCACATTTTAAAAGGTCTTGGATTATCTTCTCAATTTCCGTTTTATGGTGATGTGGGTAGTGATAAGGCTTGATGTTAACAGGGTCTGATCCTGCCTTGACTTCTATTGTATGTTCGATTTCCCTATGAGGAGGCATCTTCATTGGTAGATCTTGAAATACCTTTTCATGTTTCTGAACTAGTGCTTGTACCTCCTGTGATTCTTCGTGGTTGACTTTTGTAGATAACATCTCTAAATGATGACATTCGACTATATAGGCTAGCGCTCCCTTTCAAATCATCTTCATCATCTGGAATGATGATACAATTTGATTTTCTGGGGCTTGGAATCCAAATAAATTGTGCTTCCGCCCTTCCCACTTAATGCTTATAAACTGCTTCTGATGGTTCGCCGAATAAGTACCCAAGGTTTGTAACCACTGAATTCCTAAGACCACATCTACTCCTCCGAGTGGTATGACATAGAATGGAGATTCTAAACTAAAGTCTTTAATCTGCAATTTGACTTTATGGCATTTTCCTACCTATTCAATCTTCTTACCATCGGCCACCATTACCTTCATATTAGGCATGGGAAAGGTAAAGAGGTTGAGTCTTTTGGCCATGGTTGAATCTAGAAAATTGTGCATGCTGCCTGTGTCTATGAGAACCATTATGTTGTTTTTCTTAATATGTCCCCTTAATTTTAGTGTCTGAGGTTGTGATATACCTATCATGGCTGATAATGACACTTGCGGAGTGCTGTCATCATCTACTTTTGGAGAGAATTCTAGGGTATCTTCTATCCCTTCTATGTATGAATCATCATTGTTAGAATCATTAGTTGCTTCACAATTATACATATTTTTTTCTTTCCCATTAGCACATCTGTGCTTAGGGTCCCATTTTTCGCCACAATGTTTGCATTTTCCTTCTTCATTATTTGTATTTCCAAGTTAGATTTGTCTCCTTCGCGAAGGCGTGGTGGAACATATTTCATGTTATCTTCTTTTGTAGATTGAGGAAACCGTCGTCTCGAATATAATTTTTTTGGTTTTGATAATCTTTCAAATTTCTTTTCAGCAGCTTTTGCTTTTTGCCTTGCTACTTCTACGGACGTAATTTCATGTAGTTCTAGCTCTTCCTGTATGTGGATTTTAAGTCCTGAGATGTAAGACTGGATTAGACGAGATTCCGACAATCCTGGTACTCGTGTTGCCAAGGTCTCCCATTCTCGAGAGTACTCATCCACATCTCCTTTTTGGCGTAATTTGATAAAGGTTGAAAAAAACTTTTCTTCTTTTATGCTTTGAAACCTTTTGAAGAACGCATCCTTAAATTTCCTCCAATTGATAGCGAGCGTTGTTTTTTTCCACCACATATACCAATTATATGCTTCTCCTTCCATTTTCATGGAAGCATGCTTAATTTTTTCGTCATCACTAGTAATGTCATAAATCTCAAAATATTCTTCTGCTTTATTAAGCCATGCAACGCTATTTTTTTCATTACCATCAAATTTGGGTAGGTCGATCTTGGCTTTGCGCTGATATGCTAATGGTGGAACAAGAAGGGGATATTGATTAGCGAATGCGTTCCAGCGCTGCTTATTTTGAAAATCTGCATTACTATCTTCTTGATGATGTGGGGAATCGGTTTTTTCCTGATGCTCTTCTGAGTTCCCTGAATCTGCGGAATTGTTTTGTTGATTTTGTTCCTTGTTAGGAGATATTGGGGATTGTGTCTGACTTAATTTATCTATCTTATCATTTAGCTTATTGAAGAGTTCGCTCTGCTTTTCTTTGGCCTCGTGATGATTTAGCCACATTTGTCTTTCTATTCGATTTGTTGTATCATGAACCTTTTTGATGTCATTGGAATGCCCTACAACTGTACCTTCAAGATCGACTAATCTTTTTCTGAATTCTTCGGAATTATTATTGATCTGTTTCTCGAGATCTACCAATTTCTTCTGAAATTCAGCCATCGACATCGATGAAGACATTGAGCGTGTATGAGGTGGGGAATATTTTTCTGCCAGTTTCTCTCCTTTCTTTAAAATTAATTAATTAATTAATATTTAATTAATTAATTAATTTTTATTTTTATTTTTTAACTATATAATTATTATATATATATAATTTTTAATTAAAAATTATATAATATATATATAATTTAATTATATAATTATTATATATATATATAATTATTAAATGAGAATTATATAATATATAAATGAATTATATAATTATAATATATATATATATATATATATATATATATAATTATCAATTGAACTATATATTATATATTTTATATAATTAAAAAAATCGTTTTTTGTAAAAATGTGCCCGATTCGTTTGAAAAGACACACTGTTTCTTATAATTATAACAAATCGATTTTTTTTAATATATGATGCTCAGAAGTCACACCTGTTTCACGATTTTTTTTTTAAAACGTAAGTTTTTGTTTTGTTGGGCGTAGTGTGCAGAAAACGGCGGAACTGTGGGACGGATGTCGAACAACGTGTGAGGGATGGTGGAAGGGTAGGGCAGGCAGAAGAAAGAATGGCCGCGGTAAGGGAAATCACTGCGGGTAAAGGAGATGGCTGCGGGTAAGGGAAACGACTACGGTTAAGGGAAATGAATGCGGGTAAAGGAAATGGCTGCGGGTAAGGAAAATGACATGCTGGGTTGTATAGGCGGAAGAAGGAATGTTACGATTTGATCGATATACTGTGCAAACCTCAGATTTGTGTCACAAGAAGAACTTGAAAACGTAGGACAGAACCTGTGAATATTGTTTGGACCCAAAAATCTCGCACTTTTTCAGACTGCTGGCGTCTTCAATTGCAGAGCGATGGCTCCGATACCAATGGAGTGTAAAAACTCTGGTAAACTTGAATAAGTAAATATTATTAATGATGATAGATAAGAGATGATTACAATGGGGAATCATCGAGGCTTTAAATATAGCCTCATGGTGTCCCTTGGTGAAGAGGCATGATCTTTGATCATGCCCTTTTACTTAATAAAACCTAATAAAACCTAATATAACTATACTTAACTAATAATTAATAAAATATACCTAACAAAAGAGCAATTAGGGATTCCTGGGAAATTTTGATAGAGTTTCCCCTGTAAAATTGACACTTTTTTGCAGTAACTTTGGTAATTATTTGAAATCGATAGGAATTTTGAAATCTCAGAGGGAAAGTTCGAAGAAAAGTACCTGGAGAACCAGTGGAATTTGGTTGAAGATGTTGCAGAGGTGCTCAGTCTTCAATTTTTCGAAAACGGCTTCGCAGAGGATAATGTAGCACTTTGTAATGGAAATTTAGGGCAATTGGCGTCGAAAAAATGGTACTGGTATGTTGAAAATGGCTCTGCAAAGTTTCTCAGGGTTCAAATGGTGCAATTTTGAAGAAAAAAGGCTTATCAAAGTTTTCACAGGTTTTAAAGGGAAATATTTAAAATTAGAATGAAAACTTTAAATTTTAATGTACTCACCAATGGTGAAAACCATGGTTTAATCACATTAAACTGCGGTTAAAGGAGTTGGGTTTAGGAATACTGCCAGTGGTATTTGTGTTGATGAATGGTGGTAAATGGTATTGAGCTTTTCAAACGTGAAACAATGAGATCTCGACATGTCAGCGTGGGGAAGTTTGGAAAAACCACCCATTTCGTGTGGCTTTGCCGAAACTTCGATCATTTGGTTTTGAAGTGCGAAAATGGATAATAGCCGTCGGATCAGGCGCTTGGGGGCGAACAATCTAGATTAAAATAAAAGGTGCAAGGATTAAAATGTTATCGGATTCAACGAGGGCCATTGATCTTGGGAGATGAAGGATAGATCGGACGGTCGGGATTTTACGCGATGGGGAGAGATAAATGTATTAAAAACTTTCACACAAGTGTATTACCGTAGGATCAAATGATTCTAGGGATCAGAAGGTCAAAAAATGAATCCGATGGGAGAAGGCTTGGTTTAGTCATATATACAGAAATGACTTATTCTTACTGGAAAATCAAGTGTTCGGAAAAGGAGTTATTTAAGTGTTCGAAAAAGGAGTCATATAAGTGGGTTTTTTGGGATTTATTTATAAAAGGAGTTATATAATAGGAAAAGTTCAATTGTAGGGAGTTAATACATAAGTTAGAGTTAATATGACAAGGGGACAATGTATACTCAAAACACATTAATATAACTAATCAGGAGATCAAGTCCTTTGTGGAAAAATGCTCAAAAAATTAGTTGCTCAGAATTGGTCCAAACTAGAACGACTGGAAAGAGCTCGGAAAAATGATCCTATAGACGTGAACGACACTAAAAATCGACACTTTATGAGAAAGTTATTCAGCTTTGAAGTTTTCCAATTTCAGTAAAAAAAATGGCCAAAATTGACCTTACAAAAAATTTTTTTATTAAAAAAAGAATATTCCACAGAATATTCTGGGAATATTTTGTGGAATATTCCATAGAATATTTTGCAGAATATTCCGTAGGTGGCCAATCAGTGGGCGCCACGTGACTAGCCCGGAGGCCGCCACATGGCCCCATGAACGAAATGAAATGGAATTTTAAAATTATGTGTTCGCGGACGGGTTCGACCCCAGGTCGACGGTGGAACAGCCGAGCGGCCCAACCACATGGGCTACGTTGTTTCTTATTAAACTATGGGAAGGAACATCTATTTGAATTTTAAATGAGGTTTGGGCGGGGCCCGAAAGGGGGCCAGCCCCCTTCTCCATAGAACCGAACACCGGAACCGTGGGTGTATCAATCGGCACGCCGTGAGAAGGGTATGGTCACGTGTTTACAGGCCTGAAGGTTTATATCATATGGTTGAAACATTAATCAACACCGAAATTAATGCAACGTTGTTCAACCACCTCTGACGGTCATGGTCCCGTGGGCCTATTTCGTAGCCCCCTCTAACTAGCGGAACTTATGGTGGATTCCGCTTATTTAGGCGCTCGCCCCTAAATTTTCAGGCTTAACTAGAGTTCCACCACATTTGGTGGAGCTTTCCTAGCCCTAACTGGGCAAAAGTTGTTTCAGTCATAAATTTGGCTAGGGAAGTCCTTTTGAAGCGAAATGTTTTTTGATTTAGGGGTAATGAAGCATTCTGGAGCTGTTGGGACAGGTTGCAGAGCCATCAGGGCACTCTATCAGTGATTTTATCAATGAATTTGCTTGTGGAGCCACTAGGGCTTGGTGAAAGATCAGCTATGTTGGACTATACTCATCCATTTGAGGTGAATGAATAGTCGATTTTTACTTTTTTCAGTCCTCTGTTTCTGAATTTACAGCTATTTTATCATTTTGAGGCTTTCTTCACAGTGTAATACTTATTTTGAGCATTAATGAAAGAGGGAAAAGCCTATTTGGAGGCTTTTGGACCCAATAGAGGTAGCCCAAAAGAGGGGTGAACTGCTTAAACAAATGCTTACTGTTATGCTGTGTATTTTTGCTGCTATATTCCAGATTTTACTACATTAAACAATAAATTTTAATAAGTCAAATTTTCACAATGAGACTTATACAGTGATCAAAACTCATTTGTTTCACTTCAAACCACATTACTTCCATTGCAGAATACTTGAACTTGCTTATTCACACATAAAATTTGGTTAATGAATACTTTGCAAACATAAACAAATACTTTCATTGCCAGATCGAGTTAGTGTTAACTTCATATTTCTTTAGGCAGAGCCAGTAAGAGAGCCATAAGCTTCTGGTTTCATCCTTTCTAGTAAAGGTGAAATAACCAGTAAATGCCCCTACTGTCTATCTCTGTATAAGAAATATTTTGTTCACACAATTTCAGATCAGATAGGTATCAGAGCTCTAGGTTTTTCTTAAGAGTTTGTGAAATTTGTGCAAGAAGATTGTATTATTCTGCAAAATTTGATGCTTACTAGGTTGAAATTGAAAAGAGGGGAAGGTCAATTGGTTAGAGAACAAGATAATCCTCAACCAAGGAGGGCTAGGGTGCCATTATCTCCACCTTCCATTTCATCCTCATTAGCCTTATAATCAACCACAAACATGTCTTCCAGAGAAGGATAAGTACATGAGGAAATGGATCCCAAGGAAGAAGAAAGAGTTTTTAGAAAAGCTTTCTTGGACATGACTGAGATGGTTAGGATCCTATACCAGGAAAGAAATGATAGGATTGCTGGAGAAGGGTCTAGAAACCAAAGAGAAGAAGGAGATTCTTAAGGAGGGAAGAAAGATAAGGATGAGTCTAAGAAAGGGAATGGAGGAAATGGTGATCCTTCATCTCCATCATCATCCTCTTCCTCCACATCATCCTCTTCAATTTCTGTTAATCAGTCACACAAAACAAAAACATCTCTTATAAATCCTTTGTTAAATCTTGATGTGAAGTTTGAGTTGCTGATGTTTAATGGTGATGTGAATGCAGAAAAATTGGATAACTGGATTAGACAGCTGGAAGTCTATCAAACTAGTATATATCCTAAACACAATCAATTCATAATGTGGAAACCTTGGATTGAAAGACTCCAGAAAAATACACAGAATCACAACTAGGGCATAATCTCATGTTCGATCTGTTAACCAAGAATACTAACATAAACTACAGAAATTGAATAGTAGTTTTCATAGACCTTCAAACTAGATTGAACAACTATACATACACCATGTAGAAACTAGATTGAAAAACACTCCAACTCTTTTAGAATAAGTAGAATATTCTTAGGAATCATGATTGTCATTACACCAAAACCCGCAGGTATTAGTCAACGATCACATCGCCAGAGATAAGGATCCATGAGAGGTGGTTATTCCATGTCGCGAAACACACAGGGAGCGTCGGTTTATCCAATTTCCAACAATATCCCCCTAGCATGAGCCGGGTATGGATCAAACTTGTGACCTACGCTCTAATACCACTGGTTGGGAATCATGATTGCCATTACACCAAAACCCTTAAGTGTTAGTCAAAGATCACATCGCCAAATATAATAATCCATGAGAGGTGGTTAGTCATGTCACGAAATACTCGGGGAGTGTTGATTTATCCAATGTCACATATACTATTGAGCAGATTTATAAAAAAATGCAGGCAATCCCAATTAAATATATCCTTAAAATTGTACACAATCACAACTACATATATCCAGAAAAATACACAATCACTCACAACTAGAAGAGCTTTGCACACTATATCTGTTAAAACGAGCATCAAAATAAAAATTCTAGCATTGTATTGTAATTGGCATAGCCTTTCAATCCACAATAAAGCGAAGACCGTAAGACCTATGTATATCCTAAAAAAAATAGATTCGTCGTGTCAAAAATATGGATTGAACAAAAATTCCACCTAGAATATGGATTGAACTTAACTCCACCTCTTTTAGAATAAACAACATGTTGTCTAGATTTATCCAAAAACCAGGACATGTTAACAATGACTTGCCAGGTCAGTGAAAGTAGGGATGTCATTACCCCTACCAGGGTTCTAGTCCATCCAATGACATTTTCCTCACCTTTGCGCATGCTTTTTTTGGCGCACGTGCATGTAAATGGTGTTGGGGCCACATGAAAATCATGGGAACTTTGCAGGAGCTTTAATAGTCGAGCATTCTAAATGAATTTCATTTCGTTGAACATGTTATCATATTAAAAAGATGGACACCTACGACATTTGGATATGCATTTATAAATAAAATAAATCATAACACAGATTAGAGAAACCATGTCAAATGGTGTAAATTTTTTCACTTCATTGAACCTGTTCTCATTTTAAGAAAATGCACACTTGCCAATGGATATGCTGTTGGCCATCGTTTTTTATCTCTTTTTGTTTATGAAAATACACTTTATTTTCCATACTATCCATATATACACCATAATTTTCACCCTATTTTTCCCAATAAATGCATATACATGTATTTAAAATAATTTTTTCAGTTCTTAGAAGTTTTTATAAAAATTGAATTATAAGTGCATTTTTGGACTAGATCAGAAATTCCCGTAATGGCCTCATGGTTTGCATATTTGCAAGACACTTGGGATTGAGCTGGATATATTTATAGAAAGCTTGTGAACTAAGATTAAATTTACACATGTTGGTTCAATCAAACCGATCTTTAATAGGCCCAGTCAAAGGTGGTCAAACATGACCTGTTTTTATGGAAGATCCCTAGGAACTAGGTCAAATTTCTTATTTTATGGGATTTTCCAGATTTTGATGGATTTGATGAATGAATTTGACCTGATTGGATAATATAAGGATATCCATGGCTATAGGAGGCATTTTATATGAATTTTTTGCATATTTTATCTATTTAAGCCTCAGACTTTGAAGGCATTGATATGTAGAAATCGTATGACTTAACATTATTATTTTTGAGACTTTGGAGAGTTAATTGAAGACCTGTTATATTTCATTTGCTGATTTTATATGGTGATTGCTTGACATAATTTTTAGTAGTTGAAAGCACTTTCAGTGTGTGAGGCAAGGCTGAAGGGCCCCCACACCGAGCTAAGTGCACTTTCTAGTTATTTGTAGTTGCAGTTTTTGAACTAGTTTGTTTTATGCTTAACTTTGTAATATTCCTAATTAGCCCAAGCTAATGGGAATATTCAATTTTGCTTTAATTTTTTGTTTTATGAATAAATGTGTAAAGGAGGATTATAAAAACTCCTAAAACAGCAAATAAATCAATGCCACATGTGAACAAAGCTAAATCTGGGCTATTTAAATAAACACCCTTATGTGTGAAGGGGGTTGAGACATTTGACTAGCTCAACCATGACCAAATCAACAAATTTGTCTAGAAGGAGTGATCTTCATTAAGGCACAACACAGTTTTAGTTGGAGGGTGTTCATGTGGAAAGAGCTAATTCATTGAGATGGTTTAGGGTTTTGCAAGCTCTCAATATTATAAAAGGAAGAGGAGGACAACATGAGAAGGTTGTTGATGTGATTACATTTTTCAGAGTATATTGTCTGTTTAGACATATCCCATTCTCCTTGCTATTTAGCAGAGAATAATGTTGTTTAGCACAAGGATATCCAGTTTAGGAATCCCATCTCTTTCCTTGAGAGGCCTATTGGAAGAGATTTGGATTTATTGTCCACTATTAGGTTGAAGGCCAAGCTTCTACTTCCAACTACAACAAAGATCCTGTTGAGGGTTTGGTTGTCTTTGTAAGCTGCAACAAGTGGAGGCTAGATCTACTTAGATCTAGGCCATTCTAGTGCCTCTTTTCAGTGGGAAAGTCTTCTATTCCCCTGGCAAGAGTGTATTGGATCATTGGAGGTTTAGATCCACATATTTGCATTAGGACCAACAAATATTAAACCCAAGAACACAGTTTATCTTCCAGTATTGCGTTATTTGCAGGTGTAGAGTTGCAGGGTGTTTTGGCAGGCTTTTGGAGGAGAGATCTCTAGTGTTGGGAATCTTCCCTTCACTGTGGTGATCCATGGATTTCAGATCTATTCCATGTCATATTCATATCTCATCTAAATACTCCTGTATTTGCTTCAAAAATTTTGAATCATTCTACAGATCTGCTGCATAAGATCTCAGATCTACTCCATGTGCTTCATGTATTGTTGAAAAACCCAAGGGGTATGTAAAATAGAGACTCCATAGTGTAAGGATCTATCATAGATCTGATTTTTCATGCATTATTTTTCTCTATATCTAATTTGTAATCATCAACTGTTGCACCATAATAAAAATAACGTTGTCAAGGCAGTTTCTGCTCATTTGTATGGTTGCTGCACCTCTTTTTGAGGATATTTCTTCATGGAGACTTATTTTTCCTGTTCTACATTGTATGGGCTTCATTATACATATGATTTGCTGTTATAAATGCCAAATAAGGGTCTCCATATTGGCCTCCTACCTTTACTTGGTTGAACTGCATTATTTCTGAGCAGTATTGTTTAGTATTGCTGCTTATTCCCTTTTGGAGATATTAAAAACTTGTTGATTAGATATATGCTGATGTTTTATGAGTGTTGATGAATCTAATTATCATTCTTATTCTTCATATGAAAGGACAATCAAATTTTTAAGTTAAACATTCTTTCTATCTAATTAAGATCTTAAGCTAGAATTCATCTTTTCTTGCTTTTTAATGCTTTTCTGAATTCCTGTTTTCTAACAATAATATTATTGATGAATGAATATGTAATGAAGGAAAACCATTATCTCTTGAATTAATAGCCTCTTCAATTATTGTTCCATGCATCTTAATCTATTTCTCAATTAGTAGTTTTTGATTTCTAATTCACGAAATAATCTTGTGAGAGAAGGACAAACAAATATCTTAATTTAGGAGATTCTTCCTTAGGGAAACAAAAAGATACAAGAAAAAGATACAAAAAGATACAAGAAAACCAGTTGTTGACCAACTAGAGAAACCTGTCCTTGAAAAAATAGAAGTAGTGGAAGAAACACAAAATCAACCTTATATTGAAACACTACATATATCTGAACAAGAAATTGTTGAAGAAGGAGAAGGATCAAATAGGCTAATCATGACTCCTGAACAAAGAATTGAAAATGCGAGACAACGAAAGGAATGGAGAAGAAAAGGAGAGGAAGAAAGAAAAATTGAGAAAGATAGAAAGGAAGAGGAAAGCAGAAGAACAGAAGCACTTAGAAGGATAGAAGAAGAATAAATAAGAGAAAATCAAAACAAAAGAACACATGAAAATGAACAAGAAAATAGAAAATGATTAGGAAACTACTTTTGGCTTTCCAATATTAGATGCAAGAGAAATATTAGGAGAAGAAATAAAAATGAAAAACATTCCACCTTTTGTATTCCCTATTTTATATGGAATGTCAACGGAAGATCCTGATGCATTCATGTTAGAGTTTGATATCTTGTTTAGAATTTATGGATATACGGATGACACACACAAGCTTCGAATTTTTCCTGTTACTCTGAAAGCAATATCCTTGAAATGGTTTATGGGTTTTGGATGACATACAATTTCTTCTTGGGATGAAAAGAAGATTTTTTTTTTTTTAAAGTATCAAGCTTACTGCAGGGCTAGAGACTCAAAAGAATACATTTTTAGAATGACACAACAAGAAGACAAAATTTTGGAAGAATATTTGGAAATATTTCTTTACAATTTACAAAAATACAAACATCATTCTCTAAGTCCTGAAACCATTTGTACAATATTTCTTAAGGGTATCAGAGATGAATATTTATACATCCTTAATGTGATGGGAAAAGGAGATATCTACAATTTACCATTTGAAGAAATTGTTGAACTCTGTCAGAAATACTCTAGGGGAGGAGAAAAGAGTGGAAAGAGAGATATTTCATCAAGAGCTTCCAAATCTACAGCAAGTGCAGTAGCAAGAGAAGAGATGGGAAGTTTACTAGAAAATTTCAAAACAGATCCCTTGAGCACTTTGGGAACACAAGTAGATGTCTTAAAAGCTAAGAAGAAGAAAGAAGAACAAGATGAAATCTTAGCAATCTTCTATCCAAAGTGTAGGCAAAAACATCCACTCAAGGAATGTCCTTTGCAAGGTATACAAGTTTGTGGACTTTGCATAGAAAATCATGCAACAAAAAATTGTCCCAAATTAAAAGAGTTGCAAGTGGAAGAAGTGCAAGGAGTAGATTCTCTCTACTATATGGAACCAAGGAGACCTTGGCAACCAAGAATGCCTCAACAGTTCTCTCAACAAAACCCCCATAATTTTCAATATCTTCAAAATTCATGGAATACACCAATGCCATGGAAGGCTTGGCCTCCACAACAATATCAAAATCAACCTGCACAAGGTTGGAGGGGATATGGTTATGGAAACCAGCCATCTCAACATATGTATCCTCAACAATATCAATATCAACAACCATACCCTCCACAACCATTTCCTCAATACCAACAATTCCAGTAACATCAACCAATGCCATTTCCACCCCAAAATCAACCAATGTTAACTCAACCTCAGCAACTTCAGCTGCCTAATATCCAACCACCTCTTAGACCAACACAATTTCCAGCTTAGCCAGTAGCGAATCCAAATAACAAGATGGATAGACCATCATACCATGTGGAAGAGGCAATATAGTATCGTACTTATTCTATTATTCCCATAAAATATGTCAACCTGTTGAAGCCCCGAAAATCGGGTCTACAACAAGGGGGATACCCACCCGGTCCAGACCTTAGTTAGCAGCTCCTTTTCCGTTTGGTGTAGTGGGTCCGACTGGGGATAATGGAACCAGTTTCCCAATATGTGTGTGTGTGTTGAAAATAGATATTTATTTTCTAAAAAGGTTCCTAAGTGAAATGCTTTTATTCTATTTATAATCTAATCATATGCAAGTTGTATTCTAATTTAAACAGAAATATCTAATTATAAACTAAACCTGGGATGTAATCTTGTTTATGCAATCTAAAATAATTTCGAATAAAAATCGATAATAAAGATCATTCAACTGTTATAAGAAGAGAATTCAATAAAAATAAACCACTTCATATAAAAAGTTAGATGAAACAGTTGTGAAAAACATATTGCATAATAAGTTATTCATACATTAAGCATAAATAAATAGTTATCACCGTACAAAAGTGCCAAATGATAACTTAAACATTCAAGCATCAATATATAAACAACTAAAAATAAATATTACTTTAACACAGAAGCAGAAATAGTTAAGAGACAAAAGTACCATTTATAACTGGTTCTACTCATGAGCTAGAAGCAATAATGATTTATCTCTTCTTAATCCAACATCTACTAAGAGTACAAAAATGCAACATCAGTAGCAGATATTAGACATAGATATCAATAAATCTCGTTCCATTCATTCATCAAAACCTCCTCTGAGGGTGCAGAAGTGCGTGTTCTGAGGACAAGTTTTTGACAAATTTCAGGACCCTTCTCTAAATGCATGAGAAGGGTTTAAATACTACAAACTAAATCTAATTATAGTTTATTACAAAAATTTAGGATTCGGTTTAAATGACCGTCCTTTTTCTAGGAAAAAAATAAAGTAAAACTAAAACTAAATCTAAAATTAAAAACTATCAACTAACTACTTATGAATTTGGTCTTTGAATTTGCAAGCATCCAGCATTGATTTGAGAAGAGGAGGCTGGCCGACTTTAGATTTTAATTGCCCTGAAAAAACGGAATCGGCTAGTGTTGGCGCGATCTTCTCAGCAGAATTAATGATGCAATTAAGAGCACTGCATTGACTGTGTGGTTTTACCAGATATGTCCAGTAAGAATCCCAATTTAACTTTGTCAATTCTTGAATTGATTTTGCCTTTTCCTCAGTTTTCTGTTTCCACTCTGTTTGCAATTGTTGGGCTTGTGGTAGGTATCCTGGAATAGTTTCTAAAATCAAATTAACTTTGTGTAAATTTTCATTTACACAATCAGTAATGTTACTTGCTGCTGTAGCTGCTTCCTCTGCTACTTTTTTTGCCTCTCTGATCTGTGAATCCCAAATATTGAAGAGCATTTCTTTATGACCGTCATTGATAATTGGTGCTCCTACTCTTTTTCCTTCCTCTGTCTTTTACCATGCCAAATAATTAGTAACTCTTTCATTAGTTAAATCATAATCATGTTGTAATTCTACGACATGATTAGTGATTTTATCACTTTCTTGACAAAAAGAGTTCCATTGCAATATTTTCTGGCATAATATATATTTTTGTTGCAGTAGTTGATTATTCAAAGAAATAGATTCTGAAATAAACTCTGTAAGCTTGGGGTCTTCTTTATGCATCTCTTGCATAATCTGTATTTGTTTCTCTTTTTCAGTCAAGCTTTTCTGATATCCGATCTGCATTTGTTGAAACTCTTGCTGTAACTTTTCAAATTGTATTTGTGCTTCACTGTTGGCATGTGCTTGTTGCAATTGTTGTTGCAGAACTTGAATTTGGTCCTCTTTTTCATTTAATAATATTCCAACCTCGGATGCTTTGTCAATAGTTGCGGAGCCATAAGCTCCTGTAATCTGAGATAATTTAGTAAGATTTTCAGTGGGATCCGTAGTAGGATATTCCCATAAAAATCCAATTGTTCTGCATCAGTGGAGAGCACACTTTATAATTTTCTCTTCTTTCTTTGCTTCCTTACTACTGATTTATGTTGTGGGCTATAGAATATATCTAGAGGAGGAATTTCCTCTATTTTAAGTACAAGCTCAGAGGAAGGAGTAATGGGTATATGTTCTTTTTCTGTGACATTGCCACTTATTTATGTAATCAAACCTTTTGCTGTCTGTACAAGAGTTTGTATGTTCTGTCCTTCAACATTAATCAAATCATTAAATGTTTCCCATTCTTTATCTAGTTGAGTGCTGATGGATGGTTGTTGTACATTAAGAGGTTGAAGATTCAACTGTGGAGTAATTGAAGTTTGTTGTTGTGAAAGCTCTTTTAATTGAGTTGTATCCTTCACTGAGCCTTCACTTTTATCAGATTTTTTAGAACGTTCAGAAGTTTCTTTGCCAGACTTTGACTTAGACTTTTCTGTATATGAGCTGCCACTGAGACTGACACTAGGAGTTGGTTCTCTTGTGGGTTCCAAGCACAAATTATCCAAAGGAATAGTGGTCAATCTTCTTTCTCTATATACTTTAAACTCTTGAAATTCTTCTAGGGAGAACCGTGTTTGAGCTAAATGAAAAATTTCTTTAAATGAACAATTTTCTTGAAACATATCATCAAAAAGATCTTCTTCTCCAGAAAATACTCTTACTTTGACTACAGTGGTGAAATCCTTGACAATACCATATGGATCAAATAGCCTTCTCGGAAACTTAAACAATTTTAAACATGTAACATTGTTTACTTCCTTAAACGCATGACCAACATCAAATAATGAAAATGCTCCACAGGACACAAGAAATTGTGGCCAGATGGCTTTCTTTTTATCCTTTAATTCTTTTGTCAAACCTCCGTCTCCACAGGTTTGATATGCAATTTCTCGAGCTATAAGTTTATCCGGAACATATAAGGGAAAAAAGTGAGGAGAAGCAAAGCTTCCAAAAACCCTCACATCAGTAAACAATTCTTCTCCAAACCATCTTGTGACAGGGAGAATGTCTACTTCTGCTTCAGGGGATAACCTTGGAGCATCCTTATTATACAACACTCTATACAGTGGCAACATTATGCCATGGAAAATCTTGTAAAAATGAGGAATGAATTTTGATTCCCACAATTCTTTGTGATAAACATGAATGGGTAGGGGATCCTGAATTGTCCATTGCCAACCCATTAAAGGGAACTTAGAAACAAAACAGATTGAATCCATAACATATGCAGATAGATAAAAAGGAGGATAAATCCTCTAAGAGATAGACCGTTTAGACCGGTAATTGAAAATAGCCGTGGCTAAATTATCAGACAATATTTTAGCCCAGTCCACAATGGTAGCGTTAACAGCAGCATTCAATAAGGGAAGCCATTCAGGCAAAAACTTATTAGTGTCAGGTTTTCCAAAAAGCCTACATAGCATAGTGGCAGCAAAACAATATGGAGAAGTGAGTGAGCCAGTACTGTACATACCTTGTTTATCTTTCTTCAATGGTTCATCTCTTCTGGACCATTCCTTGGTGCATTCCACCAAATTTTCATTTTCCTTGGCAAATTTCTCCATAAATTGTTTGTTGTAAGTTGCCTGAGGCTCTGACAAATGATACAAAGCCTCAAATCTTCTGGAGTGAATGACCCGATGAGCTCTTGAATTTGAGTTTTGAACTATTTTTCCGTGATATCAGTGCTATCCAGCACCCATTTTACCATGTTTATATATAGAAGAATTATTGGTCTTGCTGCTACCCAGTGTAAAAATGAACAAGCCAGCTCTGTAAGAGATGCTTCAGAAGAATTACTTGAGCCTACAGTAGCCGCAACATCCATTACCCTTGGGTTCTCTTCTTCAAGAAAATTAAACATACCCTCCCAAGTGGTGATACTAGCGTCCTTGTTGCAAGCAGTGTCTGTGTACAAGGATGCCATCTCTTTACTTTCAGAACTCGGAGCTTTCTCTTTCTTTCCCATAATACTCTGAATATTGCTTTGTATAGTCTCCTGTTCTTCGCGCCTGTGGTTTTACGAATTAAGTGAGAATAATGAGATGAGAAAGGTGACAGGATAGTTTTAAATGCTGAAGGCGTATGAAATATATTATTTTAACGTGAAATAACCATTCAAAAAAAACAAAATCTTTTTCATTAATAATTGAAAATCCATTTATTAATTTGACATCAAAGCGCATAACGGATATCGATTTATGGAAATATTTTTTTCGTACAACAAGCTTTAAGAATGTGTGATCCTGCGATCTGCGATTTGCTTTGCAATATCGCAAAATCACAATATCGCAAATCGCAATATCCGTATTATCGCTATATCGCAAAAATTCGCATCATCGCAATATCCGCATCGTAACTTTCACAAATCGCAAGATCGCAATATCGCGAAATCGCAATATCGCAAAATGTATCATGTGAAAAATATCCGTTAATATATTTTCTGCGATATGCGATTTGTGATAAATATTTTAATGCATAGTTTTTTGGATCGCGCTATCGCAAATTTAGAAGATTCTGTTTTGCAAAAAGATATATTGTACTTTTTGCGATGAATGCGATATTTTCTTCAAAGAAAAGATTGTATTCTAATCTATCATAAAATTAAGTTTATTTAAAGATTTTCCAAAGAATTTTCTGAAGTTAATGATAGTAAGTTTTATTGAAAATGGAAACAAACATCAATTAATTTTTTGGATTTTTTAAACTAAGGGTCCCCACTTATTTAGCATTATTACTAATACTAAATAAGGATGGGGTTGTTGCTAGCCATAACAATTGGCGATTCACTTGGAAGAACCAATTATCTTTGCTTTTCTTTTGGTTTTCTAAACTTTTCGAAACAAAATTTTTTCCAGAAAATCAAACTTTATTATAAAAGACAAAGTACATTATGTTTTAATCTATAAATGATATTTCATTTCTTCTATGTTCAACTTTGACTATTCACTTCCTCAAGCTAGTCCTTGTATCTACATCAGTCATTACTCGGTTTAAAAAGATAAAAACAAAAGGCTTCTCTGTAAATCAGTTTTTAAATATGCTTATTTGTCGTAGGTAGAGCCACTGCTGCCAGCAAGCGTTTATAGCCTCGACAGGGTTACCTATTACCCAGCAATGATCCTATGTCCCACTTAGAGAAATACACAGTTTACAAAGAGAAATCCATATTCACACTTATTACTTTTTATTTTCTTTTTTACCCTTAAAGAACAATGTCTTGGTTTGGTAGCCAATTTATGACAGTGCCATTCACTTGATTTATAACTTTGCTGAACAAGCTGGCTCGTGATGAGACCCTTGCCTTTTGATTGCAGTAATCTTGAGTCATTACCCTGTTGTGGTATGCAGTATTGGAAAAGTCAGCAAGCTATAATATCTATGATCATGATAAGTCGGCTCGTGATGAGACCTCTTACTCTTTAAGTTAAAAGTGTATCATTGGATTATTCCCTGAATATTGTAATTTTCTAGGTGGGGAGCAAATCATTGTTTCCTTAAGATAGTTCTGGACGACAATGATAGATTTTTTTTTTAAGAGAAATTTTCTACAGAGAATCTTCATTTTGTTATAGATACCTTTCATTGAACTGATATAAAACATCTTCCTGCTAGAAGTTGCTTTTCATCAAAATTTTCAAAGTAGAAACTATTATCATTTCTAGATTAAAGCTTTTAACTGTATCTTTGAATAATAATGATCAATATTTAAAAAAAAAAAGAATTCTATTTATATAAGTGAAGAAATAAAATCTAAAACAAAGAATTTGTATCTTTTCCATGAATTCCAAATGTAACCATTAACAACTGGTTTTATTAAAAATAAAGAAAACTAATATACAAAATAGAAGAATAATCTCCTATGGAAAATAGTTTTTGAGGATCTGTCCATTAATAGGTAAAGAATCTCTTTTTCCTGTTAAATCTTGTAACATAAAAGTAGATGGACCTAAGATCTCTGCAATTTGGAAAGGACCAAGCCACATTTGTTGAAATTTTGTATGTTTTCCTTTTTCTTCATGAGCCTTGTCCCATTTTAAAACTAGATCTCCTATCTGAAAATCCTTTCTGGTTATCATGTTTGAATCAAAAGAAGCTTTAACTAATGCTTGATGATGAGCATGAGTTACTTTGGCTTTTTCTCGTTGTTCTTCTAACTTAATTATTTCCATCTTCCTTAATTGTAAAGAAGAAGTTGGTACTTCATCAATATGTTGGACTAAGGCTAGAGAAGGAATCGCTAGATGAGTTGGAAGAACCACTTCTCTCCCATAAACTAAATTAAAGGGAGAAGTGCCAATAGAAGCCTTCTGCGTTATTCGGTCTGCCCATAAAGCATATATTAAAGACTTATGCCAATTTTTATGATTTTGATCAATGGTTCTCTTGATTATTCTGATGAAGTTTTTATTTGTTGATTCAGCTAACCCATTTCCCTATGGATAATAATTGGCAGAGTATTTAAGTTTAAAACCTCTTTTGAGTGAAAATTCAGTCATAGCATTACCAGAAAAATACGATGCATTATCAAACATTAAAGTAGAAGGTAAACCAAACCTGGTGATTATGAACTGATCAATGAACTCGATGATGTGTTCGGCATTAGCAGTCTTGAGAGGGATTACTTCTACCCATTTCGTAAAATAATCAGTTGCTATAATGATATACCTATGTTGTTTAGAAGAGTGAGGAACGATCTCACCTATTATGTCTAATCCCCATTGATCAAAAGGCTGCTCAATTTTGACTGGTTGTAATGGCAATGATGGTTTATTTTGTCTTCCAACTGCAGTTTGAAAAATTTGACATTTCCTTGCGTAACTATGTGAATCTTTGAATAATGTGGGTCAGTAATAGCCTGCACGGAGGATTTTATGTGCAGTTGCATCTCCAGCATAATGTCCACCTGATGGCCCATCATGAAGTTCCTGCAAGACTTTTTCAGCTTCAGATTTCTCCAGACATCTAAGAAGAACAGAATCATAATTCATTCTAAAAAGAACATCATTTACAAGCTGATATTGTTTAGCCTTCAACCTTAGAGCTCTTTTCTTGGTGTGATCGAGATTTGGAGGAGCATATCCATTCTTTAGATAAAATATGATATCAGCATATAATGATTCAACATCGTTTAGGCTTACCTCATATGTTTGTATTTCTTCAGATGGTTTTTCAGAAATAAGCGATGCTCCAGCTAGTATTTTTCAAAACCCTTGACCTCTTACAATATTTGCCGGTTTGATTTCAACATCATATTCTTGTAAGGCAGTAATCCAATTGGCTCTTTTCTCACCCACATCTTTTTGGACTAAAAGATTTCTTACCACTGGAAATGGTACTATGATCTTTGTATGGGTTTTAAGTAAAAAGGGTCTGAAATATTTATTTTCTTTGAAAACAACATAAGCTTGTTTCTCCACATCTGAATAATTCAATTCAGCTCCTTGTAAATTTGAACTGAAAAAAGCAATTGGGGCTTCTGCTTTGTCTTGATTTTCTTGAGTGAGTATTGCAGCATAAGATTTATCAGAGGCAAATGTATACAAAATAAAAGGATCGGAAAAATTTGGAGTTTCTAAAGATGGAGCATTAATAATTGCTTGTTTGATCAGATTGAATGCCTCATATTCATCTTTGCCCCATTTGAAATTTGAATTCTTTTTAATCATTGCTTGCAAAGGAGATACAATTCTCGAAAAATTTGGCACAAATATCTTTACAAAATTAATCTGGCCAAGAAAAGATTGCATAGCTTTCTTGTTGTGAGGTAATGGTATTTCAGAAATTTCTTTGATTCTATCAGGTTTAATATGAATTCCAGATTTTGATACTATGAATCCAAGAAGTTTTCCTTCACTTAAAGCAAAAAAAGATTTTTTCGGATTAAGTGAAATTCCATACCTTTGACAACGTTGGAAGATCTGTTTCAAATCTCTGAGATGATTACTTTGTTTTTTGGAATATACAGTTATATCATCCAAGTAAATTACCACTGATTTGTTAACTAATCCCTTGAAACCAATATCCATGGCTCTCTGAAATGTGGCACCAGCATTGATTAGACCAAAAGGCATCTTTTGATATGCATAAGTGCCCCACTTGGTTCTGAATGTAGTTTTCAATTGATCATCAGGATGGACTAACACTTGATTGTATCCAGAGAAACCATCTAAGAAAGACATTAATTTTGATCCTGCAACTGCCTGTAATATTTGCTCCATAGGAGGCAAAGGAAAATTATCTTTTTGGCAGGCTTTATTAAGATTTCGAAAGTCAATGAAAATTATAATGTCTCCGTTCTTCTTTCTAACAGGAACCATATTGGAAACCCATTTAGAATGTCGAGCGGGAAAAATAATTTTGGCTTTCAATAACTTATTGAGTTCAGATTTGATCCGATTTTCTAAATTAGGATGGATCTTTCTCAACTTCTGTTGGACGGGTTTTTCATCATTAATCATTGGGATAGTATGTTGGATGATAGAAGTGTCATAAGTTTTGAGTTCATCGTAGTTCCAAGCAAAGACACTTTTATATTGTTTTAAAAGACGAACATACGCCAATTTTTCTTCGGGAGCTAGGCCAAGGCCTAGGTTGATATTCTGTGGTTTGGCATCAGTTCCTAGATTTACTAATTCATAATTCAAAGTTGAACTTTGCAGTTTTGAATTGGTAGATCTTTTAAATCGATCTTTCAAATCATAAAGGTCTTCTAACTTCACTACTGATTTCGGCATAGCATTATTAGTGCTATTTTGGAGCATTTGTCTGTCATGTTGGTCTTCATCAATTATCTGATTGTTGTAAGATCCTTCAGATGTGAGAAAATTTACAATATTAGGATCATCATTGAAAATCCTCTAATTGGTAACGTTATCAGGAATCGAGGGTCTAAAGATTAATTCAATTGAAAATCGATCAGGACTAAAGTCTTCTGCAGGAATGAGCTTGGAAGCTACATTAGCTAGGAGTTTTGAACTGGCATTCTGAATTCTGGGAATTTATGAAATATTAAACGCTATAAAGTGTTCAGTCAGATCTTGGACTAAAGATTGATAATGCTTTAAATGACCTGATAAACAATGTATAGTATTGCGAACCTGTTTAATTACAATTTCTGAATCTCCGAAAACTTGTAGATATTTGATGTCTAATCCGATTGCTTTGTATAATCCTTGGACTAAAGCCTCGTATTCTGCGGTGTTATTAGTGCAATCAAACTCAAGTCTACAAGTTAACATAATTTTGTTTCCCTCTGGACTAACCAAAACGCATCCTGCTCCTGCTCCTTCATTAGACTTAGAACCATCAAAAAATAATTTCCAAAATAAAGATTTATTTACAGGAGTATATACAAAATTAATAAATTTAGAATTATCTGTCTGAGAAAAATTTTCTATTTGAGATAAAACAGAATGTTCTAAATAAGGTGAAGTATGAGCATTGAAATTTTCTAAGAAAGAATCAACTGAATAATTGCCAATGATATTACTACTGTATGCAACTGGTTCATTCTCTCCTTCCAATTTTGTTACTATGTATTTCTAATATTTTTCTCGTTCAACCTTTATCTGATTTGGTTTACCATTGTAAGGAAGCCACATATGCGACCAATCAGTTGCAAAATATCCATGAAGTTTTTTTGACCAATCTCTGATAAGAATTAAGCCATAAAATTATGGAATATGTGCAACTAAAATATCAATGACTTGACATACCTTTGGATTTGATGACAATCTTATGGTAACCTAATTTAATTCACCAATCACTTCAACTTGCGATCGATCTAACTGGACTATGCGCACAACAGATTTTTGTGGTTGAATGTTCAACTTTGCACATATTGATTTTGGTAGAATATTAGATGAAGCTCCAGAATCCACTAAACAATTATGCAATTTTTTATTGAAAACTTCATAAGTAAGAAGAAATGGAGGAGTATGAGATCTCGACCTTCCTCCAATTAAAGCGATATTTTCTAGGTCAACTTTGCTGATTGCATTAGCTAGAGGTCTTCCCATCTCATTGGAAGCTTGGGAAATCACAGGATCAGGTAAGGGTTTTTCTGGTACAACATGTAATTCTTTCAAAAGTACCTTTTGTTGGTGTTTTAACTTGCTCAATTCATAAAAAGTGATGTTAGCCCTAGTCTTCTACATGTCTTCTATGATATTATACTCCATTTCATCTGGAACAATCAGTGTTCTTGATGGAGTTGATGAATCTGTCTAGACTGGGCTAGTTTTAATTGCTTTAGATGTCGTTTTCTTGGGTACAACTTTATCCTTAGTCAATGATCTTGCGCTTTTTGACTTAGGAGTAGTTTGAGGAGGATCAAGTTGATTTCTACTTCAAGTGCTAACTGGGGATGCTTCTTGATCTTCCTCATCTGGAAGGATGAAATCCCACATACCTTGTACTTCTACGACTTCTTCTTCATCAGTATTTTCTTCAGTAGCAGTTTATTCTTCTTCTTCTTCTGATTCAGCATTAGTTATAGCATTTGGTGGCTTTGGATCAGTTGAAGGATTTCTTCTAAAAGGCTTGAAAGACTTTTTAGAAGATGTTTCTGCCACTTGTTTTTTAATGTCAACCATTTCGTTAGACATGGTTTTCAAAAATTTCTGCAATCCTTCTAAATCAAATGGATCTTTTGATTATTTTTTCTTGGGGTCTTCCTTAAAAGTAACCTTCTTGGATTTTCGTTCTTCTATCACATTTTTCTTATCTAAAGCAATGATACGTTTTTCTACCGCTATTGCCTCCTTCATGTTTTCTGCTAAAGTTGTTTTGTTAGCCCTATCGACAAAGATTGCTATGTTTGATGGTAAAGCAGAAATGTACCACTCACTTCGCACTTCTTCACTAGGCTTGGAAGCAGTAGGAATTTTGTTTAACAATTTATTGAAACATGAATTAAAATCCTTGACAAGTTCTTTTGAATCAGCTCTAAGATTAGACAGATCATTGATTAATGTCATTGTAGACCTGTCATCACCAAATTTAGTTAAAAATTGATCTTGAAAGATATCCCAACTAGTGATGGATCTAGATGGTAATGAGAAATACCATGATCCGACTGTTACTTGTAGAGTATAAGGGAAAATTCGGACAACAACATCTTCATTAATAACTTCATTGAGATTTATGGACAGCATAAAAATTTTTATATGTTCTTCTGCTAGCATGCCTGCTTCAGGATTAAACTTAGGCAGCCATTTTTCAGGATGGGCTGGTAATTGACTCAAGGGTGCAGGCATTAAGACTGCCCCTAGATTATTCCATGGCATTTGGGCCATCGATGAACTACTAACAGAGGAAAGTATAGAAGATGATGTCTGTGATTAGGAAGATGAAGATATTACAATTATATATGATTGAGAAGGTGATGTGGAAGTTCTAGTGGAGTGAGGGACACTAGTCTGAAGTGGAGGGGTGGATGGCTGAATTCACGGTGAAGAGTTTGAGATGGATGATGATGATGAAAGAGTCTCGCTATCAGACCCTTTAGGTGATTTCCTTGCTCTTTTTCTTGTAGGTAAAGGTAATTCAGTCGGCTGAATGCCAAGCTTCTCACTCTGTAATCTGGTAAGAGGATGATCAGGGTTATATTGTGAAGTCACACTTCCTTGAGATTTATCAGATCTTTGAGGTGATATTGAAAATCGCTGAAGTTTATGAATCAAAGATTCGACTTCAGGAGGTTCAATAGCAGATAATTCTGAAAAGTCAGGGTTTGTAGCAGTGTCTGTTCTTCTTTCGCCTTCTGGCTCTAAATTTAAAATTTCTGAGTGCGATGGAGAAGTCGGGGGAGATGGTGATGGTGATTTACTCTCAGAATGGTATTTAGATTTAGATTTACTTTCCATTCATAGTTCGTGGCCCTCCTTCTAGCGCCAAATATGTTGAAGCCCCGAAAATCAGGTCTACAACAAGGGGGATACCCACCCGGTCCAGACCTTGGTTTGCAGCTCCTTTTCCGTTTGGTGTAGTGGGTCCGACTGGGGATAATGGGACCAGTTTCCCAATATGTGTGTGTGTGTTGAAAATAAATATTTCTTCTATAAAAAGGTTCCTAAGTGAAATTCTTTTATTCTATTTCTAATCTAATCATATGCAAGTTGTATTCTAATTAAAAAAAAAAATATCTAATTCTAAACTAAACCCGAGATGTAATCTTGTTTATGCGAACTAAAATAATTTTGAATAAAAATCGATAATAAAGATCATTCAACTGTTATAAGAAGAGAATTCAATAAAAATAAACCACTTCATATAAAAATTTAGATGAAACAGTTGTGAAAAACATATCGCATAATAAGTTATTCATACATTAAGCATAAATAAATAGTTATCACCGTACAGAAGTGCCAAATGATAACTTAAATATTAAAGCATCAATATATAAACAACTAAAAATAAATATTACTTTAACACAGAAGAAGAAATAGTTAAGAGATAAAAGTACCATTTATAACTAGTTCTACTCATGAGCTAAAAGAAATAATGATTTATCTCTTCTTAATCCAACATCTACTAAGAGTACAAAAATGCAACATCAGTAGCAGATATTAGACACATATATCAATAAATCTCATTCCATTCATTCATCAAAACCTCCTCTGAGGGTGCAGAAGTGCATGTTCTGAGGACAATTTTTTGATAAATTTCAGGACCCTTCTCTAAATGCATGAGAAGGGTTTAAATGCTACTAACTAAATCTAATTATAGTTTATTACAAAAATTTAGGATTCAGTTTAAATGACCGCCCTTTTTCTAGGAAAAAAATAAAGTAAAACTAAAACTAAATCTAAAATTAAAAACTATCAACTAACTACTTATGAATCTGGTCTTTGAATTTGCAAGCATCCAGAATTGATTTGAGAAGAGGAGGCTGGCCAACTTCAGATTTTAATTGCCCTGAAAAGATGGAATCGACGAGTGTTGGCGCGATCTTCTCATCAGAATTAATGATGCAATTAAGAGAACTGCATTGACTGTGTGGTTTTACCAGATATGTACAGTGAGAATCCCAATTTAACTTTGTCAATTCTTGAATTGATTTTTCCTTTTCCTCAGTTTTCTATTTCCACTCTATTTTCAATTGTTGGGCTTGTGGTAGGTATCCTGGAATAGTTTCCGAAATCAAATTAAATTTGTGCAAATTTTCATTTACACAATCAGTAATGTTGCTTGCTGCTGTAGCTGCTTCCCCTATTGCTTTTTCTGCCTCTCTGATCTGTGAATCCCAAATATTGAAGAGCATTTATTTATGATCGTCATTGATAATTGGTGCTCCTACTCTTTTTCCTTCCTCTGTCTTTTTCCATGCCAAATAATTAGTAACTCTTTCATTAGTTAAATCATAATCATGTCGTAATTCTACGACATGATTAGTGATTTTATCACTTTCTTGACAAAAAGAGTTCCATTGCGAGATTTTTTGGCATAATATATCTTGTTGTTGCAGTAGTTGATTATTCAAAGAAATAGATTCTGAGATGAACTCTGTAAGCTTGGGGTCGTCTTTATGCATCTCTTGCATAATCTATATTTGTTTCTCTTTTTCGGCCAAAATTTTTTGATATCCGATCTGCATTTGCTGAAACTCTTGCTGTAACTTTTAAAATTGTATCTATGCTTCACTGTTGGCATGTGCTTGTTGCAATTGTTGTTGCAGAACTTGTATCTTATCCTCTTTTTCATTTAATAACAGCCGTACCTCAGATGCTTTTTCAATAGTTGCGGAGGCATAAGCTCCTGTAATCTGAGATAATTTAGTAAGATTTTCAGTGGGATCCGTAGTAGGATCTTTCCATAAAACATCCAATTGTTCTGCATCAGTAGAGAGCACACTTTCTAATTTTCTCTTCTTTCTTTGCTTCCTTACTACTGCTTTATGTTGTGGGCTATAGAATATATCTAGAGGAGGAATTTCCTCTATTTTAAGTACAAGCTCAGAGGAAGGAGTAATGTGTATATGTTCTTTTTCTGTGACATTGCCACTTATTTCTGTAATCAAACATTTTGCTGTTTGTACAGGAGTTTGTATGTTCTGTCCTTCAACATTAATCAAATCATTAAATGTTTCCCATTCTTTATCTAACTAAGTGCTGATGGATGGTTGCTGTACATTAAGAGGTGAAAGATTCAACTGTGGAGTAATTGAAGTCTGTTGTTGTGAAATCTCTTTTGATTGAGCTGTATCCTTCACTGAGCCTTCACTTTTATCAGATTTTTTAGAACGTTCAGAAGTTTCTTTGCCAGACTTAGACTTAGACTTTTCTGTATCTGAGCTACCACTGAGACTGACACTAGGAGTCGGTTCCCTTGCGGGTTCCAAGCGCAAATTATCCAAAGGAATAGTGGTCAATCTTCTTTCTCTATATACTTTAAACTCTTGAAATTCTTTTGTGGAGAACCGTGTTTGAGCTAAATGCAAAATTCCTTTAAATGAACACTTTTCTTGAAACGTATCATAAAAAAGATCTTCTTCTCCAGAAAATACTCTTACTTTGGCTACAATGGTGAAATCCTTGACAATACCATATGGATCAAATAGCCTTCTTGGAAACTTAAACAATTTTAAACATGTAACATTGTTTACTTCCTTAAATGCATGACCAACATCAAATAATGAAAATGCTCCGTAGGACACAGGAAATTGTGGCCAGATGGCTTTCTTTTTATCCTTTAATTCTTTTGTCAAACCTCCATCTCCACAGGTTTGATATGAAATTTCCCGAGCTATAAGTTTATCCGGAACATATAAGGGAAAAACATGAGGAGAAGCAAAGCTTTCAAAAACCCTGACATAAGTAAATTATTCTTCTCCAAACCATCTTGCGACAGGGAGAATGTCTACTTCTGCTTCAGGGGATAACCTTGGAGCATCCTTATTATACAACACTCTATACAGTGGCAACATTATGCCATGGAAAATCTTGTAAAAATGAGGAATGAATTTTGATTCCCACAATTCTTTGTGATAAACATGAATGGGTAGGGGATCCTGAATTGTCCATTGCCAACCCATTAAATGGAACTTAGAAACAAAGAATATTGAATCCATAACATAGGCAGTTAGATAAAAAGGAAGATAAATCCTCTGAGAGATAGTTTGTTTAGACCAGTAATTGAAAATAGTCGTGGCTAAATTATCAGAAAATATTTTAGCCCAGTCCACATTAGTAGCGTTAACATCAGCATTCAATAAGGGAAGCCATTTAGGAAAAAACTTATTAATGTCATGCTTTCCAAAAATCCTACATAGCATAGCGGCAGCAAAACAATATGGAGAAGTGAGTGAGCCAGTATTGTACATACCATGTTTATATTTTTTCAATGGTTCATCTCTTTTGGACCATTCCTTGGTGCATTCTGCCAAATTTGCATTTTCCTTGGCAAATTTCTCCATAAATTGTTTGTTGTAAGTTGCCTGAGGCTCCGGAAAATGATACATAAGCCTCAAATCTTCTGGAGTAAATGACTCGATGAGCTCTTGACCTTGAGTTTTGAACTGTCTGTCTGTAATATCAGTGCTATCCAGCACCCATTTTACCATGTCTGTATATGGAAGAATTCTTGGTCTTGCTGCTACCCAGTGTAAAAATGAACAAGCCAGCTCTGTAAGAGGTTCTTCAGAAGAATTACTTGAGCTTGCAGTAGCCGCAACATCCATTACCCTTGGGTTCTCTTCTTCAAGAAAATTGAACATACCCTCCCAAGTGGTGATACCAGCGTCCTTGTTGCAAGCAGTGTCTGCGTACAAGGATGCCATCTCTTTACTTTCAGAACTCGGAGCTTTCTCTTTCTTTCCCATAATACTCTGAATATTGCTTTGTATAGTCTCCTGTTCTTCGCGCCTGCGGTTTTACGAATTAAGTGAGAATAATGATATGAGAAAGGTGACAGGATAGTTTTAAATGCTGAAGGCGTATGAAATATATTATTTTAACGTGAAATAACCTTTCAATCAAAACAAAATCCTTTTCATTAATAATTGACAATCCATTCATTAATTTGACATCAAAGCGCATAACGGATATCGATTTATGGAAAGATTTTCTTCGTACAATGAGCTTTAAGAATGTGTGATCCTGTGATCTGCGATTTGCTTTGCAATATCGCAAAATCGCAATATCGCAAATCGCAATATCCGTATTATCGCTATATCGCAAAAATCCGCATCATCGCAATATCCGCATCGTAACTTTCACAAATCGCAAGATTGCAATATCGCGAAATCGCAATATCGCAAATCGCAATATCCGTATTATTGCTATATCGCAAAAATCCGCATCATCGCAATATCCGCATCGTAAATTTCACAAATCGCAAGATTGCAATATCGCGAAATCGCAATATTGCAAAATGTATCATGTAAAGAATATCCGTTAATATATTTTCTGCGATATGCGATAAATATTTTAATGCATAGTTTTTTGGATCGTGCTATTGCAAATTTAGAAGATTCTGTTTTGTTAAAAGATATATTCTACTTTTTGCGATGAATGCAATATTTTCTTCAAAGAAAAGATTTTATTCTAATCTATCATAAACTTAAGTTTATTTAAAGATTTTCCAAAGAGTTTTCTTAAGTTAATGATAGTAAGTTTTATTGAAAATGGAAACAAACATCAATTAATTTCTTGGATTTTTTAAACTAAGGGTCCCCACTTATTTAGCATTATTACTAATACTAAATAAGGAGGGGGTTGTTGCTGGCCACAACACAACCTAAGGTCTGGGAAGGTGTTACAGAAATATTCTCCTCTGATAATAGAAGAACAAACTGAACGAGGAGAACAAAGTCAAAAATCTCAACCAAAACAAAAATTCAGAAATGTAAATCTATTATGACTCAGACTCCACCATATCCAGAGAGATTAATACAACAGAAAATTCCAATATCTCTACCTGAATTTGATATTCTGGATGAATTGAAGAACACATGTGTCAAAATTCCTTTGTTGTAGGCAATTAAAGATATTCCAATATATGCAAACATAATAAAGGAATTATGCATTAAGAAATCTAGCAGAAGAAAGAAAGCTTCACCTACAATCCAGGTAATTGGAATTTTAGCTAGTCTCATGTCTACAAATTCAACCACTGAAAAATATGTTGATCCATGAATTCCTATGGTTACCATTTTAATCAACAAATTTTCTGTGCCAAACACTTTAATAGACTTGGGAGCAGCTATAAATGTTATGACTACAGAGACTATGAAACATTTGAATCTAAACAACATTAGACCTACTAATATAGTCTTAGAGCTTGTAGATAGATCTAAAGTTGTACCAGAAGGTATATTGGAAGATATCATTATCTCACTAGATTCATGGGAGTATCTAGTAGACTTCTTGATTTTGCAACCAAAAACAAATTTAGGAGGGTATCCCTTAATTTTTGGCAGACCATGGTTAGCCACTGCAGATGCTTGCATTTGATGCAGGTCAGGAAGTATGATTATTGCACATGGAGATGAAAGAAAACATGTTACATTGTATCCTCCTGCTGAATCTCCTTCTTCATTATCATGTCTTGATGGAGAAGAACAACAAGAGCTTCAATTTGTTATTAGTATTAATCAAGTTTATAATTCTAGAGAAGAGGAAGAAAATGAGGACTTATTAGGTCTTTTTATCTCAGAACCAAATATTTCAGAGCAGCTTAGAATAACTAATTACGAAGCTGCAAGTCACATTTTAAATTAGTGTTTTTAGGAAAACTGCACTATACAATGATTGCAAAATACATTCGTGGTTTCTAGAACGGTCCTCTCAGAGGAACCGAAGAATCATCAATCTATGTATATAATTGTAAGACCTCGAATGTATGAGGGGGATATAGACGAGAAGAGAAAGAATAGAGGAATTCTGCAGTAACTCTGTGTATTTCAAATCGCTTCCAATTAAATAGTTCTGTGCATTATCTCAGTATCGTGCCAATTTCTTAAGTGTGAAAAGATTGTCTAATTAAGAAGTGATGAACTCCTGCATGATTTCCCCTATCTCTGTTGATTGATTTCCAAGTCCATTTGAATAATCCCTGTGCATTTAAAAAAAAAAAAACCCTCGTGGCGTGCTCTATATAGAAAATCATGGTTAATATGGGTGACTTTTCCCGTATAAAAGAATAACCCTGTTTTATTTCATAGTTGCATCAAATTCTATCGAATAGACCATATTGAACCCCAGAGTTAATCGATACAACGGAGCTCGAACCCCGACGGAACCGTGATTTATTACTGTAGCAGAAAAACCATAACGGATTTGCAAAGGCGGGTTTCCCCGTTCCGCACCACCTTTGGCATGGAGGCGGTATTACCGGAGTGTGGAGCGATTCCATACAGGAATCGACACGTAGCAGATTTGACGTCCGAAAAAACCACCATTTTCGTATATTTCATGCGTTAACGACAGGATCGAAGTCGCCGAGCGGAATGAGTTCGAGCCGTTGATTCGAGACGAGGTCATCGGACGGTCCTAGTTCGATAGAGATGCACGATATTTAGTCAGGTACAACACCCACGTTGATTGGTCCACAGGATATAGGTGGGGCCGGATCTACGTGTTATTCCAAAGCCAGTTGTTTATAATTGTTGAACTATTTATTCGGGTTATAAATCAAATATCAAAGGTTTATTATAAAGTACAAAAGGTTGAGATAGTCATAAAAAGTCCAGGAACAGTTATATAAGGCCGAAGGCATAACCACTGATTATAGGGCTCAGATATATATATATACATGTATAATCCAGAAGATACAATTGGAAATTTGTTGTGAAATTAATTATTCGTCAATTTCTGTGAAATTGACAAATAAAAAATTAAAGGAAAAATACAGAGCCACGTGGGATAACGAAAGGGGAATGCGACAGAGCCACGTCTCAGTGAACAAACTCTCCTTGGCGACTTCCAGTTTTGTGTGATTGTGTCATTTTTGGTATCAGAGCGGGAAGTTTGAGCTGTTTGCTGACATGGCAATACGACTTGGTAGAGGTGCTGGCAGGAGGAGACTTGTAGCCAACGCAGAGGTGTTGGAGGTGTTGCAGAGGGTCGAGGCCAGAATGGATGCCATGGAGCGAAGACAGACCAGAGATCCTGAAGACATCAGCGAACCTGAAACAGAAGCAGTAGAAGAAATTGAAATTCCTCCTGACCTGAGGCTCCTCAGAACTGTTCTGGGGTCTGCAGTTAAGCCCAGGATCGAAGTATCAAGCTATGTAAGAGGACTGAATCCAGAGGAGCTGGTGGACTGGATAAATGAACTAAACAAGTGTTTTGATTATGAAGAAATAGGTGAAGATAAAAGGGTCAAGTTTGCAGTGACAAAGCTGAAAGGACATGCTGCACTTTGGTGGGATGGAGTGCAGGCAGAAAGGAGGAGAGTTGGCAAGCAACCTATCAAGAGCTAGACCAGAATGATGGCTAAACTAAAAGGTAAATTCTTACCCAGTGATTATCAGCTGACATTATATAGACAAATGCAGAACCTGAGACAGAGGTTGCTAACAGTAAAAGAATACACAGAGGAATTCTACAGAGTGAGCATAAGAGCTGGGAAATTCCAAGATACACCAGAGAAGACTGCCAGATATGTGAATGGTCTCAGACTGGAGATCCAAGATGAGATTGGTCTCTTGTCTCCTAAGACAGTGGAAGAGGCATACCAGATGGCCTTGAAAGCAGAGGAGAAACTCCTGAGGAAACAGTCTTCCAAGAAGAGAGGTACTTTCCGTGGGAAGGGAAGTCAGGGTGGTGGAGGAAAGCCTACACCCAAGGATGGAGCTAATAGTAGCTCACCTTAGAATGCATCTACAGAGGAGGATGCAAATGGCAGAAGGGGTTCTTACAGAGGAAGAAAAAGAGGAGGCAGAGACAGAGGCAGAGGCAGAGAGCTGAGGTGTTATAGGTGTCAAGGAGTGGGACACAAGCATTATGAATGCCCAGAGAATGTGGGTGTTGGTCCAAGGAATGCTGTTGTTGCCCAGGTTGAAGAAGAAGCAGAAATTGAAGAAAAAGTTCTTCCAGAGAGGGGAGAGTCCTTGGTGGTTAATAAGGTCCTGTTGAAACAAACCAAAGAAGTCACTAAACCTGCACAAAGGAAGACTTTGTTTAGGAGCATATGAAAAGTCCAAGGGAAATGCTGCCAGCTAATCATTGATAGTGGCAGCACAGACAATTTGGTTTCCACTGAGGTGATAGGAAAACTGAAGCTGAATACTAGGGAGCACCCCACTCCCTACAGGGTGTCCTGGCTGCATAAGGGGCACCAGCTGGTTGTAAAAGAACAGTGTGAAATAGAGCTGCAAATGGGCAATTACAAGGACAAGGTTTTGTGTGATGTAATGCCCATGGATGTGTGTCATATACTGCTAGGTAGACCTTGGCAGTTTGACAGAGCAGCAGTGCATGATGGCAAGAAGAACACTTACAAGTTCTTCAAATATGGGGTACATCATATATTGATTCCCATGGAAGAAGGAGAGCCATCCAGCAGAGTAATTGATCCAAAGACCTTGTTGCTGAGCGGGAAGGAATATCTGCAGCAGATAGAAGAAGAAGAGGTAAGCTTTGCTTTAGTTTGCAAACCAAAATTAGTTCTTACTTCTACAAAGATTTCTAATTTACCAGTAGAGATACAAGAGATGTTAGACAATTACCGTGACATTGTTGTGGATGATCTACCTGATGAGATGCCACCTGTGAGAAAGATCAGCCATCAGATAGATTTTATCCCTGGTTCAAATCTTCCAAATAAGGCAACCTACAGAATGACTCCCAAGGAAAATGAATAAATCAGGAGACAAGTACAGGAAATGGTGGACAAAGGACTGATCAGAGAAAGTCTGAGTCCATGTGCAGTACCAGCAGTTTTGAGCCCAAAAAAGGATGGAGGCTGGAGGATGTGTACTGATGCCAGAGCAATTAACAAGATCACAATCAGGTACAGATTCCCTTTACCCAAAATTGAGGATTTGATGGACTTTTTGAGTGGTGCTAAATATTTTTCAAAGATAGATTTGAAAAGTGGATACCATCAGATTAGAATAAGAGAGGGTGATGAGTGGAAAACTGCCTTTAAAACAAATGAAGGACTGTATGAATGGATGGTAATGCCTTTTGGGTTGTCTAATGCACCTAGCACTTTTATGAGACTTATGAATGAAGTATTGAAAGATTTCATTGGTAAATTTTGTATAGTGTATTTGGATGATATATTAGTTTTTAGCAGAACTAAAGAGGGACATTTGAGGCATCTTAATCATGTCTTGAAGAAGCTGCACCAAGAGAAACTGCTGATAAATTTAAAGAAGTGCTCATTCATGAAGGAAGATCTGGTGTATTTGGGTTTCGTTGTTTCTGCAGAAGGATTGAAGATGGACCCAGAAAAGGTTAAGGCAATTTTGGAGTGGCCTTCACCCAGGAATGTTTTTGAGGTAAGGAGTTTCCATGGACTTGCTAGCTTTTACAGGAAGTTTATAAGGAACTTCAGTAAGATTAATGCACCCATAATTGAGACAATAAAGAAGAGCAAACAACCATTTAAGTGGACTGCTGAAGCAGAGAGAAATTTTAAAATTTTGAAGCAAAAGATAACAGAGAAGCCTGTTTTAATTCTGCCTAATTTCACCAAACCATTTCAAGTAAAATGTGATGCCAGTGGGGAGGCCATTGGAGCTGTTTTGAGTCAGGATGATAGGCCTGTAGCCTATTTCAGTGAGAATTTGAATGATACCAGGAGAAAGTATTCCTCTTATGAGAAGGAATTCTATGCAATTGTCCAAGCACTGAAGAAGTGGAGACATTATTTGATGTCCAGGGAGTTTGTATTGTATTCTGACAATCATGCTTTACAGTATATTGTACAGCAGCCCAGGTTGAAACATAAGCATGCTAAATGGGTTGAGTATCTCCAAATTTTTAATTTTTTTTTGAAAGATATAAGTGGCCAAGCCAATAAAGTAGCGGATGCTTTGAGTAGGAGACATTTGCTTGTTCAAGAGACTAATTTTGAAGTTGCAGGATTCGATTTTCTCAAAGACTTATATAAAACAGATCCATATTTTAGAGAAGCATTTGAGGCATGTAGTAACCCTGTTCTGACAGATAGAAGTCAGTGGCTGGATTTTTTTTCTGCAGGAAGACTTGTTATTCAGAAAGAACCAACTGTGTATACCAAAATGTTCCATGAGATAAAATTTGATCAAAGAAAAGCATAGTGGTGGACTTGCTGGACACTTTGGTACTGATAAGACTTATGAACAGCTGAGTCACTTTTATTTCTGGCCCAGGATGAGAACAGAAGTGGATAAGTTTGTGAAGAATTGCAAGATCTGTCAATATGCAAAAGGAAGGAGCCAGAATGCAGGATTGTATACTCCCTTACCTATTCCAGACAGGCCTTGGGACATGGTGAGTATGGATTTTGTCCTAGGGTTACTCAAGACTCAGAGAGGGAATGATACAGTCTTTTTTGTGGTGGATAGATTCTCCAAAATGGCACATTTTATTCCATGTTACAAAACTAGTGATGCCACCCATGTGGCTAACTTGTTTTTCAAAGAAGTTGTTAGATTGCATGGGTTGCCCAAGAGTATTATTTCAGACATAGACACTAGATTTGTGGGTCATTTTTGGAGGACACTATGGAAGAAACTTGGCACTAAACTGAGTTTCAGCTCAACTTATCATCCCCAGACTGATGGACAGACTGAGGTTGTGAATAGAAGTCTGGGAAATTTGTTGAGGAGTCTTGCAGGAGAGCATCCCAAGCAGTGGGACCATATTTTTCCCCAAGAAGAATATGCATATAATGATTCACCAAACAGGAGCATAGGGCAGAGTCCATTTCATATTGTTTATGGAATGCATCCCAGAGGAATATCAGAGTTAAGAAATCTGGGAAGGGCAGAGCTGAGAAGTGCAGATGGTGAAGAATTTTCTTCAGAGATCGAGGCCATACATGAACAAGTGAAACAAAAACTACAAGGCAGCAACATCAAATACAAAAATAGAGCATACTTGAGTAGAAAAGAAGTTCACTTTGAAGTAGGAGACTTGGTTTTGGCACACTTGAGAAAGGAGAGATTCCCAAAGAAGTAGTATAACAAATTGAAGTTCAAAAAGATTGGGCCATGCAAGATACTTAGGAAGTTTTCTGCAAATGCTTATGAGATTGAATTACCACCTGATGTTGGAATATCTCCCATTTTTAATGTTGCAGATTTGTACAAGTATGAGGATGATGGTGCAGAGGACAGTCAGCAGACAGGGAACAGATTGAGTGGAAAGAATAGCTACCCACAGCACAACCATTGCAACCAGAGAAGATATTGGATAAAAGACCATTTAGAAAGACTAGAGGACAAGAATACTATTATTATTTGATCAAATGGAGGGATAAACCAGAGGAAGATGCCACTTGGATGACTGAAGAAATGCTGCAGAAGATAGGCAGATAAGTGGAGGAGCTCATGGACAGGAGCCCATGAAGAAAATTGCCCTCGGGAGTCTGATGCAGGGGCATTAGACACTAGCCAGCAATGTAGGAGGTTTTTTCCACATGTTGTGGCTAGGAGAGTTTTAACCGTTGAGTTGTCACAGCTAGGTGTCACTACCTTAGCTGATTATGTTATTAGATCAGTTAGAGTTATAAGAAGTCGAATAGCTTAGTTTACTAACTGTCATATTTCAGTTAATTGAATTATTATGGTTAGACTGTTGGTTTCTAGAACGGTCCTCTCAGAGGAACCAAAGAGTCATCAATCTATGTATATAATTGTAAAACCTCGAATGTATGAGGGGGATATAGACGAGAAGAGAAAGAATAGAGGAATTCTGCAGTAACTCTGTGTATTTCAAATCGCTTCCAATTAAATAGTTTTGTGCATTATCTCAGTATCGTGCCAATTTCTTAAGTGTGAAAAGATTGTCTAATTAAGAAGTGATGAACTCCTGCATGATTTCCCCTATCTCTGTTGATTGATTTCCAAGTCCATTTGAATAATCCCTACGCATTTAAAAAAAAAAAAACCCTCATGGCGTGCTCTGTATAGAAAATCATGGTTAATATGGGTGACTTTTCCCGTATAAAAGAATAACCTTGTTTTATTGCATAGTTGCATCAAATTCTATCGAATTGACCGTATTGAACCCTGGAGTTAATCGATACAACGGAGCTCGAACCCCGACGAAACCGTGATTTATTACTCTAGCAGAAAAACCGGAATGGATTTGCAAAGGCGGGTTTCCCCGTTCCGCACCACCTTTGGCACGGAGGCAGTATTACCGGAGTGTGGAGCGATTCCATACAGGAATCGACACGTAGCAGATTTGACGTCCGACGAAACCACCCTTTTCGTATATTTCACGCGTTAACGATAGGAACGAAGTCGCCGAGCAGAATGAGTTCGAGCCGTTGATTCGAGAGGAGGTCATCGGACGGTCCTAGTTCGACAGAGATGCACAATATTTAGTCAGGTACAACGCCCACGTTGATTGTTCCACAGGATATAGGTGGGGCCGGATCTACGTGTTATTCCAAAGCCAGTTGTTTATAATTGTTGAACTATTTACTCGGGTTATAAATCAAATATCAAAGGTTTATTATAAAGTACAAAAGGTTGAGATAGTCATAAAAAGTCAGGGAACAGTTATATAAGGCCGAAGGCATAACCATTGATTATAGGGCTCAGATATATATATACATGTATAATCCAGAAGATACAATTGGAAATTTGTTGTGAAATTAATTATTCGTCAATTTCTGTGAAATTGACAAATAAAAAATTAAAGGAAAAATACAGAGCCACGTGGGATAACGAAAGGGGAATGCGACAGCGCCACATCTCAGTGAACAAACTCTCCTTGGCGACTTCTAGTTTTGTGTGATTGCGTCGG
>CM076570.1:530228252-530518020 GCA_034641835.2 Pinus albicaulis | reverse complement strand
GATTCATGACTCCATTTCCCAATGGAATTTCCTTGCAATTTCAACCAAATCTTAAAAAAAAAACCAACTTATGAACTCTATAATGAGCCTAATATCCTAAGACATAAATCTAAATAAAAAAGAGAGATCCCTCTCTTAATATGGAAGGGCTAGATCCTAAATTTACAAGTGGTTTTGTGGCTACCTTTGCAATTTCCTCCCAGCCTATGAAAATTACAGAGTGATAACATTCTAGCGATCATACTGGGGAATGAAAGATTTCATCTTCCCCAGGAAAAAATATCAAGTTTCAGATCTGATTGCTGATGGTGGACAATGATTAGACAATGAAGGCTAAAAAATTCACCTGGAGACTCCAAAGAGTTTCAAACTGATCTAAAGACTCCACTGGCAACAGGATCCATAAATAAAGATGAGTTCTCAATCTAGAAGGTATGCGCCCATGAATCAAGATCATATTGTAGGATTTCCAAATCTAATTCCTTGCATAGATTGAAAAAATTATTTACCAAAATTCAAAGATAAGGAAAAAGAGGAAGCTGCACTTCATTTGATAAGATTTCATATGCATATGCGTAAGATAAAGGTTCATTTTCATGAAGATTGCATGATGAAGATGTTTATGATCAATTTAGAAGGAAAAGTCTAGTCTTGGTATGAATGATTGTCTCCTGCTAGCATTTATTCCCTTAAATACTTCTACACAATCTTCTATAAGAAATAAAAAGAAAAATTCTCTTATATAATGTTGGTTGAAACTGTTGATCAACGGTTGTCATTGATGTCAACCCAAGCAGCACCAGGGGCTAACCCAATATTGCATGGGAATTTTGACCTACCAAATTAATATATTCTGGGTCAATAATGCTTTTGATGGTTTCTACTTGTCGAAATGTTTCCATTGATATATGGCACGCCATGTAATTCTTCACGGTTTGAGAGATATTCATGCTTGAAGTTTGTACCCCCAGTTAGTGGGCTAAAACCCCATGGGGTTGGGGCATGGGTCATTGAAAAGTAATAATTAATATTTTTTAAGCTCCTAAAATCCCTCCCACGTTCACTTGTTTAAGCCCCTCTCAACCTAAGCATTCATATAAATTGTGATCTTGATTTCCTCCTTAGGAAGGGATTCGGCCATCTGAAACAGGTCATCGTAGAATTTTCGCTCTAACTTTTTTTCTAAGAAGGTTGAAAAGATGAAATTTTTATGAGGTGAAGCCGAAATCCCGAGGAATATTCAGTAAAAATTTCAGATCAAGGTGCACAACATTTTTGGAGATATGATCTGTGGAAGTCAGGGTTGTTGCAGGCTCCTGAAATTCATCTCAAAGAAGTGACCTTGGTAAATTTGTCATAACTCTCTCTCTGAGTATCAGATTGAAATTCTGTAAAAATTGGCAGATAGTGCATAGTCTTTAATTTTCACTCTATCAATTTTATAGCCAAATGAAGAAACAGTGACACGTGGCATGCCGTACAAGTGAGCTCTTCTGAAATAACCCATAATTAGGGCATTGTGAGAGATTGGGTATAACTCTCTCTTGAAGAATCCAAATTGGGTCAAACCTGTGGCATTGGAAATTCGACTCAGAGGACTAATATAGGACCAAAAATCAGATATTGAGGATTTGAAATAACAGAGATACACCAGATTCAATATCGAGCTCCTAGAAGGCAAGAAAAAGATAGATCATGTGTTGTCAAGGGTTGCAAAGGACCAGACTTTCTACGGCGGCAAAGCAAAGAAAGGTGCAGCAGAGGGTAGAATGACAAGAAAAAAAACCAAGGTGCATAATAGCAGCAATAAGTTCATCATATGAAGTCTTCAAGAGGGCAGCACTGCATACAATCATTGTAAAGGTATCATTGTACTTAGTCATTGTAAATACATTATTGTACAAATTTTACTAGTATCTATCAGCCAAGGGTTGAAGAGGCAGTGTTGGGAGGTCTAGGATCATCATTAGGTGGTTGTGTAAAAGTTGGAGTTATGGTCTAGTATATCTTCTTCTTCTACATCATTCTATATCATTGTAAAGTGGACCATTTTCCCTGGTATGGGAGTCCATTCTTCTTTTATTCTTCTATAGGGTGGTAGGGTGGTGCTAGGATGAGTTGTAGCTCATTAGGTGTTGGGGCATCCGTTTAGTTGACTAATGAAGAATCTCGGGCATTGGAGCGTCCATCCAGTGGGAGCTGGAGAAGAATGATTTTCTAGATTCTAGGATGTTGGAGCTTTATTTTCAATTGGAGTTGAATATTAAAGAATTATTAGAAAAACATTAGGTGGTTTTTGTCTCGTAGTGGGTTTACACCTTAAAAAATGTGTGCATTTGTGTTCCTCTTGTTTGCTGCTATCATTGTACAAACATTGATAATAATTGAAGATTAACTAATGCTCTAATTGAAAGGAATACTGATTCACCCCCCCTCTCAGTATTTCCAACAGAAACCTTCTGTGGAGATTTTGACAATCTTCTGCAAGATTTGGGAATTGATGTTGATGATGAGGATTTGATGGATGACGAAATTATGGAAGATTTTTATGAAAACCATTTTCATCATCAAGAAGAAAGGTTAGAGGATACTGGTCATGATATTCAAGAAAATTTTTAGTAGACTATAGATTCTTCTATGGCTGAAGATGAAAGACAAATGAAATTTAATGATGAAAGTAATGTTCTATCCCCTGAAATTGATGAAAATTTGCAACAACCTTGCAATTTTTTATGTGTTTATGATATGGATGAGGTTTTTCATTCAATTTTTTCTTCAGACTTTTCATTTTTTGAATTTTCATTTCAAAAAGAAGCTTGTCAAGTTCAGATTTTTGACGTTGTATGTATGGAAAATTTATACAGTGAGCTTGCATAGGAAAATATAAAAACAAAGTCACATGAGGATAAGCAAAATAGCCAACAAATTCTGCCAATCAACTCTTCAATAAAGGAGAATTTTATCATTGAGTTCCAAGGAGATGTTGAAGAAGAGAAATTTGTTTTAGATCCTTCGGATGATGAACACTATATTTATAATATTACATCCCTTGAAAACACAAAGCCAAAAACTTCAAAAAATCACAAAGACATTTTTATTGAAGCATATGAGAAGTCATTCTAAGGTGTTGATCAGGTGCTAAGTTTTATGCTCAAAATAAATTTTCTCAGATTGGCTCGGAACCTAAATGACCGTGTAGTGCTCATCTTTATGAATTTGATGCACTTTTTTTCAAGAAAAATGGTCGTTATATGCTCCCGGAAACACGATCTGATCGCTTTTCTAAACAGGTAAATTAAAAAAGAGTGACAATGAACCGCGGTAGTGGGTTTGAAATGTTGATAAGTAAAATCCACTCAATGCAATGGATTCAAAAATAAAACTAACACAAAAAATAGATCGCATAAGTCTGAAATATGAAAAAAATGACAATCATATGCCCAGTCAGCAATCTGTACTACTGACGTGGCATGTTGACTGGGAAGGGTCAAAGGTTGGTCAAAATTCTCCGGCGAATGTGAGCCCGCCAAGTAGCAGAGTTTGGTTGGTTTGAATTCATAGTGTGTTGGAAATTAGAGATTGGTTTTCATGTGGAACAATGTGGGGAAGACACGTGGCTAGGCTTGGGGCCTCCACGTGCCCCCTTCACAGTGTAAACATTTTGGTGCAAAGTCCCGGTGGAGGCGCTCGGGTTCGACCCCGCGACCTCCTGCCAGACAAATCCATGGTTTACCACCTCCGCTACACATTAGTCATTACAATACATAGGACCCTACTTATATTTAAATTAAACGTTGAAGAATGGCGGGGTAAGGCGGGGGCCAGCCCCCAGTCCACATGACCACCGCACATGACCGCCGACGAAGCTCCAACACTAAGCGGAGTATTAACGAATTAAACCACGATCACTTAACCCTTAATCATGTTTATTATGCGCTAATCTGAAATTTAAATGAGGACTAACTCAAGCACATAATTATCGCTTAACTGCGCTTAATTAGCGCTTAAAATCCACTTAAATTTAATTGCAGATTAACTTGGCGGACCTCCGGATTTTACGGAAACTGCCAGTTTTAGTTGCATTTAGCTAGTTTAGGGCCTAAAATAGTGGGAGAAATTGAAAAGGCCATAAATTTTGCAATATTCGACGAATTCAGGCTCAGAAAGAGGCTAGGTAACCATTTTGAGCCATAATGGACTCATTGGAGCAAGTTACAGGAGCAAAGGAGCATTGTAAATAGTTAAATTTGAAAATTTGAGCTTAAAATAGAGGCCCAAGCCATGGAAGTTGGACCAAGGAGATGTAGCCCAGGAGGGGTGAACTCCATCAAATACTTGTGTTAATGTTATGTATCGTGAAGTTCTCTACTTTACTTGCTACTTTTCAGCTCTTGTTTTTATGATAAATTTCTCACTAAATTGACATGAAAAACACTCATGAGAGTTGATAATTTGCAAGAAAACTTGAATCCTTAAGAACACATAAGACATTGAATTTATAATCCGAATGAGTAATTAGCACAAAAAAAACTAACATACTCCAATCAAATCATTTTTGGTATCAGAGCTCAAGTTCTTTAGGTTTTTTTTTTTGTGCAAGAAGGGATCTAATTGTTTGCAAGTTTGTGTCATGCTTACAAGGTTAAAACTCAAAAGAGGAGAAGGGAAGCTGGTTGAGAGCCCTGTAGTTGGGGCAAGAGGAAGAAGGGAAAGGTTTCCAAAGGCTTCAATACCAACATATCCTCAAGTTGAAGTTGAGTCTTCAATGAGCATGTCTCATGAAGGAGAACCTATCATGATAGAATATGAGAGAGCATTTAGGAAGGAATTATTTGATATGACTAAGATGGTTAAAGTCCTCTACGAGGAAAGGAATGTAAGGATGCATGGAGAGAGTTCAAGGCCTCTAATAGGAGAGGTTCTCTAGGAGGAGGAGGCCATGGAGATGGAAAGAAGCCACCATCCACTCCAACATCATCCTCACCACCATATTCACCTTCCTCATCATCATCTTCCACTACCACAACTCTTCCATTTGTTCATACACATACTTCCAAAGGAGCTGGTAAATAACCTTTTCTTAAACTTGATGTTAAGTTTGAGCTTCCAATGTATAATGGCGAAGTGAATGCAGAGAAGCTGGATAATTTGATTCGTCAATTGGAGGTTTATTTCAGAATTCAAAACCTTCAAGAATATGACATAAAGATTCAATTGGCTTCCTTGAGGATGGAGGGATCAACACTTGTATGGTGGGAAGAAAAGACATAAGAGGAGATTAAGAAACACGGTAAGATCTCAATGTCTTGGTCAAATTTTATTGCTGCCATTAAAAGGAAATTCTATCCTACAGCTTACATGCAAAAATCCATTATGGACTGGCAAAATTTTAGGCAATTGAAAGGGAAAAGTGTGCAAGATTATACTCATGAATTTAGGAGAAGAGCTCTTATTGTGGGTGTCAATTTGTATTCTCAAGATTTTTTTTTAAATTATATTGGGGGTTTGCACAATTATCTTAGACATACTATTCTCATGTTCAATCCTACAAACATAGATGAGGTTTGCGTTCAAGCCATACATCTAGAATCAAGAGGGAAACATAGTGCAGATGAGAAAAGTGATCGTTTCCTTGAGTATGAGGGTAAAGGAAAGGGAAATTTTAATGGAAGAGGAAAGAAAATAGTTCTATCAAAATAGAGAAAGAGAAACTCACATGTAAACATTGTTAGAAGAATGGGCATGATGAAGACCATTGTTGGCAACTCCATCAAGAGTTGAAGCCAAACAAACTTAAAGCCAAAGAGAAGGGGAAAATTGTTGCAATCATTGAACATGACTTAGGTTTAGATTCAGGAGATGAAACCAAGACTACAAAAATGGGTTTGAGAGGTAAGAACATAACAAGCACTAGTTCTTCAAATTGTTCTAATGTAACTCAAGATGAAGATACAAGAATAGAACTCTTTCATATTAGAGTCGTTTCAAAACATACCAAAATAGACACACTATTTGATAATGGTTCTCAAACTAATTTTATTTCCGAAGACTTAGTTAAGAAGTTAAATATTGAAATTGTTACACATCCAAGACCTTATCCTTTAGGGTGGATATGCAAGAATGCAAATTTTCAGGTAACAAGGAAGTGCATCCCAAGGTTTGCAATCAATTTGTAATATTCCAAAATTTGCAAGCAAGCAAATTGGAATATTAGATTTTGATATTTTCACCTAGGAGAGGAATAAATGGGAAAGGAGGCCCATGAATAATAAAATATGAATAAATTCCACCTTAGTAAAGAAAGATATCACCTTAAGAGCTGGTTTTACACTTCCAAGTGTGAACAAGGGAAAAATAGATAAGGACATAGTCAAGTTTGACTAAGTCAACATGCATTATTGAGGAGGAAGAGATCACCTAAGCAAACCAGTTAAATGTGAACAAGGATCAGCCTAAGACACATATGTAAACTAGATTGAAGATCCATAGTGTGAAAAGAGGCATTGGAAGTGGATTAGTTGACCAAGTCAACAACACAGCCACAAGAGGAGGGAAGCAAGACAGGGCAACACAATTTTGAAAGAGGAAGCTTCATGAAGAAGTCACCTCAAAATTGTGTGGGGTCCAAGGTGAGGAGGCTCACCAAAGATAAAAGGAAGGCATAAAATCAAAGGGAGATCATTCATGTATTCAGCTATTTTTTTCTTGAGACCACTTGCATGCTTGAGCTGTTTAGCCGGACTTGCTGCACTGCATAGTGCAAGGAATTCCTATGCGGGAATTCCATCCTCTCTTTGGATCAGCTTGCTTAAGGGATCAAAGGGGAGTGATTTGAGATTCATATCAGTATTTGGCTTGGGGCCATTCATCTACATTCAACCACAGTGCATTTTACTTCAGAAACTGCGTTCTTTTCTGTAGAAGCATTGTTCCTGGGTTAAACATTGCCTTTGTGTGCTAGTCTTTGAGGAGGAGGTGTTCATTTCCCTCCGGGAGTTCCATTAAGAAGTACTAAGGACATTTATTTGTATTATTATATTATATCATGTCATATTCAGCCATGTATAATATAGATATGCATAAACTACGTTATTTATGCAATGCTGTTTGTTATTCATGCATTTTGCCGGGATCTTTTGCCAAGTGTCTTGTTTTTGCTGTATAAGAGTGTAAATCCAAATTTATTTATTATTTGATTAATATTGGTTCAATATCAGATTTATTACATAATTTTCTGCATAAAACCTCACTAGACTAACGCATTCCTTGCTTCAGTGTTGATGCATGAGCTAGATTATGGGGTTTTGGGCTAATTTTAGCTGCATAGCCTTGGGAGATCTATTTATATGAGCTAGAGTTATTTATTTCACCTCTAATTCTGCATATGAACTGTATATCATGTATTATAAGGGATCCGAGTCCCATTTCTCACTTTCATAGCATTATTTGCTGAATACAGTTGTTTTATGCTCTATATTGCTGCATTTCCCCACCCGGGAAGGAGAATATAGATCATATTCTTGCTGAGGTTATTTCATTTGCTGGTATGATGTTATTTTAAATCTAATGAGCTTCTCTAAATTGCCACGCTCATGGTTTTCTGAAGCTCCACATTGGTAATAACTCAAATTATTCCCAATAGTGTAGCTGTTCTCGATTTGGAACATTGCCATGGTATCAAAGCTGCGAACTTGGCTCAACCTGTGGATTTCAGATCCAATTAGAAGATAAGAAGAAGAGGATAACAAAATTATGGAGAGGATGAGCTTACTCTCATCCATTTTCACATCCAGGAAGAAAGAAGAAGAGAAATGCATTGAAACTCCAAGAGGGTTTCAAGGAGGAGAGAATTGCAGTGAGACCGCTAGAGGATTTCAAGAAGCAGAAGAAGATGCATGCACTTCCTATTCTCATAGAGGAAGTGGAGATCAAGGAGATCATTTAGAGCATGAAATCCTGAGTGGATATTTGGCAGAATACAAGTGCCAACCTAGGGCTTTCAAAGAGACCCTAGATTTTCCTCAGTTTATTCAACTAAGAGAAGAGGAAAGATCTTGTAGCAAAGGAGAGATCAAAGGCAATAGATTCGTATTGTCTAAATTTGATGGGTCAACTACAACAAGAGCTTGGGTAAGAAATCTTGAGGCATTCTTCATACTTCATCCGGTGGAAGAGAGGGAGGCAGTAGAAGTTGCAGCGCTGCACCTGGGGGGTGAAGCCAATGCTGGGTGGTGCAGTCACTTAAGACACACAAGGGTGAATTTTTTTTCTGATTTACTCAAGAGCTGATCAGAAACTTTGATGAGGAAATATCAGAGGAGAGAAGACCCACACCACCATGGGAGGAGGCAAGTACCGACGCTACCATAGCCTTGAGAGAGAAACCCTCTACATCAGCGGTTGGATCAACTAGCACATTGAAGAGAGGACCTCTTGCAGCCATAGAATATGTCCCAAAGACTCATAGAGGTATGCATAAATTTCCATGTCTTAACATTTTAGAAAATTTTATGGAAAGGGTTGGAAATTTGTTTGCATATGGCCCAAGATCAAATGATATTATTGAGATAAAGTAGTAGGATTGCACTACGCTGTGCAAGCTTGAAGGGTTCAAGGGAGATTTAAGCCATCAACCTCATGTATCACTAATGAGTTACACACAACCCTTGAGGTTGGAGTGTGAATTCTTGGAGGATGGAGTGAACTTTTCTCTAAACAAATTCATGCAGAAGAAAAATGAGATAGCTAGAACACCCTGGAGGAGGGTTACAGCGCTGTGAAGAAGCTGCAGTAAGGAGGCTTTTCCTTCAAGTCACTTGGATCCTTATGGGTTCAAAATGATCATCGGTGAGATATCTTCTCTAGGAGGTCTCCAAGTAGTTGCAATTTAGCATCCCATGGAATACAAGGAGAAAAACCTGATATGGGAGGATGGTAGTCTCTTTTGGAGGAATACCAAGATGGAGGAGGATAGGAGGCATTCATCGGTGGAAAAATGGATGTGGATAGAGAGCAAGAAGTTGGAGAGTTACTTGCAACTCTATGATACTGGGCAGCAAGATGCAAAACTGCATTGGCTACTCTTGAGAGAGTTTGGCCATCATGAGGCATATCCTTTTTCCAAGGGTATGTGGGAGGAGAGTACTTGGTAGGATACTTGCATCATATGGCAAGGAGTGTGGAAGCATTATGATGATGTGATATTTTCACCACATGGGTTATATGATGCATGAATGTCAGGGCAGCAAATACATTTGTTGCTTTGGAGGGTTGAGAGAGAGAAAGGACATAGTTGCTCTCACATTTTACATGATGTTGCAATGGGAGGAGATGGAAACATTATGAGAGGAGTATCTGACATTGAACATGTCAGATATTGGATTTATGAGTTGGCAGGAGCCTATTTTCATAGGCCAACAACGTTGTCACTTTGGAGCATGAGCTTGTTGATGAGGTGTTCCCAGGATCACTTCATATTTGATGCACTTGGTGGGCATAGAGGAGGTGAAATTGAGAGAGTGGTGGATGGAATCACTGGTTACTATGGTATGTTCTCCTTGACTTGGGTTTCCAAGCATAAGAAGGAGGATTTTCATGCAGCAAGTGGTTCATTTTTCGTCATATGGGTATGTCATGCCACTATGGAGGATTCCTCTATGGATCTTGTCACCATCTTGTTTCCATTACATGGTAAGAATTCTATTTTTGCATTTATTGATTGTACCACACAATATTTGCATGCTCTTACCATTTCTTTACAGGTCATTGCTCTTGAAAGGGGGAAGTTTCTCTTTGGGTTCCATGAACCATTTTTGGCCAGTTATTATGATGGAGACAACCATCTCTTGTATGATTTCGGGCAAGTTGATATTTCCTGTATGCTTAGTTGATACACAGCCATTTACTACTTGCTGGTAGATGTGGTGACTTACACAACTAGCCATCTATCAAGAAAAAACTTGCCATGCTATTATCTTAAGCTGCAGTGGGGAAGACTACGTTGTGACCACTTGGGAGACTGTTGGTACCTTCTAGCCTCACATATAACCTTCAATATTTCTCTCATTATGATGCTGATCATGATCCTACCTGTTGATATTATTCTTACCTATATGAGGAGCATGAATGGAGGAGGAACACATAGAGTGGATGTGTTCTTAGGGGAGGAGCATCCCACACTTTCTGCATTACATGCTCTAAGGGGAGCATGGGAAGAGACATGGCCTCTGCAGCAAAATATTTGTCTCTTTATGAGGAGGACCATGAGATGGATGGAGTGCCATATGATGATGGTTTCTTATCCATTATGTATGAGATGGTTTGGGCCAGCTTGATGCACAACGCTGGGAGAGGGACCTTTGGAGGTCTAGCTTCCTTCTTGCCATTTTAGGGCAACATGATGGCAGCCAAAGATCAAAAAATCCTCTATACTTATCTTAAGTGGAGAGGAAGACAGTGTGGGGTAGGCTACTATGTCTACCATGTCCAAAATTTCAGCCCACCTACCTTTCCGGAGCTTCAGGTGGAGGATGATTTGCATGAGTTACCATTTTTGAGGGTGGCTCATTTTGCTTGGTTGATAGCTTAGGGAGGAGAGATTCAAATGGAGATGATGAATCCCAATATATATCAGCCTTCATGCCCCAAGAGGACCTTCAAATAGCTCATTTTTTCCTCCATGGATGATCCACTATCACATAATGCCAGCTATTTAGATAGCTTACACACTTGGGAGGGGAAACTTGGAGATACATTGATGATGCAACACCTTGATCTTTGGAGGATTTCATCTTATGAGGATTGCTGTAGGGGAGTAGAGAATTCTCTTCAGTCCTATCCTTGCAGTTGCTTGAGGACAATCAACATTTGGGAGGGGAGGACTATAATATTCCAAAATTTGCAAGCAAGCAAATTGGAATATTAGATTTTGATATTTTCACCTAAGAGAGGAATAAATGGGAAAGGAGGCCCATGAATAATAAAATATGAATAAATTCCACCTTATTAAGGAAATAGATCACCTTAAGAGCTGGTTTTACACTTCCAAGTGTGAACAAGGGTAAAATAGATAAGGACATAGTCAAGTTTGACTAAGTCAACATGCATTATTGAGGAGGAAGAGATCACCTAAGAAAAACGGTTCAATGTGAAAAAGGATCAACCTAAGACCCATATGTAAACTAGATTGAATATTCATAGTGTGAAAGGAGTCATTGGAGGTGGATTAGTTAACCAAGTCAACAATTCAGCCACAAGAGGAGGGAAGCAAGCTAGGGCAGTCCAGTTTTGAAAGAGGAAGCTTCATGAAGAAGTCACCTCAACATTGTGTGGGGTCCGGGGTGAGGAGGCTCACCAAAGATAAAAGGAAGGCATAGCATGAAAGGGAGATCATTCATGTATTCAGCTATTTTGGTCTTGAGACCACTTGCATGCTTAAGCTATTTAGCCGGAGTTGCTGCACTGCTTAGTGCAAGGAATTCCTATGGGGGAATTCCATCCTCTCTTTGGATCAGCTTGCTTAAGGGATCAAAGGGGAGTGATTTGAGCTTCATATCAGTATTTTTCTTGGTTCCATTCATCTACATTTAGCCACAACGCAGTTTACTTCAGAAACTGCGTCCTTTTCTGCAGAAGCATTGTTGCTAGGTTAAACATTGCCTTTGTTTGCTAGTCTTTGAGGAGGAGGTGTTCATTTCCCTCCGGGAGTTCCATTAAGAAGGCCTAAGGCCATTTATTTGTATTATTCTGTTATCTTATGTCATATTCAGCCATGTATAATACAGATATGCAGTAACTACATTATTTCTGTAGTGCTGTTTGTTATTCATGCATTTTGTCGGGATCCTTTGCCGGGTGTCTTGTTTTTGCTGTATAAGAGTGTAAATCCCCATTTATTTATTATTTGATTAATATTATTTCAATATCAGATTTATTACATCATTTTCTGCATAAAACCTCACTGGAATAACGCAGTCCTTGCTTCAGTGTTGCTGCATGAGCTAGACTATGGGGTTGTGGGCTTATTTTAGCTGCATAGCCTTGGGAGATCTGTTTATATGAGCTAGAGTTATTTCTTTCACCTCTAATTCTACATATGAACTATATATCATGTCTTCTAAGGGATCCAAGTCCTATTTCTCACTTTCATAGCGTTATTTGTTGAATACAGTTGTTTTATGCTCTATATTACTGTTATTTGACATCTAATGAGCTGCTCTACATTGCCATGCTCATGGTTTGCTGAAACTACAAATTGGTAATAAATCAAATTATTCCCAATAGTGTAGCTATTCCTGATTTGGAACATTACACAATTCAAACTTTCTTGACGAAGTTGAACTTGATGTAGTGCCGCTTGAGATTTCATGTATTGTTTTGGGAAGTCCTTATCTTTATGACAGGAAAGCAATTTTTAATTTCCATGAGAATAATTATCACTTGTTTAAGGATGGAATTGAGTACATAGTTAGAGCACATAAGAAGAAGAGAAGTTTGTCTCTTATACATGCAAGAGAAATGAAGAGAATAGTGAATGCAAGTTAAAATTTGACTTTGTTAATGATCAAGCATAGAGGTGTTTTGAATGAGACCTTTGAAAAATATGCATTGAATGAACAAGTTGATTTCATTGAAGTTGCTAATGCTTGTAATAAGATGTTTCAAGGCTCTAACAGGTTTCCTTTGAAAGGAGGAAAACAAGATATGAAATATTTATAGCAGTCAACATCAATGTTGAGCAGTGATGGAAACAAGATGCCGATGCAAGAGACTGCAAAGGTCAAAGAGAAAGCGCCAAAGAAATTTAAAAAAGAAAGCATAGGTTCCACGAGTAATTGTTTTTTGTTTCAAAAGGGTACATGGCAATGGCGAAAAAAATTGGTCAAAAGGCGGCACAGGTACAAGGCAAGACAAGCTAAAAATTGCCATGTCGACAATGTTCGAGGTGAGACAGTTTTCAAATTTCCTTTGATTGATGGCCGAGGTGGGAACACGTTTGTTTCTGCAACGACAACTTTCTGTTATGAAAATTCATGGAAATTGTAGTATGACGGTTTCTACAACAACATGACAGGGTCTCCAGAATCAAGGAAAAAGATTAGTTTTTGTGAAAAGATCAAATTGATGAAAATGGGAAAATTCCAGTGGATTGAGATTGGAAGGGTGAGGGAATTGTACCCTCATCCACATGTTCAGTAATGAAAGACCTTTTGGGTCCAAAATGATTTCAGTGTGGAGGAATGACCAGGTGCTCTATTTTATGCTCAATAATAAAAGTTCTCATATTGGCTTTGAACCTAAACAACCGCGTAGTGCTCATCGTTATGAATCCGACGCACTTCGTTTCATGAAAAATTGTCACTGTATGCTCCCAGAAACATGATTTGAATGCTTTGATAAACATGAATTTTTTTTAAAAAATGACAGTAACATGCCCAATCATCATTCTGTACTACTGACGTGGCATTCTGAATTCGTAGGGTAAAAGGTTGGTCAAAGTTCTCTAACGAATGTGAGCTTTCCAAGTGGTAGAGTTTGGTTGGTTTGAATTCATTGTGTGTTGGTAGTTAGAGATTGGTTTTCATGTGGACCAATGTGGGGAAGACACGTGGCTAGGCCTAGGGCCACCACGTGCCCCCTTCACTGTGTAAAATTTTTTGTGCAAAGTCTGGGCGGAGGCCCCAGGGTTCAACCCTGCGACCACCACCACACAAAGCCATGGTTTACCTCCTTTGCTACACATTAGTCCTTACAATACATAATACCCGACTTATATTTAAATTAAAAGTTTAATAGTGGTGGGGTAAGGTGGGGACTTGCCTCCAGTCCACATGACCACCGGCGGAGCTCCAACACTAAGCAGAGTATTAACGAACTAAACCGTGATTACCTTACCCTTAATCATGTTTATTATGTGCTAATATGAAATTTAAATGCGGATTAAATTAAGCGTGTAGTTAGCGCTTAAATAATCCTTCATTTCCTTAAAAACCTAAGCCCTAGGTACGCTATTTCCAAGGCTCCCAATTCCCTACACTTGTAATAAATTCCCTATTCCAAACTCCTATATATCCCTACTCCTTGTCACATTTCCTAATTCATAAATACCTACCCCCATCTCCCTCAATTACCCTATCCCATTCCCTAGTCCTAAAAATCACATTTCACTATCATCACACCTCCCTATGGTTTTGACGCTAAGACATCATGGAAGAAGTAGAAAAAATACCATACAGTGAGGGAGAATAAACAAATGGGAGGAGGCCACACAAAGGGGGAAGAATAGTTAGATTAGAGCCAACAAATACCAGGGAACTTTTTGCATCTCCTATGGCTGTGACATGTTTCAAACATGTTGGATGTTTTGAGTTCTGTGAGAAAATTCAGAAGGTCCAACACCATGCTATGTTGACCAAAATGTTCATCTCTAACCTCCATGACAACCAGGTTACTCTTGCTGGTGTCACTTTCATTGTGTCAACTTCCATCATCTCAGCTACCACCGGGATCCAAAATGTTGGGGAGAAATGGTTCAAACAGAAAGACTTGGAGGAGAATAACTATGAGCCTTTCATCAAACCTAGGTACAAGAATGAGAGAAAGAGGATTTTTCCTTTCTCTTACCTCCTGGAGAGATATGCTCCCATGATGAAAATAATCATGAAATACTTTTCATGTGAAGGAAGATTTTATAGATTGTATGCCTATCACATCCGGTTACTTATGCACTTCACTAGGGTAAAGATGTTCAACATACCCTACTACCTCTTCTGGAGCATTGATAAGATTTCATTTATTGTCTAGAAGAGAGAGTATGAATACCAAATGAACAACGTTTTTCACCACTCCCTCATCAAAATAATAGTCCTCCATCACCTCAAGCAATTGAACATTCCACAGAGTTCATTCATAGCTTATGAAATATTCACTGCTCCACCTATTCAGGATGCCCAAAATGTGCCTTCATCATCTCATCCTTCCACTTCCATTCCTCCATCTCAGCCCACAATACATTCATCATCATCAGATCAGTCACCTTCACCTATTTCATCACCATCATCTCCATCCCACATTGAGACTGGTCACATAGCAGAGTTGAGATCAATGAGCCTAAGCAGGCTAATGTGGCTGAGATAGAGCCATTGGAAAAAACATACCAAATGGGTGATAGGCAGGTGTTTTCTCCACAGATTGCAGAAGGGGCCCTGCCTTCTTCACTAACAAAGCATGTATAGAAGGGGAAAGAAAATATGGTAGAGACTGATGAACATGAGCCAATCATTCATGATGAGGATGACCTCCATGAAACAGAGCAGGATTTTGACCTTGTTGACCTAGATGAGCATGATGATGATAAGATCACTAATTTATTCATCAATGGGAAGGATTCCAAGATTAGAGAGCTCCAAACTAATCTTGACAGGTCCAAATTTGTCATAAAATTCCTTGAGCAGGAAAACCAACAGTTGAAAACTAAGCATGCCATTGATGAGGTGAAATTCATCACAGCTTAAAGGGAGGCAGAAAATGCCAAGGTTATGTTAGAAGAGACACTTGAAAAGCATGTTTTTCTTGAATAACAAGAAGAAAAATCACCAAGAGGCAGACCTAGAACTAGATGGCTAAAACTAGCTCTAGCTCTAGAAAGGAAAAAGGACGCTGAGCTTGCTGATCAGTTAACCCTAAATGAACAACTTGCAATGGTAATATATGTAAAACGAGAGCCATGGCATGATAGATAAAACCATCACCTGGAGAATATTTTGAAGAGGGAAAACAAAGACAATGACATACTAAGGAGGAAGGTCAAACACTATGCTCAGAAGGAAAAAATTGCAAAGGCCAAGCTCAAAAGAGCCAATGCAAAAATTGAGGCTTTTACCATGCAAGAGGAGAAAATGAAATTGGATATACTTGCATAGGCTTCACTCCGAGCCAATCCACATCATCAACAATCATTTCAACAATTTTAAAGAGTTTTCGATCAATTTTTGAAATTATATCTTTTTATTGAGTTTTTGGGACAGTCAGGTCACAAAGAAAGTTTCAAATGTGTAACGTCCTTGGCGATGCGCTCTTTTTTTAGCAATATTTTGAGAAAAATGTCACCACCATTGGCTTCAAAATGGTCAATAACTCTCAAAAACTCACTTTTAAATCCTTGGTTTGCAAAAAAAGTAGGTGAAAAAAATAAAAAACCACCAAAAAATAATGTTTATGCCTCATTTTTTGCCTTGGCGCTGTGCAGTGTTGGGAGGATGGAGTTTTGACAGGGAAAATGAGCTTCATTTTAAAAAATGAATACATATTCATAAATTAGACTTGAAGGTATTTCCAACAAGCCATCTTGGAGCCAATTTGAAATCCTGAAACCTAGTCAAAAACAACCTGTAAGATGGAGGGCGTGTTTACCAAAGAGAGTTTGCTGATATTTTTCAAATTTCACTGAAAATTTGTCTTTTATCTTTGAAATCATGATTTCACTTATGTAATTAAGCATGTTAAATGTAAGTGTGTTATGGATAAGTTACCTAGGGGTAGATTCATGATGTAAATGTAATCATCAAAGTCAAATGAATCAGTTTCAATGTAATTAGGGAGGAGTCACTTAGAGCTCCCTATACTCCAACTTTCAGTTCAAAATTTTGTGGATCTCATCCTCAACTCAGGAGTTCGACCCCTGAGGATGAGAGAATGTAGTTTTGATGTCTATATCTTCTCTTTCTTCACTCTTAGCAAGGGTTGGAATCAATTGGGATGCTAGTGTATTGATCAAGAACCAGTTTGGCCTAGAAATTAATGAAGAATTGCAGCTTTTTCCTTGGGATTCATGTGGTATGAATGTTTGGAATTGTTTTTTCTCTGTGATAATTTGTATGAATGTTTTGTAAGCTCATAAAAATTTCATGTCTATTATATGATAAATTTCAAGTTGATGGGTATAATACATGTTTTTCATGCTTTGTTTTGGGAAATTTGTCATAATTTTTCCATTTTATTCAGTTTAGGAAGAATACATCTCCTATGATCTTCCTAGCTCCTCATCAATCTTAAATCATATCACCAAATCACCTTTAAGTGCTAAGCCTTATACTTACCTTGCACCATCGAATGGAATGTAATTCCATCTCGTTTTCCTTGACCTAGTCCCCTTGACCTAATCCTCATCCAGTAAGCCCAACCCAATCAAATCAAAACAAAACCCTCCTACATTTCATAGCTAGCCTAAAATTTTTTCATCCAACCTTCTTGGCTGTGATTTTTGTGGAGTGGGCCCTCTCCGACTTGGTAGGCCTAGATACCAGGTTAAAAGGTTGTTCTATGGTTACCTCTGTTGGGATCCCTTTTTCAGCCTTAGGGATTTGGCAGAGTGATAACATACTGGCGTCGTTGCCGAGGAATGAAAGACCATATATTCCCTGGGAAATAATGACAAAGTTTAGATATAATTGTTGATGGTGAAAAACAATTGGACACATAGGAAGGCTGTATCATTCAAAGGCACTGTGCGCTTGCCAATCTTCCTCAGAAACACTCAAAAGGCCTCTAAAATTCACAAACTCACCTTCAATCTCTCAAAAGTGGTTCTTCACACCTCCAAACAAGAAAGTAAGTTAAAATTTCTTCATTCCTCCTCTCATCAAATTATTTTGGACGTGTGAAGTTTTTTAAGAGCAGTTGGTGTCTTTCTTCAAATTCAAAACCCTAGTATTCTTAATGATACCTAATTACACTTCAATTTCAATCCCAACACATTCATACCCTTCCCACAATTCCATGTTCCCTTTCCCAAATCCCTACATTGACATTCCCTTTCCCTAAGCCTTCATTTCCTTAAAAACCTAAGCCATAGGTACAATGTTTTCCCAGGCCCCCAATTCCCTACACTTGTGATAAATTCCCTATTCCAAACTCCTATATATCCCTACTCCCTGTCACGTTACCTAATTCATAAATCCCTACCCCCATGTCCCTCAATTACCCTATCCCATTCCCTAGCCCTAAAAATCACATTTCACTATCATGACACTTCCCTAGGGTTTTGACACTAAGACATCATGGAAGAAGCAAAAAATATACCATATAGTGAGGGAGAAGAAATAGAAGGGAGGAGGCCACACAAAGGGGGAATAATACTCAAATTAGAGCCCACAAATACCAAGGAATTTTTGGCATATCCTATGGCTGTGACATGTTTCAAACATGTTGGATGTTTTGAGTTCTGTGAGAAAATTCAGAAGGTCCAACACCATGCTATGTTGACCAAAATTTTCATCTCTAACCTCCATGAAAACCAGGTTTCTCTTGCTAGTGTCAGCTTCACTTTGTCAACTTCCATCATCTCAGCTACCACCGGGATCCAAAATGTTGGGGAGAAATGGTTCAAACAGAAAGACTTGGAGAAGAATAACTAAGAGCCTTTCATCAAACCTAGGTACAAGAATGAGAAAAAGAGGATTTTCATTTCTCTTACCTCCTGGAGAGACATGCTCCCATGATGAAAATAATCATGAAATAATTTTCATGTGAAGGTAGATTTTCTAGATTGTATGCCTATCACATCCGACTACTTATGCAATTCACTAGGGTAAAGATGCTCAACATACCCTACTACCTCTTTCGGAGAATTGATAAGATGGAATTTATTGTCCAGAAGAGAGAGTATGAACACCAAATGAAAAATATTTTTCACCACTCCCTCATCAAAATCATAGTCCTCCATCACCTTAAGCAATTTAACATTCCATGGAGTTCATTCATAGCTGATGACATATTCACTGCTCCACCTATGCAGCATGCCCAAAATGTGCCTTCATCATCTCATCCTTCCACTTCCATTCCTCCATCTCAGCCCACAGTACATTCATCATCATCAGATTAGTCTCCTTCACCTATTTCATCACCATCATCTACATCCCACATTGGGACTGGGTCACCTAGTAGAGTTGAGATCAATGAGCCTAAGCATGCTAATGTGGCTGAGATAGAGACATTGGAAAAAACATGCCAGAGGGGTCATAGGTAGATGTTTTCTCCACATATTGTGGAAGAGGCCCTGCCTTCTTCACCAATAAAGCAGGTACATAAGGGGAAAGAAAATATGGTAGAGAATTATGAACATGAGCCAGTCATTCATGATGAGGATGACCTCCATGAAACAGAGCAGGATTTTGACCTTGTCGACGTAGATGAGCATGATGACGATGAGATCACTAGTGTAGTCATCAAGGGGAAGGATGCAAAGATTGGAGAGCTCCAAACTAATATTGACAGGTCCAAATTTGTCATAAACTTCCTTGAGTAGGAAAACAAACAATTGAAAACTAAGCATGCCATTGATGAGGTGAAATTCGTCACAACTCAAAGGGAGGCAGAAAAAGCCAAGCTTATATTAGAAGAGACACTTGAAAAGCATGGTTTGCTTGAAGAATAATAAGAAAAAGCACCAAGAGGCAGAACTATAATTAGAGGGATGAAAAGAGCTCTATCTCTAGAAAGGAAAAAAGAGGCTGAGCTTGTTTATCATTTAATCCTAAATGAACAAATTGCAATGGTAATCAATGAAAACCAGGAGCCATAGCTTGATAGAGAAAACCAGCACTTGGAGAAGCTTTTGGAGAGGGAAAACAGAGACAATGAAATACTAAGGATGAAGGTCAAACACTTTGATTAAAAGGATAAAATTGCAAAGGCCAAGCTCAAAAGAGCCAATGAAAAAATTGAGGCTTTGACCATGCAAGAGGAGAGAATAAAATTGGATATACTTGCAGAGGCTTCACTCCAAGCCTAGCCACATCATCAATAATCATTTCAAAATTTTGAATATTTTTGGATAATTTTTGTAAATTCTGTCTTTTTATTGAGTTTTTGGGACAGTCAGGTCATAGAAAAAGTGTCAAATGTGCAACTCCCTTGGCGCTGCGCTCTTTTTTTAGCCATATTTTGATAAAAAGGTCACCACCATTGGATGCAAAATGGTCAATAAATCTCAAAAAACCACTTTTCAAGCCTTGGTTTGCAAAACAAGTGGGTGAAAAAAGTAAATAACCAAAAAATCATGTTTCTGCCTCATTTTTGGCCTTGGCGCTGCGTGCTGAGAAGTCTTTGGAGGATGGAGTTTTGATAGGGAAAATGAGCTTCATTTAAAAAAATGAAGACATATTCAAAAAGTAGACCTTAAAGGGCTTTCCAACAAACCATATTGGACCCAATTGTGACACCTGCAACCCCGTAAAAAACAACTTGTAAGATGGAGGGCATGTTTACCAAAGGGAGGACGCGTTTACCAAAGTGAGGGTGCGTTTGACAGTTTGCTGATATTTTTCAAATTTCACTAAAAATTTGACTTTTGTCTATGAAATCATGATTTAACTTATGTAATTAAGCATGGTAAATGTAAATATGATATGGATAAGTTAACTAGGGGTAGATTCACGATGTAAATGTAATCATCAAAGTCAAATGAATCAATTTCAATGTAATTAGGGAGGAGTCACTTAGAGCTCCCTACACTCCAGCTTTCAGTTAAGAATTTTGTGGATCTCATCCTCAACTCAGGAATTCGACCCCTGAGGATGAGGGAATGTATTTTTTATGTATATATCTTCTCTTTCTTCACTCTTATCAAGGGTTGGAATTAGTTTGGATGCTAGTGTATTGATCAAGAACCAGTTTGGCCTAGAAATTAATGAAGAATTGCAGCTATTTCCTTGGGATTCATGTGGTATGAATGTTTGGCATTGTTTTTTCTCTGTGATCATTTGTATGAATTTTTTTTAAGTTCATAAAAATTTTATGTCTATTATATGATAAATTTCAAGTTGATAGGCATAATACATGTTTTTCATGCTCTGTCTTGGGAAAATTTTCATAATTTGTCCATTTTCTTCAGTTTAGGAAGAATACATCTGCTATTATTTTCCTAGCTCCTCATCAGTCTTAAATCATCTCACCAAATCACCTTTAAGCGCTAAGTCTTCTGCCTTCCTTGCCCCATCGAATGGAATGCAATTCCATCTCATTTGCCCTGAATTAGTCCCATTGACCTAATCCTCATCTAGCAAGCCCAACCCAATCAAATCAAAACAAAACCCTCCTACATTTCATATCTAGCCTAAAAAATTTTCATCTAGCCTTCTTGGCTGTGATTTTTGTGGAGAGAGCCCTCTCTGACTTGGTAGGGCTAACTACCAAGTTAAAAGGTTGGTTTGTGGTTATGTCTATTGGGATTGCTTATTCAGCCTTAGGGATCTGGCGTAGTGATGACATACTGGCGCTGTTGCTGGGGAATGAAAGATCAGATCTTCCGTGGGAAAGAACGATAAAATTTAGATATAATTGTTGGTGGTGAACAACAATTGGAAACATAGGAAGGCTATACCATTCACCTGGAGACTTCATTGATAGAAAGATCGAGAAAATCAACACTTCATGGCCATTCCACTGCATGAAGATCAGTAGCTTGAAGAATTTTGAAGATGGAATATATTGCAAGAAGGTATTCTCCAATGAAGAGAGATCACATTCCAGGTTTCTGAAATAAAATTCCTAAGGTAGATTGGCAATGGAATTTTCCTATGTTTAAATATGATTATAGGAATGATGCTGCTTTACATCTGGTTAAATTTCACATGCATACACACAAGTTGAAGGTTGAATTTCCTGAATATTGTCTCTTAAATATGTTGATGGCTTCTCTTGATGGAAAAGCACAATCTTGGTATGAAGGTTTTCCACCTGCCAATATTCAATGTTATTTTAGAGTTTTCCATTCAACATTTTATGAAGAATACCAGGAGTCCTACTCTTCTTTGTCTTTGGCTAATAATTTTTGTGATCATTTTGAGGTTTTCATTCAAAATCTAGAGAATTCTTATGATGATAATGAGTTCATGGATGAAGAGATCTTAGAGGCTTTGCATGACAATCCTTTTCATCACCAAAAAGAGAAAGTGTTTTCTTTCATGGAAGAAAAAGATGATTTATATTGTCTTGATGTTCATTAAGACTTCCCAAAAGAGATAATTCTTGCAGCTGTACAACAAGTTGATCAGCCAAAGGTTAAAGAAGATATTCAACAACCTTGTGAATCTTTAGGAGAGAAAGAAGGCAATTACTATTTTATCAAAAGAAAACAAAAAGTATTTTCTCCTCTGTCTGAAGATGATATAGATCAACTCTTGAAAATTCATGTTACAACCCAAGCTAATACAGGTTTGTAGTGTTCACATAGTTAAGAAGGCGTTGGTAAAAATTATTCCACTTTTGAAAATGAAAATCTGAGTTTAAATGATAACAATCATGAGATTGATGAAACTATATAGGAAGTAGTTATGAATGAGCCAATTTGTGATGATAATTCCTTGTGATAAGATCAACTAATATGGACTATTTTCTTTCATGAAGATGATAAGGCTGTCATGTTTAACAATCTTGAAGATTGTTTTATGTTCAAAGATAATTTAGAATATAAATGGAAGGAGTATGAGCCTAAGAGAGAGAACATTCAAGTGATAGAGTCATAGTTTCCCGTGATTTAGGAATTTGCAACCAATACTCAGACAATAGAAAGTCATATTTCTTTATGCCTTCCTTTTGATCAATAACCAAGTGTTCTTTCATATCAGAATGAAGGGAGCACTTGTATTTTTACTGCTGGATCTCAAGAAAAGGTAATGCTTCAGGATTTTCAAGATCCCTTCGGCAGTCTTTTGAAAGCATTGGAGAAGATGAATATTGTCTTGTTTGTCAACATAAGCCTTGGTTTCAGTTTTTATTGTGAGTTGCCTACATGTACATCATTCTTCCTGCTTGAGGAAAATGAGAGCATAACTTCAGTAAGTAGCCATCTCCTGGATTGGTTACACTGGAAGGATCATTTCACCAAATCATGAATTGTGCAGTAGATAAGAGTAGGTTGGTATCATTTCAGTTTGATTTGATTTTGTTTTCAGTAGCATTTTTCTTTCAATATTCATTTTTTCTACAAGTGTGAAGTAGAGAATCATTGGAGTTCAGAGCCTGAAATGAAGGCCATGGAGTTTCACCGATTTTCTGCCATTTTCAAGTTCAGTTTTTAGTCAAGTAAGTCAATATTGAGTCCAGTTTTAGTAATTTGAGTTTGCATTGAGTTAGTCTATTTTCTGAGTTGTTAGTTTTCAGTCAAGTTTTTCAGTTTGAGTTTTGACCGTATTGGCCCAATGGAAGAAGCATTGATCTGCAAAATCCAGAGTTCTATGGTTCTTGAAACCTCTTTCAGATCTATCATCCCCAATAAGGCCAATGTTAGTTTTAGTATTTGCATACTGCCATCAGTGATAAAAAATAATATTTTCATATAATTTTAGGAGTCCCACTCATAAATTTTTAATCATTCCATTAGGTCATGTAAAAAATTCACTCACTAATGGTAGCCCTAGTCATAAAATATCACTCCTCCTCAAAATTTATACTTGTTGGCCCACATTCATGTTTTTCTAAGCATAAATAAGTCATGAGAGTCTATTTCATCATGTCATTATGTCAGTTAAAGTCACCATGGATTCTGGTCATTCAAGGTCCCGTTAGGTCATTAGGTTTCATTTTCCAAGGTTCAATAAAACACCATTTCATTTGCATAAGTTCAGAAAAATAATGAGAGTGATTGAATAATATTCCTTTATCATCTGAAGAAGATTTTCCAACATGTAAATATGATCTCCAAGGAAGATTTGCAAATTCCTAATTTTGTTTTCAAGTTATGATTTTATTCTGCAATATAATTTTATTAAAAAACATAGATGTAATTTATTTTTTATTTTTATGTTCATTATATGTAATAAGTACTATTCCCAAGATGCCAATTCAACTCCAAATGCCAAACTGAAAACCAAACAAAAGCAATGTAAATAATTCCTACTTCAGCATCATCAACCTGCAAAAGACAAAGTCAAAGTGTAAAGGGTATTTTTCAAAATTTTCAAAGGTGAAAGTGAAACATTAGAAAGTGGGTTTTAAGTCAAAAGATCAATTTGAATCAAGTATAAAATCCTTCATGAGATCAAAAGAGACCTCATTTGTCTCTTACTACCATCGAGAAAACTCAGCAAATCAGGGTTTTCAAGTTTTTAAGGCCAAATCAGCAAAATAGGGGAGGCGCTACATGTTTTCCAAAGGGAGGGCATGTTTGCTTCTGGTGTTGTGCTGCGCGCTTGCATTGTGCGCTGTGTGCCTACCAAAGGCGCTGCACGCTTTCCTGTGGCGTTGCATGCCTGTAAATCTGTTGTGTAACCAGTTCCAAAAAGAGAAGAAAGAGATATCAACGCCTTAGAAATAAGCCACTTCGAGGGGGAAACCTCCAATACATTACATAAATGAACAATTCTTGGATGATACAATTTACAAAACCTCCTTTCTCTATATAGGAGTCCATGGGGCCATAATGTAATCCTAGTGGGCCACAATGTAATCCTAGCCGACCTAACAATAATAATTTAAGGGCACAATAATAACAAAATGGGGGTTACAAGGGGACAATAATAACAATAAGGGGTTTACACTAACAATAATAAGGGGCTATACTAGTGATATAGGGACCTAACATGCCCCTCTCCTTCAAAAAAGTGTTGTCCTCAACACTTGAGTAGCTCCGGGTGCTTCTGTATAAAATTCTCATCCTCCCATGTAGAATCTTCGGTGGGTAAGTTCTTCCACTTGATGAGATACTCTGAAATTGATCGATTCCGTAGTTGTCGAGTTCTTGTTTCCGTGACCGCTTCAGGTTCCAATATGATTTTTCCTTCCTCATCAAGTTCTGGAAATATTGTTTAAACTGGAAGATTTTCACCTATAACCTTCTTTAAGCATGAAACATGGAAAACTGGATGTACTCGCGAAGAAACAGGAAGCTCCAATTTGTATGCCATAGTACCAATCTTTTGCAACACCTTGTAAGGACCATAGTACTTTGGCGATAATTTATTATCCTTCTTAGCTTGCTTGAGGGACATTTGCTTGTATGGTTGTAGCCGTAAAAATACCCAATCTCCTACATCAAAACTTCTCTCGCTGCGATGTTGATCTGCCTGTTGTTTCATTCGATTTTGTGCCAAATTCAGGTTATCCTTTAAGAGTTGGAGAACTTCCTGCTGATGCTCGATGTGATCTTCCACTGCTTGAACCTTCGAATTTTCCATTAAATATGATGTGATGGATGGTGGATGATATCCATAAAGTGCCATAAATGGGGTCATTTTTGCTGCAGTATGGAAGGAAGTGTTATACCACCATTCCGCGAGAGGTAACCACTTGACCCATGTGTTTGTTTATCAGATACAAAAAAACGAAGATATCCTTCCAAACATTTATTTACTATCTCATTTTGACCATCGGATTGAGGATGATAAGATGAGCTATGAGCTAATTGAGTACCCAAACAAGAAAATAACTCCGTCCAAAAATTTCCAGTAAAAATGGGATCTCTGTCGCTCACAATAACCCTTGGGTTTCCATGTAGCTTTTGAATTGTGTCCATAAATGTAGTATCAACTGTACTTGCTTTAAATGGATGAGATAATGCACAAAAGTGTGCATACTTGGTAATTCTATCAACTACCACCATGATGACACTCTTTCCTTCGGACTTAGGTAAACCTGTGATAAAATCCACTGAAATCTCCTCCCAACGTTGACTTGGAATGGACAAAGGTTGTAGAAGACCCGAGGTCTTAATTGTCTCAACTTTATTCTCCTGGAAAACCAAACATTACGCCACAAACTTTTGAATATCAGATTTAAGGCCATCCCAAAAAAATTATTTCTTCACCCTATGGTAAGTTTTTAAAAATCCTAAGTGTCCTCCTAAAGGAGAAGTGTGCAATTCCAAAAGAATATTTTGTTTTGGTTGGGAATTCTTACAAAGATATAAGCGATCTTTGTACCATAAGGAATCATTTTTCCAACTAAATGTATCAGATGTACTAGGATCTTGCTGCAACTTTTGAATGAGTGTCCATACATCTTTTTCCTTCTTCCATTCATCTCTTGCTTCGGTTATCCAATCTGGTTGGATAGTAGAAATGGCACAAAGCAATGCTTCCACCTCTTCATTCTTTCTTGAGAGTGCATCTGCAACAACATTAAGCTTTCCTTTTTTGTAGATTATTTCAAAGTCATACCCCAACATCTTTGTGACCCATTTTTGCTGCTCTTCTGAAGATAGTCTTTGTTCCAAAAAGTGTTTAAGACTATCATGATCAGTTTTTACCTTGAAGTGTCTTCCCATTAGGTAAGTTCGCCATTTCTTTAGTGCATGCAGTATTGCTAACATTTCCTTCTCAAAAATAGGTTTCTGTAAATACTTTCCTTTGATTGGACGACTTTCAAAAGCAATGGGTCTTCCTTCCTGCATTAAAACTGCACCAATTCCATTTCCTGAGGCATCAAATTCCACAATAAAGGTTTTTGTGAAGTCTGGCGTAGCTAAGACCGGTGCATGGCACATTACCTCCTTAAGACGTTTAAAGGCCTTAGTTGCTTCAGGAGTCCATGAAAATGCATCTTTCTTCAATAATGTTGTTAGTGGTGCTGCTATTCTCCCATAATTCTTAACAAACTTGCGATAATACCCTGTTAACCCGAGAAATCCTCGCAACTTCTTTATGGTTGTGGGGACTTTCCATTCCTTAATGGCTTTAATTTTGGTAGGGTCTACTTTAACACCCTCGTGAGATACAATATGACCCAGATATTCCACCTCTTGTACTCCAAAGAAACATTTGGATGTTTTTGCATATAATTGTTTCTCCTGCAATAGTTTGAGCACCCTGTCAACATATTCAACATGATCCTTCCAAGACTGCTGTAGATTAGTATATCATCAAAAAATACTAGCACAAATTTTCTAAGGAAGGGTTTGAAAATGGAATTCATCAACCCTTGAAATGTAGAAGGTGCATTGGTAAGGCCAAAAGGCATGGCCAAAAATTCATAATGACCCTCATGAGTTCAAAATGCTATTTTTGGAATATCTTCAGTCTTCATTCTAATTTGATGATATCTTGAACGAAGATCCAACTTGGTAAAATAAATTGCTCCATGTAATTCATCCAATAATTCATCAATAACGGGAATGGGAAATTTATCTTTAATGGTGAGCTTATTGAGCTCCCTATAATCCGGACACATTCACCATGATCCATCCTTCTTGTGTACCAATACTACGGGAGCAGAGAAAGAACTTTGACTAGGTTGAATTATACCCGCCTCTAACATTTCTGCAATCATACGTTCAATTTCGCTCTTTTGGAAGTAAGGATATCTATAAGGCCTAATGTTTGGAGGAACACTTCCCGGAATCAAATGAATAGCATGATCATGATCACGAATAGGTGGGAGTCCTTTGGGAGTTTCAAACACCTTGGAATGATTGTCCAAGACTTGTTGGAGATCTGCGGAAATAGATGATTTTGATGTCGGAACTTCTAGTGAGCATAATTGTGCAATTACGCCTCGTTGTTCTTTCTTTAGAAGCTTTGTCATGACATTAGAGCTTATTATCCTTCCCGGATTCCCTTCAATACCCCGTAATTCGACTTCCTTTCCTTTTGAAAAAATTTCAAGAAAAGTTCTTGAAAATTAAAAGCTACCGTCCCCAAAGATTGTAACCATTGTACTCCTAGTACAACATCAGCACCTCCCATAGGAATGGAAAGCATTGGACTAGTCAATACATATTCCCCCATGGTTAGCTTGATATTATGGCATTTTCCAGAGCAATTTATGGTTCCTCCATTTGCAACCATCACTTGACATTCTGGTGCTGGGTATAGGAAACAATTTAATTCCTTGGCTACCTTACAATGAATAAAATTATGGGTGCTACCTGAATCAATCAACACTATTACCTTTTTCTTCTTGATTTTTCCTTGTATCTTGAGAGTTTGAGGAGTGGTAATTCCTTCCAGTGCATTACATGATATGATCGGATTCATTTCTTCCTCTTCTAGGGTTGGTTCCTGGTGTATATCCTCTTCTTGTTCATTTTCTTCTTCCTCTTCACAATCTATGTAAAATAATTTCTTCTCAGCACACTTATGACCTTTAGTGTATTTGCTATCACAACTGTAGCAAAGCCCTTTTGCTCTTTTTTTCTTCCAATTGTTGTGGTGTCAACCTTGTAGGTTGTGGAAATCTAGGCGTAGCAACATTTCCTTCTTTATAGAATTGAGTGGTAGGCTTCCTTGTCACCATAATTTTACATTCAACTTTTCTTGCCAACTTGAATGCCTTCTCCAATGAATCAGGTTCCAAAACACGAACTTCATGTTGGATGTTATCCTTTAGAGTACCTATGAAGAGATCAATCCTGTGTTCCTCTGGAATATCGGTTACCCTTATATTCAATTTTTGGAAGTCCTCAATGTGTTGCCCCACTAAACCCTTTTGTTTGAGATTTATCAATTGGCTAAAGAAGGTGTTGCTCTTTGTATCCTCATAATGTGCTATCATTTCCTCGGTAAAAATTGACCAAGTGACAATTTTTTTACGGGAGCAAAGCCATTGATACCATACAAATGTATTTTGTTCTAAATGTAAAGTTGCAATGCGTACCTTTTGTGTGTTTTGCACGTTATGGAGATCAAAATATTGCTCCATCTGTAGTATCCACGTTACAGGATCCTTTCCATCAAACTTCCTCATATCCATTTTTGGAATATGGTGGTTCTTCCCGCCAACATTAGAGTTTATGAAATCACGATTAACATTTATTTTGTTCTCATCATGAGGTTATTCTACTATATTTTCACCATTAGGAAACCTTTCTTGTATCAAATTTGTCAAATCTTTGATGTTTGATTTTAGATCATCCATCTTAGCTTCCATGCCAGCTTCCATTCCATCCATCTTAGCTTCCACGCCATCCATCTTAGCTTCCACGCCTTTCTTCAAACCGTCCATATTCACTTCCACGCCATCCATCTTAGCTTCCATGCCTTTCTTCAAACCGTCCATCTTCACTTCCACGCCTTTCTTCAAAACTTCCATTTCATTTTTTGTTGCTCTTTACGAGAGTGAAATTTGTTGCACTTGCTCTTGTAATTTTGATAGATCATGTTGCAATTCTTCATCTTCATGAGTCATAGTAGAGCCTTCTGAAGGCTTAATGGGTGTTGAATTATTTTTACGGGGCATATTTTAGAACCCAATACTGCTATATATTCTACAATATGCCCTTGGAATCAATTCAAATTGATTCTTCAAGAAGACTCATGCAATTTGGAAAGAAAAAAAATATACACACCTTTTTCTTACTTTTTAGGAACTCGATATTGAAATTGGATTATCTCTATTATTGCAACACTTCAATATTTTAATTTCAGTATCAACGTAGCCCTCTGAATTATCTTTTAAATGCCATAGGTCTGACCTGATTTGGATTCTCCAAGACAAAGTTGTGTCCAATCTCCCACAATGACCTAATTCTGGACTGGTTCAGTAGAGCGAACTTGTACGACTTGCCACGTGTCACTGTTTTTTCCTTTGTCTCTGAAATTGATAGCGAAGAAACTACAGGCCGTGTACTTGCGACCACTTTTGACGGCACTCCAATCCAATCTTCAGAGAGAGAGTTATTGAACTTTTCCCATGATCACCTCTTTGAGATGAAATTCAGGAGCCTGAAAAAGCACTACCTTCCACAGATCATATCTCCAAAAATATTGCGAACCAAGCTCTGAAATTTTTTGAAGAATTTCTTCAGGATTTCAGCTTTGCACCATATGAATTTCAGATTTTGAACCTTCGTAGAAAAAGTTTTATAGCGAAAATTCCGCGATGACCTGTTTAGGAGCTTGAAAAAAGGCCTAACTTCCACAGATGATATCTCCGCAAATATTACGAACCAAGCTCTGAAATTTTTAGACAATCTTCCTCCGGATTTCAGCTTCGCACCCTAAAAATTTCAGCTTCTGAAACTTCGTAGAAAAAAAGTTATAGCGAAAATGCCACGATGACCTATTTGGAGCAGCGAAACCCTAGAATCCCAAAGCTCCGATACCAAATGTTGTGTAACCAGCTCCAAAAAGAGAAGAAAAGAGATATTCACGCCTTAGAAATAAGCCACTTCGAGGGGGCAACCTCCAATACATTACATGAATGAACAATTCTTGGATGATACAATTTACAAAACCTCCTTTCTATATATGGGAGTCCATGGGGCCATAATGTAATCCTAGTGGGCCACAATGTAATCCTAGCCGACCTAACAATAATAATTTAAGGGCACAATAATAACAAAATGGGGGTTACAAGTGTACAATAATAACAATAAGGGGGTTACACTAACAACAATAAGGGACTATACTAGTAATATAGGGACCTAACAAAATCTTCCTTAGCAACTCTAAAAAAGTCCTCTAAACTTCACAAAATCACCTTAAATCTCTCAGCAGTGTTTCTTCACACCTCCAAACAAGCAAGTTACAATTTCTTCATTCCTCCTCTCATCAAGTTATTTTGGATGTGTGAAGTTTTTTAAGAGTAGTCTGATGTCTTTCTTCAAATTCAAAACCCTAGTATTCCTAAAAATACCTAATTACACTTCAATTTCAGTCCCTACACATTCATACCCTTCCCACATTGCCATATTCCCTTTCCCAAATCCCTACATTGAGATTCTCTTTCCCTAAGCCTTCATATCCTTAAAACCCTAAGACTTAGGTACGCTATTTTCCTAGGTTCCCAATTCCATACACTTGTGATAAATTCCCTATTCCAAACACCTATATCTCCCTACTCCCTGTCACATTCCATAATTCATATAAACCTACCCCCATATCCCTCAATTACCCTATCCCATTCCCTAGTCCTAAAAATCATATTTCACTATCATCACACCTCCCTAGGGTTTTGAAACTAAGTCATCATGGAAGAAGCAAAATAAAAACCATACAGTTAGGGAGAAGAAACAGAGGGGAGGAGGCCACACAAAGGGGGAATAATACTCATATTAGAGCCAACAAATACCAGGGAACTTTTGGCATCTCCTATGGCTATGACATGTTTCAAACATGTTGGTGTTCTATGAGAAAATTCAGAAGGTCCAACACCATGCTATGTTGACTAGAATTTTCATCTCTAACCTCCATGAAAACCAAGTTACTCTTGCTGGTGTCACTTTCACTGTGTCAACTACCATCATCTCAGCTACCATCAGGATCCAAAATGTTGGGGAGAATTGGTTCAAACATAAAGAATTGGAGGAGCATAACTATGAGCCTGTCATCAAACCTAGGTACAAGAATGAGAGAAAGAGGATTTTTCCTTTCTCTTACCTACTAGAGAGATATGCTCCCATGATGAAAATAATCATGAAATACATTTCATGTGAAGGTAGATTTTCTATATTTTATGCCTATCACATGCGGTTACTTATGAAATTCACTAGGGTAAAGATGCGCAACATACCCTACTACCTCTTCTGGAGCATTGATAAGATGTAATTTATTGTCTAGAAGAGAGAGTATGAACATTAAATGAACAATATTTTTCACCACTCCCTCATCAAAATCATAGTCCTCCATCACCTCAAGCAATTGAACATTCCATGGAGTTCATCCATAGCTAATGACATATTCATTGCTCCACCTATTCAACATGCCCAAAATGTGCCTTCATCATCTCATCCTTCCACTTCCATTCCTCCATCTCAGCCCACTATACATTCATCATCATCAGATCAGTCTTCTTCAACTATTTCACCACCATCATCTCCATCCCACATTGAGAGTAGGTCACCTAGCAGAGTTGAGATCAATGGGCCTAAGCAGGCTAATGTGGCCGAGATAGAGACATTGGAAAAAACATACCAGAGGGGTCATTGCAGGCAGGTGTTTGCTCCACAAATTGTGGAAGGGGCCCTGCCTTCTTCACCAACAAAGCAGGTATAGAAGGGGGAAGAAAAGATGGTAGAGAAGGATGAAAATTAGGCAGTCATTCATGATGAGGATGACCGCCATGAAACATAGCAGTATTTTGACCTTGTTGACCCAGATGAGCATGACAATGATGAGATCACTAGTGTAGTCATCAAGGGGAAGGATGCCAAGATTAGAGAGATCTAAACTAATCTTGATAGGTACAAATTTTTCATAAAATTCCTTGATCAGGAAAACCAACAGTTGAAAACTAATCATGCCATTGATGAGCTGAAATTCATCACAGCTCAAAGGGAGGCAGAAAAATCCAAGGTTATGTTAGAAGAGACACTTGAAAATCATGGTTTTCTTGAATAATAAGAAGAACGACGACAAAGAGGCAGACCTAGAACTAGAGGGATGAAAAGAGCTCTAGCTCTAGAAAGGAAAAAAGAGGCTGAACTTGCTGATAAGTTAACCCTAAATGAACAACTTGCAATGGTAATCAATGAAAACTAGGAGCCATGGCTTGATAGAGGAAACCAACACATGGAGAAGCTTTTGGAGAGTGAAAACAAAGACAATGACATACTAAGGAGGAAGGTAAAACACTATGCTCAAAAGGACAAAGGCCAAGCTCAAAAGAGCCAATGCAAAAATTGAGGCTTTGACCATGCAAGAGGAGAAAATAAATTTGGATATACTTGCAGAGGCTTCACTCAAAGCCTACCACATCATCAACAATCATTTCAACAATTTTGAAGAGTTTTGGATCATTTTTGTAAATTCTGTCTTTTTATTGAGTTTTTGGGACAGAAGGTCATAGAGAAAGTGTCAAATGCACAACTCCCTTGGCGCTGCGCTCTTTCTTGAGCCATATTTTGAGAAAAAGGTCACCACCATTGGATGCAAAATGGTCAATAAATCTCAGAAAACCACTTTGCAAGCCTTGGTTTGAAAAACAAACAAGTGAAAAAAGTAAAAAACCACCAAAAATTCATGTTTTTGCCTCATTGTTGGCCTTGGCGCTGCACACTGAGAAGCCTTGGGAGGATGGAGTTTTTACAGGGAAAATGAGCTTCATTTTCAAAAATGAAGACATATTCAGAAAGTAGACATGAAGAGATTTCCAACAAGCCATCTTGGAGCCAATTTGGACACCTAAAACCCAATAAAAAACAACCTACAATATGGAGGGTGCATTTACCAAGGGGAGGGCGTGTTCACCAAAGAGAGGGCACGTTTGACAGTTTGCTGATATTTTTCAAATTTAACTAAAAATTTGATTTTTGTCTTTGAAATCATGATTTCAATTATGTAATTAAGCATGGTAAATGTAAATATGATATGGATAAGTTACCTAGGGGTAGATTCATGATGTAAATGTAATCATCAAAGTCAAATGAATTAGATTCAATGTAAATAGGGAGGAGTCACTTAGAGCTCTCTTGGCTCGAGGGGTCCTGACTGAGGTTCGAAGGTTAAGGTTTGCCAAAAAACCCCTATACTACTAGTCCTTTCGGCAGTGACCTGCTTGCGCGGGCCAAAGTCTCACCCAAAGCAGTATGGGAGGGTGTTGGAACCGGGTTTCCGCACCATGAGAGAGAGTGGGTAAGTCAAATAGATCTGCGTTCATAGCCTATCGAGTTCACACCAAACAGATATATTTTAAAGGTTGTTAACAGTATAATCACAATATACAGATCTAATATCATGCACATATATAGTTAATAACTTCGCATCCACATGCGTATCAACAGTAATCAACACACAGTACCATAACACATCATCAATAGATTACAATTATACCATAACATAGATTCGCAACATAAGCAGGAAATAAAATAGTATTTGCAATAGATCCTGACACTGTGGCATCAACAACAATATACCAGATTAGATAACACAGAAATACCTTAATCGTATCTGCATATATTAATATCCAAAACCCAATACAATCTGACACAGCCTACGCACACAGCCAGCAGGGTCCGCACATAGCAGGACTGAGGATCTCCGTGCACACAGCCAGTAGGAATCCTTACCCAAACGACCCAACAACAGATCTAATAATTCGCACTTAGCATCAAACCTTAATATTTTCTACCTTAAGATTCAAAAATATTCCTCTATTTATATCGACTTAGCCTACGCTTCCAATGGTCCGCAAACTGTGGTTTGCAGACTCTTGGTCTATCCTTGACCCATTACAATGCATTCGAGGCTTGGAACCGCCCCAAAACCCCTGTGCTAGACTAAATAATATAAAAAATATACAAAATTATACAAAATTCGTAGCTTTTAGGGGACCCTGTTCCAACAGTCCCCCAACACAATCTTGTGACTCGTCCCGAGTCACTGCGATGGTGGGGTCTCCACCTGCGCCTGCAAGAGCATGATCACCTACACCAGTGGAGGTAGTAAACCTTCACTCTGAGCATCAACATTTTGTGCAATATCTGCCAAATTCTATGAATTCGGGCCCTCTGTTGCACCGGTGACACTCTCCAGAGTCTGGTTTAGCTGTTTGATAGTGACATCGATATCTTGGGTGAGATTGAGGGCTTCATCAGCCCATGGCTTAAGATGGTCTCTGAGAGTCTTCTTCTTCTGGCGGAGGTTTTCGATATCATCCCAAAGGGCATGGCTAGTTTGCAGTCATGCCAAGCATTGAGCAGGAATCAGAGTAGGCATCGTGGCTTCTAGCTGCTTGAGCGCTTCTTCCTTCTGTCGCAGGTCCTGATTGATTTCACACAGGATTGGGTTGCGCTATACCTTGGTCCATAACTGCATGAATGTATCCAACAATTGGGCACCCTGAGCAATTTGTCTTGTAATCACATTTGTAGCTGCGGTAACCAGCGTAGCTCGCTAGGCCCCGCACCTCCGGTGGCGTCTCTGGCTGCAACTTGGCCTGCAAGTCTATGAGATGTTGTTCCATCTGTGTTCCATCCTTGAGGCTTTTAATGTTGCGACCAACCCCTCAATATTGGCCTACGGGGTAGCCGTGACTGGTATTTCATCTGTAACATCCGCGCAGAGTCTACTAATTAAATTTTCCAGCTCCGTCTAATGCGCGGTGGCAAGGGTGCATGCAGCTTGGGCCTGAGATACTTCAACAACTTTTTCTTCAATTGCTTGCTCGACTGCGCTGAGCTGATGGTGTACTTGGAGATCTCGATGCTGGATTTATTCAAACAGTGTAGTGTGGAGCAGCTGCAACGACTCATGAGGTAGCTGGGCTAGATCCAACTGGCTCAAGGGGTCCTGACCCAGGTTCGAAGGTTAAGGTTTACCAACAAACCCCTATACTACTGGGCCTTTCAGAAGTGACATGCTTGCGTAGGCCAAAGTCTCACCCAAAGCAGTATGGGAGGGTGTTGGAACCGGGTTTCCGCACCCTGAGAGAGAGAGTAGGTAATTCAAACAGATCTGCGTTCACAACCTATCGAGTTCGCACCAAACAGATCTATTCATAGGGTTGTTAACAATATAATCACAATATACATATATAATATCGTGCACAGATCTAGTTAATAACTTCGCATCCACGTGCGTATCAAAAGTAATCAACACACAGTACCATAACAAATTATCAATAGATTACAATTATACCATAGCATATATTCACAGCATAAGCAGGAAACACAATAGTATTTGCAATAGATCCTGACAGTTCGCATCAACAATAATATACCAGATCAGACAACATAGAAATACCTTAACCGTATCCGCATATATTAATATCCAAAACCCAATACAATCTGACACAGTCTACGCACATAGCTACCCAACAGGAGTCCTTACCCAAGCGACCCAACAATAGATCTAACAATTCACACTTAGCATCAGACCTTAATCTTTTCTAACTTCTGGATTAACTATGGAGTCCATTTCTTGATCCGTTCTTCCTTCCAACACATCTGGAAATCTACGAGCCTTGCGAGCCACTCCTGAAGCTTAGTTGCAAATGTCACAAAGAATATTTCATAGATCTCTGTAAAAATGTACTTATTCTTCCACTTCTCTGCTGTCAGCTTTGCACTGCGATTCTCTTTCATCGCAAATTCTTGAACTTTATTTTCAAAGAACTCTTCAATTTATTTCTTCTTAGGTCTCCAATGTGTTCTTGGAATTAATCGATCTCTCTCTCAAAATGCTCCCAGTCCCGACAACAGAACCATTTGTTGGCTCAAGGGGTCCTGACCCAGGTTCAAGTTGAAGGAGAAAATCACTCCTATTTCCTAGGGAGATGCTAGAAGCTACCCTCTTGTATAAATAAACAAGAAGAAGAGCTCATTAGGATTCTAGTTTTGTTTTCAACTAGGTATCTATTTAGCTCAAGAACCTAGCACTGTTACTTTTACTTTCATATGATGTAATAGACATTTTATTTGATGATAATGAGAATCTTCTTATTGAGTTACCACTGAGTTAGTTCAGAAGGGTTGAGGCTCTTGGGTTTGGGCCCATCCTAGTGGCTTAGCTCCCTCTTGTGTATTTTTGTTTCTCTTAGCTTCAAGTATTTCTTAGTTTATTACATTTTAGTAGAGAATAATACATCAAAACCTGTGGTTGCAACCTCTACCTCACCTCTCTTGTGGGAGCATGAGTGGAAGGATTCACAACCATAGTCCAAAAATATTATGTTTATGATTTATTGGAAATATATTTGTTTTAGTTGTCTTGTTTTACATTTTATTTCTGTAGCTTAGAAGTTATTTTAGTGATTAGATCAGAGTTCTGGCATTGTTGGAGATGGGATCCCTAAGAAGTAAGTGTTTGGTCTCAACCTAGTCTCCTAAATTGAGTTCATTTAATTGTCAACTAGGGTTGGTAAACTACTGAAGTGAAGTGTACTTTATTTACCTAGGTGTTTGTTTCCTAATGCGTTGTGTTTAGTGTTTTATGATGTTTTTGGTCTTTTGTGATGATTTATGATGTTTTTGGTCTTTTGGTGGTTTTGTGTTCACAAGGAAAAATGACTAGAAAGCTAATGGAAAGAAGCTAATGATGAAAAACAGAGTGAAGCCTAATTGGTTGATAACAAATGACAGATGCAATTGCAAATATTGAAATAGAATCAAATCTAAACTATGATTAAGCAGAAACAAAGCTTGATAATGAATTTGAAGCAAATGATTCAAAACATACACTCAACTTGTCCAATTCTTTCATCAAAGGTATTTTGAAAAAAGCTTAAGAAATGGTCAGCTAAGTATACAAATTCTCCTAGTCTAAACAATTAAATAATCAACCTATAATGAGACAATATTTTATCCATGATTAAAGATTTGTAGAACATATTTGGAGAAAAACATTGTTGACATCATAGGATCTTCTACTCTAAGACTAGTTCCTAACTCTATTCTGCAGCTTAGTTTGATACCACTACAATTCACTCAAAGGTTACAGATTTTTAGAATAGTCTTTTGAGGAGATGTTAGTGAGATGATAAAGGAAGCTACAAAAGTCCTTCAGGCCTTGCAATGACACTGTCTTCTGTTCATATAGTTATGAATCAATTATAGATTTAGAACAATAAGAGATTTGTAAATAATGAAGGCTGTTTTGTTAAGTTTAACAACTGTAGTAATCTAACATGCAGTGGATGACAACTAAATGTGGAGTGAAAATGCAATGAGTTGGGCTAAAACTGAACTTCGGATGTCACTAGTCTAAAACAGTGTTGAACTAACAAGTCATTATCAAACCTTAAAATAGAATAACAAAGCATGAGTTGAATGCAATTAGACTCCGGAGTATCCTAACTAATTTATCATGCATTAATCTAGAGGATCATACAGCCTGTTTGTCCATCATAGTTGGTATTTTGGAAGAGTTTCTTAGAACAACATTGGCTATACAATTCAGTGCAAATGAAAATATAAAGACTGAAAGCAATTTAAAAACTAAGATATCATAACTGTCTCCTACCCATCATCAAGATATTTTGGAAAGGCGTTTTAAGAGCAAGAACAATTATGGTGCTTAGTGCAAACACACAACTAGAACGTTCAAGATCACAATCATGCTTAAGACATTAGAAGGAATTTTTGGAAGAGTACTTAGCATAAGTATAACTGTGATGGTGATCAAAAGAGATTGCAATTAAATCCTACAACACTATAGCCATTTCCCATTCTTTATCATAATCTTTTGGAAGATCTTCTTCTTTTGGAAGAGTTTTTAGAACGAGTATAACTACAGTAGCTAATGAAAACAACTACGAATTCAACTTCAGAAACGTAAAGGCAGCTAGGATACTTATCTAATTTACGCAAATAAATCCGTACAGGGGGCAGGGGCCCTCTACCACCAGACGGAATCTAACTCCAAATCAAATCAACGCTTTCAAAACAATAACGTTCAGTTTCATTAAAAATAAATAACTGAACGTATAAATGCTGTCTTTCAAATAAGAATGTAATCTAAGCAAAATCTAGAGCAAAATCTAGCCTATCTCTCGGTTTCCCAAGTGTTTTTATAACAAATTTACATAACAAGACTTGCAACAATTCGAGGATCATTGTCTTTCCTTATCGAAATCATATTAGGACTCTTAAAGTGGCAGCGTAAAAAGGAAAAGGACATCTGGACTAAGACAGTCCTATTAGAAATCTGCTTCCTTAAATGAGTTCCCACGTACCAAAACCATATCCAGAATTCGGTTCTTCCTTCATGATGAGCAACGAACAATGTAGACATGACGTGGAATATACCCATATGCGGTTTTCCTTGAGAGGCCACCTGGAACATACCCAAACGTGAAGACAGCTGCAGAATCGCCGGTTAGCTACGGAATGTCTGCATTCTGTAGCTAGTTCCGGTCAAAATGCATCACAATGACAAAAATCATAAAAATTAGCAAGTCAGTCATGTTAATCACTCTAAAAGTAATTTTAACTAAATTCATTGATCAATTGGGTCTGGGATAACAATGGACAAAGGAAAATGAGGTAAAGTAAGATGAAAGAAAGCACAATCTTGAGTCTCAACAGTAAGAAAGAAAGGAAACACTCCGCAGATAAAGGAGTGGAGCGCGCAACGCGAAGTCTGTTTTTGAGTCTTAGGGGATTTGGGGTGGTCAAATCCCTTTATTATGTAATGGGATGGGACTTTTGTGAACGTTTGACTTCACCCATGGTTTGGGAAAATGGTATTGTAAAAGCCAAATCTATATAAGGAGTTTAGATAAAAGTCATAGGTAAGGTTTTTGGCATGATAGATAATATGCGATGCATTTGGATGTAAGATTGTGCTAGAGTCTGTGTTTGGTTTAGAGGAAAAGGCTCTTGCAGCTGTGTGCGCAAAGACCTTAGGAAGTCTGCAACTATGTGCGCACGGTGGAAAGTGTATATAAAGAGAAGATATGTCTCTTAATGAAAGACAATTGAGAAGATCGGAGTTATATTGATGTGTTTCCTTTTTACTTGATGTTTTGAATATCTATGCTGATTAAGGATTTAGATCTTTAATTTAATAGCTCAGTCTTTTTTATGGTTATTACTTTGTTTAATGCTTGAATAAGTAAGATCGCGCAATTTTTTAGTCATTTCAACAAATGTGTTGAAAAACGTTGGTATTATTGATAGATATGGATTATGAAGTTCTGTTAAGAAGGAAAATACCTAAATCCATAGTCTAGTGTCCCTCTAGATACAGAAACCTAGTTCTAGCATCCCCCTATATTTCCTCGGGTGAGACTTCAATCTACGCAAGCAGGTCATTGCCGAAAGGGACGATAATAGTGGGTTTTTTTGGACTGCATAGTCACATTGAACTTGGGTCTAGACCCCATCAAGCCAACGAATGGTTCCCTTTTTGGGACCAATATCTTACTAAGGGATAGTTGGATGTGGAATTCGTCTAAGGAATAGATTGAAAATTGGGTTGATGAAAAAGAACGTGAATTTGTTGTGCAAGAAAATAGAGGTTCGCACATATCTACTGAACATTGGATACAAAAGTATATCTCAGATCAGTACGAGACATTTTTCGCATCATTTTCTAGTGAGCTGTACAAGTGGATATCAAGACTAGTAGCATAGGTGGATTATTTCAATAATAAGCCCACTGTGTGGACCTCAGATTTGATTGATAAGATGAAAAATATTGATAACAAGATCACGAGGGTTGTTGATTATTGGATAGATAGTATCCTCGGAGGGTTCATTACTCAATTCACGATCAAGAACTCTGTGTCTTATAGTGAAGCAGAGAAAAATTTCTTTAGAAACCTTAGAGGTAAGTACCTGAAGTCACTAAAATTCTGGATTAAAATGCTATTGTGTGAAAACGGTATATTACGGATGTGCTTAGATTAATGTTTGAATAAAGAGAACCTGGTGCCATGCGAAGTGGTAAGCGATTCAGAATAGGATAGGGTACTTACGGTGAAACTGAATATAGACTAGATTTTGAATATGAAAAAGGAGAAATCAACCCTGCTTCTCCAAGAAGTCTTTCGCTGAGATATGAAAGTCAGAAAAGTGCTAAGGTAATTCACCAACCTTCCACCCCCATCATCACTCCATCCCATTATGTTCCTCCACCTCCACCTCCCCCCATAGCCCAACCACCAAAGATGCTTGTGTTCAAGGGAACAGATGACCCTAAGCAGTTCTGGTTTGTGGTAGAAGAAATATGGAGTTCGTTGAATGTTATAGATAAAAAAATATGAAGAAATCATAGTTGATTACAACACAACAAGATAGAGCATTGTCCTGGTACATGAAATATGTTATGACGAATGAAAATTCTTATTTGGCTGAGACAAAGACTATGCTGAACGTTGAATTCAAGAAACCAAATTCGCAGTCCGAGTGTATCACAGAGATCAAAGAAATTAAGTAGATGAATACGAGTTCATATGGGAGGTGAGAGATTTAAAATAATGTTGAGCCAAATTAATTTCAAGATCGTGAATGAAAAAAATAGAGAATGGTTCATTGCTACATTGTTGCCTCATCTCAGACTTCCATTGTTACAACAAAATATTTCAACTCAAGCTGAAGAGCTAGAGATCGTGATGAAGCTTGAAGAATCTTCTGTAGCTGATACAATTATAGGAGTGCGTCATATTCAAACTCAATTGGTGAGCTTGCATAGGAGCTATAGGATCTAAAGAAGGGAAAGGAGGTTCGCTCGGAGATGAGAAAAAAGGTCTCATGTGTCAAATGCAAAGTGGAGGGTCACTATAAAGAACAATGCCCTGTTTATAGAGATTATTTGAATGTTGGTATGTCGAGTCCATTTAAGCTTGGATCTAGTGTATGGTGTAGCCTCTTCGAAGTTGCAAGCTAGCATTCCACAAATTTTTTTCATCTGTTGCAAAAAAAATTCAGATCACCAAAGCAGTTTTTTTGTAACTTTTACCGTTTGGTAGGGCACGATGAACAACATTGTGTAATATTCCCAAATGGGGAAGCAACAATATATGAACACAATAATGGAAAGAACATTTAATAAATCAACACACCATGATATGAGACAAATGTACAGCCAAATTATTAAACATATCAGCAAATAATAGGCACAAGATCTTTAGGATCAAGTCACTCAAGAAATACAAAACAAGCCTCTACAAGCAAAATATGTCAACACATGAGAAATAACTGCCATACAAATGCCCTGAGCTAAGACAACACAGTTTTAGAGCATAAAATGATGTGTAAATATGGATCAATGTAGATCTGTTGTTATATATCTCAAATAATGCTAGGAGTGAATATCTAGCCTCCTAGACACCTTTCCAAGAGAACCCGGGAAGGGTTTCTGGAAATACACCCAAATACAAATGGTGATCTACAGCATTAGGGTTGAAGAGTCACTGCAACTGAAGCCCCTAAAAATATAAGGCTGAAGTAATATGGATCTGATGTAGATCTTCTCAAGGGTATCCTCCAATGAAAGGCTGAAACCTTCCCATAAAATAAAACACTCTAAAAGAGCCAATAGATCCTCCTCTGAAATTGCCATCCAAAATAACGCAATTCCCAGCTGAAACTATGTTGTCACTAGATGTGATAGCTTGGCTTGAGATATGAAATATGCTCAAGAACCTCCCTTACTGATCTCCCAATGGAAGGAATCCTTCCTCCACTGCAAAACTAGCTCAGAAAGTGAATTTCTCAACCCTCCACTGCAACACCCTACAACACAACACAAAACTGAACAGAAACTGCGTTGTAGCTTAAGAATAAAGCTTGGAAATAATGCCAGATGTGTAGAAATGATAGAAAAATACTCTCTTAAGAGGCCTCTCAAGGACAGAGGTGGGATTCCTGACCGGGAAAACCCTGTGCTAAATAGCACAAGCAATATTAGCTAAACAGCTGAAGAGAGCAACAAGTCTAAACAAACATATCAAAATAATAATCAAAACATAACCCCATATGGCTGCCATCCTCTTCTTTATATAATTTATGAGATTCCTCACCCTTGGCCCCACTCAATTAGGTCACCACCTCCATGCAAAAATCTCCCTCCAAAACTGCGTTGTCCCACCATAAATGCCACTCCTCCATTACAACGTTGTTTGATTTGGTCAAAGTTGACTCAGTATTCATGATCCAACCCCTTTTCACACCCAAGGGTCTTCAATCCAGCTTTTAGATGACCTTCATTCACACTAGGAGTTTCTTTTATTCCTACTAAGGAGATTTATGGGTCTCCATATCCTCTTATTCCTCTATCTAAGAGCAAAATACAAATTTTAATATTCCAATTAGGTGTGTGATAATTTAGGAATATTACAGTCCTCCCCTCTCAAATGTTGCTTGTCCTCAAGAAACTATAAGGATAGAACTGAAGAGCCTCTCCTCTTCCTCTTGTAGCATCCTCATGTGATAAGCTCCTCCAATGAACAAGATGTTGTCACATCAATAAGTCTCCAAGTTTCTTCTCCCAAGTGTATAATTATGCCTTTGGTGAAAATTCCAAATGGCTCTCATCATGAAAAAGTGGGATATCCATGGAAGAAACTATGTCTGGTCTAGAGGCATTCTTTAGGCATGGAATCTAAAATATGTTGGGAACTATCATTCCCATGTGAAGCCTCCATCCCCAAGCTATCATCCACAAAAAGTGAGTCACCCTCCAACATGGCAACTCATGAAACATCTCCTCCACCTTAGGCTCCTGCAAAGAAGGTGGGCTGCATAGTTCAACATGATGGATCAAATTGTCCATCCCACACTGCCTCTCTCTGCACTTATGATAAGTGTAGAGATGCTACTGAATATGGGCTACAATAATGTTGTCTTCATGAAGCAAAAAGGAAATAGGATCCTCAAAGACCCACTCCTTGGTTCTTGCCCAGATCATCCCATATAAAATGGATATGACATTATCATCATATGGAATCCAAATGAGAGAGGTACTGAAGGTTTTACATAGTGTTGGAAGGTACCAACAGTATCTCAAGTTATCACAACACATTTTTACCAACTGCAGTTTCAGAACATGATGTGGCAAGCTGTCTCCCAACAAATTGCTAGGTGTGCATGTCATCTCATCCACTAGTAAATAGTAGATGGCATTGTATATCAACTTAGCATACAAATAATAGTGCAACACTTTCCCAAATCCATACAATAAATGGCCATCTTCATCATAGATTTTGGTCCTAAAATGACCATGAAGCCTAAATAGGAGCTTGCCCTCTTGTGGAGCAATGCACTGTATAGAGATGGTAAGAGAATGCAAATACTATGTTAGATAATAAATAAATGCAAAAACATAATTCTTACCATGTACTGAGAGTAGGGTGATAATAAGATCCATGAATGAGCCCTCCATAGTGGTATGGCGTATCTCCATGAAAATGAATGAACCATGTGCTGTATGCAAAGCATTCTACTTATGCTTGGAGCTCCAAGTCAAGAAGATCAAATCGTGGTAATAGATGTCTCCATCCACTACTCCATCACTCCCATCTCCTACTTTCCCACCAAGTGCATCATATATGAAGTGATCCTGGGAACACTCCATCAACAAACCCAAGCTCCCAAGTGACAACATTGTTGGCCTTCGTAATAAGGCTCTTGCCATCTCATAGCTCCATTCTTTGACATGCCAAATGTCAAAGTCATCTACCATAATGCTGCTATATATGGGAGATTCCTTCCAAGGTGGAAGTACCTCCTGATCCTCCAAAACTACGGAGTAGCCCCTTTTCACCATGATACTGCCATCACCTACTCCTGCAACATCATGCAATGTATGGGAGAAAATCAGCACATACTCTCCCAAGAACTCCCAAAGCAACACAAAATCTTATTACCTCCCCACACAATAATCATATAAACTATGGAGCAATAGCATGATGGTTGATATGAAATATGTCACATCACCCCAATACATCCAAACTCCTTGATGCCATATGATGCAAGTGCCATGAAAAGTTCTATCCACCACCATACTCCTTGAAATAGAATGAGGTCCATGATGACCAAACTCTTTCAAGAGTAGCCAACGCAGCCTTGCATCCTGCTGCCCTGTGTCATAGATCTGCAAGTGGCTTTCCAGCCTCTTTCTCATCAACATCACCCATCCGACCAATGGTGAGTGTCTATCATCATGCCCAAAATTGGCATCCCTCTAATGAAGAATACCATCCTCCCAAATCAGATTTCTACCTTTGCATTCCATGGGATGTTGAAATGAAATCTCTTGGAGATATCCAAATGAAGACCACTCATCAATGACCAAGTTGAATCCATAAGGATCTAAATAAGTTGTAGGCAGAAATTTCTCATCAAGAAGTACCCATCTTAATAATGGGAGATGTCATCCCTCATAAGATGTCCTCCATCAATCATCTGCCTATCTTCTGCTATGCATGTATAAAGGTCATTGGAATGCTCCAATAATGGTTTGGCCCCCAACTCATGTTGTGTAACCAGCTCCAAAAATAGAAGAAAAGAGATATCAACGCCTTAGAAATAAGCCACTTCGAGGGGGCAACCTCCAATACATTACATAAATGAACAATTCTTGGATGATACAAATGAACAAAACCTCCTCCTATATATAGGAGTCCATGGGGCCACAATATAATCCTAGTGGGGCCATAATGTAATCCTAGCCGACCTAACAATAATAATGTAAGGGCACAATAATAACAATATGGGGGTTACAGGGGTACAATAATAACAATAAGGGGGGCTACACTAACATAATAAGGGCTACACTATTAATATAGGGACTTAACATGCCCCTCTCCTTCAAACAAGTGTTGTCCTCAACGCTTGATTATTTCTTGATGCTTCTGTATAAAATTCTCATCCTCCCATGTGAAATATTCTACAGGAAAGTTATTCCACTTGCTGAGATACTCTAAAATTGATCGTACTTGTCGATTTCTTGTTTCTATGACTGCTTCATAACTTCTTTCGATGTGATGTTGATCTTCCTGTTGTTTCATTAGATTCTGCACCAAAGTTGGGTTATCCTTTGAGAGTTGGAGAAGTTGTTGTTGATGCTTGATGTGATCTTCCACTAATTTATCATCCATATTAGCTATTATTTGATCCTTCAAACCATCCAACTTAGCCTCCATTTCTGCTTTTAAACCATCTATTTCATCTTCGATTTCTCTTCGTAAGATCGAAACTTGTTGCACTTGGTACTGTAATTTTGATATCTCATACTGCAACTCTTCCTCTTCATGCGTCATAGTATAGATTTTTGAGGGATTAATGGGTATGGAATTATTTTTTGGAGGCATTATAGAACCCAATACTGATAAAAATTCTAAAATATGCACTTGGAATCACTTCAATTTCTTTTTCAAACAAACGTTATGCAATTTTAAAAACCAAATACACACCTTTCTCTTGCTTTTGAGGAGCTAGATATTGAAATTAAATTATCTCTATAATTGTAGATCCTAAATATCTGAAATTCAGCCTTATAGTATGCCTCTGAGACTTATTTAAAATTCCACAGGTATGACCTGATTTGGATTGTCCAAGACAAATTTGTGTCCAATCTCCCACAATGACCTAATTCTAGACTAGTTCAGTAGAGCGAACTTTTACGACTTGCCACATGTCCCTGTTTTGTCCTTTGTCTCTGAAATTGATATCCAAGAAACTAAAGTCCATTTAATTATGACCAATTTTTACGGCACTCCAATCCGATCCCCAGAGAGAGAGTTATTGAACTTTTCCCACGATCACCTCTTTGAGATGAAATTCAGGAGCCTGAAAAAGCACTACCTTCCACAAATCATATCTCCAAAAATATTGCGAACCAAGCTCTGAAATTTTTTGAAAAATTTCCTCAGGATTTCAGCTTCGCACCATATGAATTTCAGACTCTGAACCTTCGTACAAAAAACTTTATAGCGCAAATGCCACGATGACCTGTTTATGAGCCTGAAAACATACCTAACTTCCACAGATGATATCTCCTCAAATATTGCGAACCAAGATCTGAAATTTTGAGACAACCTTCCTCAAGATTTCAGCTTCGCACCCTAGAAATTTCAGCTTCTGAAGCTTCGTAGAAAAAAAGTTATAGCGAAAATGCCACGATGACCTGTTTGGAGCAGCGAAACCCTAGAATCCCAAAGCTCTGATACCAAATGTTGTGTAACCAACTCAAAAGAGAAGAAAAGAGATATAAACGCCTTAGAAATGAGCCACTTCGAGGGGGCAACCTCCAATACATTACATAAATGAACAATTCTTGGATGATACAAATGAACAAAACCTCCTTCTATATATAGGAGTCCATGGGGCCCAATATAATCCTAGTGGGGCCACAATGTAATCCTAGCCGACCTAACAATAATAATGTAAGGGCACAATAATAACAATATGGGGTTACAGGGTACAATAATAACAATAAGGGGGGCTAGACTAACATAATAAGGGGATACACTATTAATATAGAGATTTAACAACTCATCACTGTTGCTCAATGACAGTGCTGTTGATCTCCATAATGGTGCATCTGCTGTCTCAAGATCATGCTCAGTGCTGAACACATAGTTCTGCATTGCATTGTTTAGGACAATACTCATCCCGTCCTCCAAGAATCTACACTCCAACCCCAAGCATTTTGTGCAGCTCAACAATGATACACTATGATGACTGCATATCTCCTCCTTGAACAAATCAAAGCTTCTCATCACAGTGATAGTCTACTGCTCCAAATCAGCAATGTGCTTTGACCCTAGGTCATGCAATGATACATTCCCATAACTCTCCATAAGATGTGCTGAAATAATAGGAAATGGAAATATGTGCACACCTTGGTAAAGCTTGGGAACATCTTGTACTGCTACAAGGGTTCCTTCGTCCGGTGTGATGGCTTCCCCAACTACTGATGATGATGGCTGCTCTACTATGTCTGCATCATCAATGGTACAAGTCTCCTCCTCCTCATGCATCTTCATAATAGTGCATGGGACTCTAGATGTCAAGAGATCAATACCACTTTGCAAAGGTGTAATTGTTCTTTCTCTTGATGCAAGTGATCTTGCAGCAAGTGGTGGTGAAGGTCTCTTCCCCTATGATTTCTTCTTGTCAAACTTCTTGATCAAAATTTGAGTAAAATATGCATAAACAGTCACTTTTGCATGACTCAAATGGCTAAACCACCAAATGTTTGCTTCACCCTCAAGGTGCAGTGCTGCAATCTCAACTGCTTCTCTTTCTACCATTGGATGTAGTATGAAGAATGCATCCAACTTCATTCCCCAAGCTCTTTTTGTACATGTGGATGACCCATCAAATGTAGGCAATAGAAATCTATTCTTGCAAGGTATTCTTTCTTCTTTGAGCTGAATGAACTGTGGGAGAGTTAGATTCTCCTTGAAAGCTCTAGGTTGAGACTTATATTATGCAAGATACTCACTTAGAATCTCATGATCTAAGTGTCCTCCATCTCCACGCCTCTTGTATTCTTCTTTAAAAGGAAAGGGCATAGTATGTTTCTTTGGAGCTCTATGCAATACTGGATATCCTTTTTGCTAATAGGAAGTACATGTACCTCCCTCATCTTGAACCCTAAGGTGGTTTCACTCCTTTTCTCCATTTTTCTTTTCTTGCCCTCCTTGGTGAGGTCCTTCTTAGATCTGAAAAGAGATGAGATAAAACTCATTCCTTCCATAATTCTGATCTCTTTCTCCTTCTTATTCTCCTGATAGCATAATGGCTGAGATCCATAGGCTGAGCCAAGATTATGCTCTGATGCCATTGTAATATTCCCAAATGGGGAAGAAACAATATATGAACACAATAATGGAAAGAACATTGAATAAATCAACACACCATGATATGAGACAAATGTAGAGCCATATTATTAAACATATCAGCAAATAATAGGCACAAGATCTTGAGGATCAAGTCACTCAAGCAATACAAAACAAGCCTCTACAAGAAAAATATGTCAACACATGAGAAATAGTTGCCATACAAATGCCCTGAGCTAAGATAACACATTTTTAGGGCATAAAATGTTGCATAAATATGGATCAATGTAGATCTACTGTTATATAGCTCAAATAATGCTAGGGGTGAAGATCTAGCCTCCTAGACACCTTTCCAAGAGAACCTGGGAAGGGTTTCCAGAAATACACCCAAATACAAATGGTGATCTAGAGCTCTAGGGCTGAAGAGTCACTGCAACTGAAGCCCCTGAAAATATAATGATGAAATAATATGGATCTGATTTAGATCTCCTCAAGGGTGTCCTCTAATGAAAGGCTGAACCCTTCACCTAAAAGAAAACACTCTAAAAGAGCCAATATATCCTCCTCTGAAACTGCCCTCCAAACTAATGCAATTCCTAGCTGAAACTGCATTGTCAATGGATGTGATAGCTTGGCATGATTCCAAATATCTAAAATATGCTCGAGAACCTCCCTTATTGATCTCCCAATGGAAGGAATCCTTCCTCCACTGCAAAACTAGCTCAAAAAGTGGATTTCTCAACCCTCCACTGCAACACCCTGCAACAAACCACAAATATGAACAGAAACTGTGCTGCAGCTGAATACTGAAGCTTGTCTAGAATTCTGGATGTGTGGAAATGATAGAAAAATAATCCCTTAAGAGGCCTCTCAAGGAAAGAGGTGGGATTCCCGGCCGAGAACACCCTGTGCCAAACAACACAAGCAATCTTAGCTAAATAGCTGAAGAGAGCCACAAGTCTAAACAAACATATCAAAATAATAATCAAAACATAACCCCATATGGCTGTCATCCTCTTCCTTATATAAGTTATGAGCTTCCTCACCCTTGGCTCCACTCAGTTAGGTCACCACCTCCATGCAATCAATATCCCTCCAAAACTGCGATGTCCCACCATAAATGCCACTCCTCCATAACAACGTTGTTTGATTTGGTCAAACTTGACCCAGTCTTCATGATCCAACCCCTTTTCACACCTAAGGGTCTTCAATCTAGCTTTTAGATGACATCCATTCACACTAGGAGTGTCTTTTATTCCTACTAAGGAGATTTATGGGTCTCCATACCCTCTTATTCCTCTATCTAAGAGAAAAATCAAAATTTTAATATTCCAATTAGCTGTGTGCTAATTTAGAAATTTTACACATTGTAAGAGCTATGACCTAATGATGCAAAACAATCCTGGTGCATATCGAATACAGGTAGAATGGCGCAAAGCTTCAGATTCACCAACCATGCGAGGAGGCTTCCTAGGCATAGGGCATGGCCGAGGAGGAGGCGATGGTCGTGGGCAAGGGAAGATCATATGCTACAACTATGGATAGACTGGACATTTTTCCAGGGAATGTCAGAATCCCATTGCAGTTTCTGTAAGTATTGTCAAGAATTTGGTCATAAAGTCAAAGATTATCCCATATTTTTAGCCAAAATGCAGGAGAAGCACAACCAACAGCAGACACAAAATATTCAAATGGTGAGGGCTGAACCATGCTGCCTAGATCCAAGCATTAATATGGTAACACAGTGGTGTGAATACCGGAGGAGACTGTGCAAAGGGAAGAAAGTTTGTGACAGAGACATGGGCCAAGAAATATGAAGATAAAAATGTTGGATTCAATGTGACAAGGGAGAAATAGACATTCATGGAAGAAAGGAAGACATTTATGAGTCCTAAAACTTCGCCACTTACCGCACAAAGAAATTTGTTTCCAGTGAAAAATAAGCCTAAGGAGGATGTCAAAGTAAAGGAAGTTTATCAGTCTATTTTGGCATCCTTCTTGCAGACATGTATGAAATTGATGAGGGACCAGAGGGCTATGGAAGGGTTGCAAGAACTAATAGATAATTGCGCCGGCAAGAAAAACCTGCAACTGGAGTAGCACACAATAAATAAATTGTACAAGAACAAGAAGAGAACTAGTCGAGAGATGTGGTTGACTACACAGATTGGAGATTATGAGCTAGATCAAGTCATTCTAGATCTAGGATCAGATTCCAATGTTCTGCTAAAGCGGACATGGGAGCGGATGGGAAGGCCTAAGCTGCAATGGTATCCCATTTAGCTACTGATGAAAAATATCTAAAGATCATTCCAATGGGGTGATTGTAGGGGATTACCATAGATATTGATGGCGTTGGCATGTTGGTCAAATTCAAAGTGATTGCGATCATTGATGACAGTAACCCATATCCTGCGCTATTGGGGTTTGACTGGGCTTATGACATGGACGCTATAATCAACATGAAGAAGAGGCAGATGATCTTTGAACATAATGGTACCCGAGTTTTAGTTCCATTAGATCCTTCCGAAGGTGCACGCTATACATAACTTGTCCATCATGGGTATGAGAATATTGATATTGATCAAATATATAAGCTTACTATGCCTGATGAAGATTGGGTTAATCCCACCACAGATGGTAGATTATGTTGGGAGTGCGATAGTTTGTGTGTTTCAGATTTTGATGAAGAGCTGGAGCATTGGAAGAATCGTTTGCATGAGTAACCGCTTAGCGTTGTAACAGGGTTACCAAATCTTTGTGTTGTGTTAGATCGAAAGTGCATGATTTACCTTTTTATGATGGGAAAAGGAACGTTGTCTTATTTTTAGAGGAATTTAATCAAAGGGTACTTGTGGACCAAAGGTATAAATATTTGGACTTTGCATTGAGGTCTACCCCAGCCCAATGGTGGGGTGCACAAAGAGATATTTTGGGTGAATGGACAGAGTTCTGCAAGTCGATAAGGACAATATTTGGTTAGGTTTCACAAAGATCGCGGAGAAGTATGACGGTCAAAAGGATCCTCGTGATCACCACTCGCTGGACTGAAGCTAGGGGTACAAAACCTCAACCAGACTGGGTGCATATGTTATTTCATTCCTTGGTGGCGATACCTTTGTAGTAGTATCTGGAAACAGAGCCGTGCCATGGCACCATGGATTGGGATGAGATGATAGAAGGATTATTATTAACATATACCTTCGATGATGGTTGGGAATGCATTAATGATGCTCTTCAAGAAATGAAAGCAAGAGTATTTTGCATTACCAAGGACCCAAGGATGCTGGTTAAGATATATGGGATAGACTCGACCAACAAGCGTGTGTTTAGGGAGGAGATATATGGATATCGAGGTGAAAATACAGGAGGATTATGTTGTAGGATGGATCCAACGCAGTAGGAATATTGCACAACATAATGGATGTAGGTGCAACTTTAGGTTATTGCGCCGAGGAAGGACTGACTTCACTAAGGGGGTGAGTCTCTTGGATTCCATCCAAAATATGACTGTTGGAACAATAAAATTTGATTGGACAACGACTTTGCCGTTAAAATGAGCATGAGGGATGCAATTAATGGGCATATCTGGGCAGATCTGCCGCCAAATCGACATTCATGAGGGTGATCTAAGAGAGGTGATGGGATTTGAATTCAAATTTCTCTATAAATCATAAATCCCACTCCCAATTCTAACAATTTGCACGCTTAGTGTTAGAAGAGAGATTCACAGTCTGCAAGAGATTCGAGCGAATTGTTGCATGACAGAGTACAATTTTGCAGCATTGAGAGAATAATTGATCGTGACATGACTCAACCACACAATCCGGCCAGGAGTAGATCACACCATGACAACCACACTGCCAGTAACAACCACAGGGCCGTGGTCGCCCAGAGGACAGAATACTATAGGAACAACCTTGTCTACAAAGCCAAAGAAATCACTCATCAGGTAGTCTCCCTAGAAGAAAAACCCGTCGGAACATCAAAGTAAGAAAGCTCAGGATTGACAGAAAAATCTGATGGAGATAGAATTATATTAAGAAGAAGAAGAAGAAGTACCTGAAGAGATTGATGCTGAGGAGGTTTAGCCTCTCTGCAGGCTACCTCGATATATCCTGCCTTGGAAGCCGATGAAATATCCTGACATAGTAAAGTACAAGGTGTTTACACCACTGATTCCAGACGAAGTACGATTTGAATGTGATTTACTAGCCAAGGTGCCCCAAATGAGAATGGAGCACTGGGATTTTAATGACAGAAGAAAATACCTGCAATTTGAGCCCAGTAGGTATTTGTGCTCACAGGCCTACCCAGGCGGAGTTACAAGATTAGAACTGATGAAATGGGTGAAGGGTATTCACCAGTCCAGGATACTCAACATGTTGTATGTACCATACTTCGAGCATAGTACTATCAACACTATTTATGTGTGCCAACTATTGTATTTAGTGCATAATTATTTTTTGTGGCTAGGGAAGAATATCCCCATTACCGAGATGCTAATGAGGAGAATTATGACCCTCCCTTGCTGGGATTGGGTCCCGCGGAGGACTTTGTGGGTAATATTCATGACAAACAACTGGTAGAAAAGATGAAGCATGATTACGATCTAACGAAGGGGACCCGATGTTATTTAATTAAATCCATTTATGATCGAACTGTGCGCTTATCCACACACATTATCGTGGGGAAGATTATGAGAAAAATTCGTGGAGAGGAGGTTTTCACGCCTGCCATAGCCTTAGCTGCAAAATGCACCAAGGGAGTAGTATATAAATGGGAAGGGTACTTATGTACTGAATTCCTAGCCAATAGCACAACAATGCAAGAAGAAGGAAAGCAGTTCCACTACACGTGGCTCCTGCTTCTCATTGCATTGATGATCAAAGGCTCAATATTTTAGCTCAAAAATAAAGTGCTCAAAATTGATTGAAAATTGAATGACAAAAATTGGCCCGTCTCCAGGAATCCAACGCAAATCTTTTTGTCGAAAACCGGCTTCGGATGAAGAACTTATAGCCCATCAATCACTGTTCAGAACAAGTAATTTTTAAAAAAAATTGCAGAACAATGAAAGGTTGATGACATGGCAGCCCAGTCAGCCTACAGGGAATATTCTTTAGTTTTTTTCCAGTGGCACTATGGCAAGTGTGATAATTGGATTCTCCAGTTTGGTTTGAAAGTGAAATTTTTTTAAGGATCTTCTCCTAAGGTTGAATTCAAATTTTTTTATGTGGGAGGACAGCCCAACCAGAGACTGCCATGTGTCCCCTATGGTGGACATCCTCTCCAAAGTCAGGTTCGAATTAATTTTTTAATGTGGTGGCATATTTCAAATTTTACCATAGTTCGAAGGTTAATGCATTTCAAAGGTTGGATGGTAGTCGAATTATATTGGCATATTTCATAAGGTTTGAAATTATGCATATATTATAATTATTCCAAAATTCCTCACATTATATAATTTAATATTTTTGGTGGAGCGCATATTAAATGGTGGCAAATATATTGATTATAATACAAAGTTTGGATAATACATGGTTCATGGTGGATTTAATTATTATGAGGAGCGTATATATTATATGGTGACTGAACTATATAGTTCAAAGATTTCATATCACATTCCAAAAGTATTAAAAGTGTGGGTGGAGGTTGGGGTTTGACCCCACGACATCCCGCCTACGAACGCACCTCCATACCAATGGGCCATCACATGGTTCTTGAAAATATATGCGCCCAACTTTCATTTGAATTGGATTATGTCTCCGATGGAGGGAATGGAGGGGACCAGCCCCGTGGGCCAACCCCCTCCCATATGACTAGACCACCATGAACAATGGCGCGGGGGAATTTTAAATGTGCAGATTATGTTTATAACTGCGGATTAATTAAAACTAATCCATGTTTAATGCTAGAGGAGGAATCTAAGGAAAAATTGAATAGACCATGTCTTGAGCAATTTTTGACCAATTTTGGCTCAGGAAGAGTCATTCTTGTTAGATTGGCATGCTCTGAACACATTGGAATAGGTTTCAGAGGCAAAGGAGCAATGATATAAGTGTTTTTTTCACTTTGAATAATTTTGAAGCCCAAGTCCACTAGGAAGGAAGGCCATGCCTAGATCAACTGAAGGCCAAATTGAGTAAATGAATAGTCATTTCGGATAGATTTCAACATTTTGAACTCATTGGAGTATGTTGTAGGAGAATTTGATGCATGTAAAAAGAATTGTTTTCACTATTGAGCTAATACAGAGGCACAAGCCATAGAAGCTGGACCAAGGAGATGTAGCCCAAGAGGGGTGAATTTCTTCATAAAAAATCTGTGTTGATGGATCAATTGTGATGGTTTTTTGTTATTTATGTTGTTTTTGTTCAACATTTGAATTTCATACTTTATTCTCTTGAATTCACTCATAAAACTCAGTTAAATTTCCTCTTTGACACACATAAGAAACAAGGAAACCTATGTACATCAAGCATAAGATTAGTAAATAAATTATAAATCTGAACGTGTAATTAGCACATAAAAACTAACATACATATTCAGATCAAGTTGGTATCAGAGCTTGGTTGAAGAGCTTTGGTTGAAAGGAAAGGTTATTTTTCTTGATAGTTGCTTGAGTTTTGTGCAAGTTTAATGGTTGAAATTTTTTGATGCTGACAAGGTTAAGGTTGCAGAAAGGTGAAGGGAAATTGTTGGTTGCAAATCCTGATATTGGGACTGGAAGAAGGAGAGCTATAAGAGCACCATATTTACCCAAAGTTCCACTCATAGCTGCACTTGAAGAACCTCAAGTTTTGTGTCAAGCAGTTGAGATTTAAGATTTACAAGCATACAAAATTGAGCTTGAATCCATAGCCATCATGTCAGGTGTTGGAGAACATGAAGGTCATTCAGAAGAGGATGACGTCAAGAGAGAATTCAATGACAGAAAGAGGATGGTTAAAATTATGTTTGATGCATTTACTGTTGGGATGGCAGGAGAAGGTTCTTAGCCTCCACATGGAGAAGGAACTTCATATGGTAAGAAGGATGAAGAGAAGAGTTCAAATGGTAGTGGAGGAAAGCCACCTCCATCTCCACCATCTTCATCATCCTCATCATCTCCATCAACATCATCTTCCACTTCCACCACGAAAACCACTCAAACTCACTCAAAATTCACAAAAGGAAAGACACCCTTACTCAAACTTGATGTCAAATTTGAGCTTCCAGTGTATAATGGCGAGATAAATGAAAAAATATTGGACAATTGGATACATAAATTGGAGGTGTACTGCAAGATTCAGAACCTTCATGAATATATTATATTCCATAAAGATTCAATTGGATTCTTTGAGGATGAAAGGATATGAACTTGTATGGTGGGAAGAAAGGACTCAATAAGAGATTAAAAACTATGGTAAGATCTCTATGTCTTGGTCAAGTTTTATTGTTGCCATTAAAAGGAAATTCTATCCCTTAGCTTACATTCAAAATGAAATTATGAATTAGAAAAATTTTAGACAGTTGAAAGGGAAAAGTGTGCAAGATTATACTCATGAGTTTAGGATAAGAGCTCTTATTTTGGGTATTAATTTATATTCTTAAGAAACTTTGTTGAAGTATGATGGGGGTTTGCACAGTTACCTTAGGCACACTATTCTCATGTTTAATCCTGCAAACATAGATGAAGTTTGTTTTCAAGCCACACACTTATAGGCAATAGGGAAACAAAACATAGATGAGAAAAGTGAAAGTGAGGGAAAAGGAAAGGGAAAGTTTTATGGAAGAGGAAAAAGAAATAGCTCTGTAAAAAGGGAGAAGGAAAAAATCCCATGCAAAAAATATTCAAAGATTGGCCATAACGAAGACCATTGTTGGCAACTTCATCCAAAATTAAAGCCAAACAAACTGAAAGCCAAAGAGAAGGGGGAAAATGTTGTTATAGTTGAACATGACTTAGGGTCAGATTCAGGAGGTGAGACAAAGATTAAAGCCATGGGTTTGAAAGGTAAACATATTGCAAGCACTAGTTCTTCAAATTTTTGAAATGTCACACGGGATGAAAATACAAGAATAGAAATTTTCCATATTAGAGTTGTCTCTAAACATACCAAGATTGATACACTTTTTGATAGTGGGTCACAAGCTAACTTGATTTCCGAAGACTTGGTTAAGAAGCCAGACCTTAAAACTATTAGACATCCAAGACCTTATCCTTTAGGTTGGATGTGAAAGAATGCAAACTTGCAGGTTACAAGGAAGTGCATACTAAGATTTGCCATCAATTCAAGCTTTATTGATGAAGTTGAACTTGATGTGGTGTCGCTTGAGATATCAGGCATTTTATTGGGAATTCCTTATATGTATGATAGGAAAGCTGTATTTCATCTCCATGACAATAAGTATCACTTGTTTAAAGATGGTATTGAGTACATAATTAGAGCGCATAAGAAGAAGATAAGTTTGTCTCTTATACATGCACGAAAAGTGAAGATGATAGTGAATGCAAGTCAGAATTTGACATTGTTGATGATCAAACAAAGAGATGTTTTGAATCAAAATTTTCAAAAATATGATTATTCTTGTAATGATATGTTTCAAGATTCTAATAGGTTTCCTTTGAAAGGGGGTGAACAATATGTAAAACATTGCAGCAGTCAACATCAGTGTTGAGTAGTGTTGGAAACAAGATGTCGGTGCAAGAGAGTGCAAAGGTCAAAGAGAAAGCGACAAAGAAACTTGATAAAGAAGGCACGGGTTCTAAAAATTCTTATTATTGGTTTCCAAAAGGTACATGGATATGAAGAAGATACTTGATTAAAATTCGTTGCAAGTACAAAGCGAGATCAGGTAAGAATTGCCATGGTAACAGTGTGCAAGGTGAGACAGTTTTTAAGTTTCCTTTGATTAATGACCAAAGTAGGAACAAGATGGTTTCCGCAAGAATATCTTGTTGCTCTGCAAATTCAGAAAAATTGCAGCATGAGGGTGTCAATGACAGCAAGAGAAGGTCGCAATAATCAAGGAAAAAGTTGAATTTTTGTGAAAATCTCTAGTTGATGAAATTAGAAAAAGTCCAGTGGATAGAGACTGGAAGGGTGAGGGAACAGTACCCTCATCCACATGATCAATAATCAGAGAGATTTTGGGGTCCAAAAGGATTCTAGTGGAGAGGAATGATCAGAGGCTCAACATTTTAGCTCAAAAATGAAAGTGCTCAGAATTATTGCAAATTGAACGACAACGACTGACCCATTGCCATAAATCCAACACATCTCATTTCGTCAAAAACCGACTTTGGATGATGAAGTTATAGCCCACTTATCGATGTTCAGAACAAGCTATTTTTTTTTTTTTAAATTGCAGAACAGTGATAGGTTGATGACATGGCAGCCTAGTCAGCATGCAGGGAATATTCTTCAGTTTTTGCCCAGTGGCAGTGTGACAAGTGCCACAACTGGATTCGTCGGTTTAGTTTGAAAGTGAATTTTTTTTAAGGATCTGCTCGTAAGGTTGAATTCAATTTTTTTTTTTTATGTGGGAAGAAAACCCAACCAAGGACCATCACGTGTCCCCTCTGGTGGACCCCCTCTCCAAGATCAGGTTCAAATTCATTTTTTAATGTGGTGGCATATTTCAAAGTTTACCATAGTCCGAAGGTTAATGCATTTCAAAGGTTGGATGGTGGTCGAATTATATTGGAATATTTCCTAAGGTATGAAATTCCACATATATTATAATTATTCCAAAATTTCCCACATTATATAGTTTAATATGGTTGGTGGAGCGCATATTAAATGGTGACGAATATATTGATTATAATCCAAAGTTTGGATAATACACAGTTCATGGTGGATTTAATTATTATGAGGAGCGTATATATTATATGGTGGCCGAACTATATAGTTCAAATGTTTCATATCACATTCCAAAAGTATTCAAAGTATGAGCCGAGGTCGGGGTTCCACCCCACGACCTCCCGCCTATGAACGCGCCTCCATACCAATGGGCCATCGCATGGTTCTTGAAAAGCTATGCGCCAAACTTTCATTTGAATTGGATTGTGTCTCCGACGGCGGGAATGGAGGGAGCCAACCCCCTGCCGTATGACCAGACCACCATGACCAATGGTGCGGGGGAATTTTAAATGTGTGGATTATGTTTATAACTACGGATTAATTAAAACTAATCCATGTTTAATGTTGTTAATTTGGATTACATTAAATGTGCTTATGCGCCATTTAATCTGTCATTATCCATAGTTAATACAGAATTATAGTTAATTTAATCCTATATTAAAACGAAGGAAATTTTGGCAGCACCCCCAAATTCTGAATAATTTCCTATTTTGGCGGAGCTAACTGGAGTCTTCTCCAGATTTGGAGGAGGAATCTAGGGAAAAATTGAATAAACCATATCTTGAGCAATTTTTGATCAATTGTGGCTCAAGAAGAGTCATTCTTGGCAGATTGGCATGCTTTGAAAACATTGGAACATATTTCAAAGGCAGAGGAGTAATTCTACAAGTGTTTTTGTCACTTTGAAGTATTTTGAAGCCCAGGGCCACCAGGAAGGAAGGCCATGCCTAGATCAACTGAAGGCCAAATTGAGTAAATGAATAGTCTTTTCTAATAGATTTCGACATTATGAACTCATTGGAGTATGTTTGAGGAGCATTTGATGCATGTAAACAACAATTTTTTCACTATTGAGCTAATACAGAGGCCCAAGCCATGGAAGCTCGACCAATGATATGTAGCCCAAGAGGGGTGAAAACCTTCATCAAAACTCTGTGTTAATGAATCAATTGTGATGGTTTACTGTTATTTATGTTGTTGTTGTTCAAAATTTGAATTTCATACTTTATGCTCTTGAATTCACTCATAAAACTCAGTTAAATTACATGTTTGACACACATAAGCAACAAGGAAACCTATGTGCATCAAGCATAAAATCAGTAAATAAGTTATAAATCTGAAAGTGTAATTAGCACAACAAAACTAACATACATATTTAGATCAATTGATGGAGTGGATAGAGCCTGAGGGGTCACAGTTCAATGTTGCGGACCCATATCTATGCGAAGCAGCCAAATACGTTTTGTTATGGAATTCAAAAGATCCATCGCAGGTTATGTCCAATAAATTATTCTGGGTCGGAGTTGAGATGAGATTCATGAATGTGATTAACCAGATGCCCCAGTTATCACCAAGTATTGTGGACCAGTATAAACAAGTCGAGGAGTTCAAAGCTGACTTCCATCATATACACATCCACGCAAAGAAGGACCTTGTTGGGGTTTGGTACTAGCTTCTGTACCTAATCGAAGAAGAAGACGTAAAATCCATCATCCGCCGATGGCCAAGTGATTGGTTAGCTTCTCTTTCTGAAGGCCAAGAGAAGGTAGGAACTAGTGGTGCGAAGCCCACTATAGATATAGTAAAGAAGGAAACAAAGCTCACCTCTGTGACTGAGAAAGAAACCGAAGCAGGAATTTGGGATACAAAAGGGGATGACACTATCGGTGGAGATATCAGTGTGGACCCAGCTATTACGACCAAGAGATGACAACCGTAGAAGGGTGGCATTAGAAAGAAGGCGAAATCCAATAAGTATGCTGGTTTAGAAGCCATGGTCCTTACTGAAGAGGAGCTCGATGAAATTGGGGACACTGTGAAGAAATCCACTAAGCACTTATGGGGAAATATTGAAGAGACATATAAGAAAGTGTTGGCAGATGTTCACAAGGACTTGTAAGACTTACAAGTATAGATGAGCGTTGTTCAAGAGAGCGTGAGTGGGATGTGAGTGAGCATGATTCCGCCGAGCGGGGCCCAGGCCAACGCAAACATAGCTGCGTAGGAATTGGCGCTAACTTTTGATACCTGTGCGGTGAATATCCCTGTGGGTTCACTAAGTTTTGACACAGCGGAGCAACTAAGGCAGGTGGCCCACTGGCATAATAAAAAATTGAACCTTGTTGCACTGCCACTACAGGCTCTGTACGAATTCCACCAGGGCATCGCCGAGGAGTTAAATATCAGAGAACATCACGCTCTTTTGGTTATTTGGGACACCCAACAGGAATGACAGAGCATGGATGTGTAGAAACATATCATTTTCCAAGGGCGCGAGGCTGAAGCAGCACAATGACAAAAGCTGGAGGATGCTACCTCCAAGGCATGTAGTGAGCTACCAAAGCTTGAAATTCAGGTTGCAGCAGCGCCCGAGGAAAAAGTGGCTAAGTTGGCCACTGCTGTCAAGGACTCAAAGGCTAAATTTGATGAAGTCTGGATCAAAATGGAAACGAAAATCTTCGAGCTTAAACTACAATTGCAGCCTGCCACCCCACCAGATATTAGAGAGAAGCACACATCAGAGCTGAAAGTGGCCACATAATAGATTGAGTCTCGCATACAAGAGTGTTTGACTTTCTTTGGTGAGGATATGGATGTATGGTCCTCACTGCAGGAGGACCCTCAGATGCAAAAGATTGAGGTCGAAGTGCGCGACAAAATGGAACAACTGGATCATATCAAGGTCACTGCAAAGACCTTAGGGCCACTATAGTGAATTAACCATCTCAAAGAAGGTAAATATTTGCAAGAGCAGGTTGTTGCACTGCGCAGAAAGGAGAAGCTACTTGAAGATGTGATGAAACTGTGGGAAGCTAAGGCCAATCATCTCTCCCAAATTTTAGAGTAGAAACTGAAAAATTTGCGTGAAGCGTAGAAAGGACTGGAGCAGAGGGTAGCTAAGAAGGTTATAGAGACGCTCCTCAGAGACATCGATGAATTTGAGAAATAGTGTGCCGAAGTAGTTAAACCGTTGAAGGATGCCTTAAGCAGCATTAGAGCAAAGATTGATGGTGCACCACCATTGTGACTCGGGACAAGTCACAATTTTGTGCTGGAGGCCTGTTGGAGATGGGATCCCTGCGAAGTAAGCAAGCAAGGAAAGAATCCGTAAATCAAGAAGGGGAGAATGCAACGCGAAGTCTGTTTTTAAGTCTTAGGGGTTTTGGGGTGGGTCAAAGCCCCTTATTATGTAATGGGATGTGACTTTTTGTGAAAGTTGGACTATGCCCATGGTTTGAGACCATGGTATTGTAAAATCCAAATCTATATAAGGAGTCTAGATAGAATTCATAGGTAAGGTTTTTGGCAAGATAGATAATATGTAATGCATTAGGATGTAAGATTGTGCTAGAGTCTGTATTTGGGTTAGAGGAAAAGGCTCCTACAACTGTGTACATGGAGAGCTTATAAAGTTTGTAGCTATGTGCGTAGACCCCTACAGCTGTTTGCGCAAGGCCCTGCAACTGTGTGCGTGGGGTGGAAAATGGATGTAAAGAGAAGATATGACTGTTAATGAAATATTATTGAGAAATATCTGAGTTATATTGATGTGTTTACTTTTTACTTGTTGTTTTGAATATCTATGTTGAATAAAGGTTTAGATCTGTAATTGAATAACATAGTCTTGTTTATGGTTATTTACTTTGTTTAATGCATGAATAATTAAGATCGCAGAGTCTGTTACTCAGTTCAACAGATGTGTTGAACAACGCTAGTATTACTGATATATCTTGCCTGCAAAGTTCTGTTAAGAAGGAAAATCCCTAAATCCACAGTCCAGTGTCCCTCTGGATGTAGAAACCTGGTTCTAACATTCCCCCATATTTCCTCGGGTGAGACTTTGATATGCGTAATCAGGTTGTTGCCGAAACGGCCGGTAATAGTGGGTTTTTTTGGACTGTGTAGTCACATTGAACCTGGGTCTAGACCCCATCAAGCCAACATGCATAAAATATATATTATTTAAATTTGACTCATCTTTTCCACCATAAGTTATCTCATTTTGTCAATGATAATGGAATAAATGCATGTGATGATTGCAGGGTTGTGTGGATCTATAGGAAAGGGCAGCTTTACCACTTTCATCTTGAACTCACCCACCTTCTCTTTTCACCTCCAAATTCTGTCCTAAAACTTTGTTTCATAAGTCATTTTTCCTAGGTACATCAAGAGCACTCATCCTAGTGCCAGACAAACCTTTGAGAGGCTCTAGGCTTGGCTAGGGAATTAATCCAACCTTCACTCATTTACCTCAAACATCATCCACCTCTCCATACCCTAAAGACATCATTTTCAAAACCTTCTCGAAAACCCTCCTGTAGCATTACAAGCCCACTTATAGCAATACATGGCTCCTATAGCAGCCACATGTAGCAAACCTGTAGGACCACTTTCCTTCATCAGTTTTGATCTCCACTACAACTTTGACTTAGTGTAGATGAATATTGGCCCAGAGCTGTGATTTTATGATCAGGGGAAGCTCCTAGGCCACTAAAAACCTTCCTTTCATTCATTGGAAAAAAAAATATTAGAGTTAGTTTCTTTATCATAGATTTGATGCAAATATATTACTAATTTACAAGAAAGTGTGAACTAGTTAGATTGTACATGCAATTCTGATTGGTAGTTTGATGAATTATGCAAGAGAAATTAACTTACCTTTTGTAAGTAGATATGGTAGTTTGATGAATGTTACAAGATAAAATAGATTTCTTTCTACAAGTAGTTTAGCCTTTGTCTTTTCCTGAATTTATTAGTTAGCATTTAAGAGTTAAAGTCAATGGAATTTTCTCATTTATAGTTGGGGGCCTTCGTTTTTGAGAAAGTTGAAATTTTTTTGGAACAACTGGAAGGTAGGAGGGTTGTGGATAAGTAGTTGTGGAGGTGACGGAAGCAACTGGCAGTAAGCAGGAGCAGACTCCGAGTGGCAGAGTAGAAAGCGGGACAGGGCCAAGACAATCGAGCAGAGAAAGACAACCGAGCGAGGAGATATCGAAGATTGACAGTGCGGTTAGACAGAAGAAATATAAGCAAAGGAACAGAAGGAAAGACATTCAGTTGAGAGGAAGGAACATGGTTGGTGGTGAGACAATCGACTCTGTGTTTTGGGTTTTGATGTATTACTACCATTCCTGTAAAGTGGTTCTGAAGGTTGATCTCTGCGGAGACACCTATCTCTGATGTACTGAATTGTCATGAATATAATAAAAGGTGATGTTGTGGCTCATTGTATGTGTTTGTGTGTATGCTCTAGTTTGTACTAAATTGGAAGAATAATAAATTTTTTTATGGTGTATAGTCATGTATTGTTTGATATGTTCCTCTGAATGGCATGGTTACAATCTGAACAAACCTTGCATAGTTGCGATGTGTCAGTAGTAGGCAGTAATTGGTAATATGGTTCCTGATATTCCATTTATAACTCTTTTAACTTAGTAAGGTCATGGAATGCCTTGAGTGAGACTCCTTACTTAACCCTGGTGAAGGTAAAAATGCCGACGTTGTCCTAGACTACAACAGAGCCTTGTTGGCCTTCGAGCCTGAACCTGGGTCTTACCTAGAAGTTGTCTTTTGCCAAAAAATGGTTATGACTATGTTCAGGGCCTCCAACTATGCTTCTTCTACTTCTTCTACTCGGCCTTCCGCTACCACCTGTTCCTGTTGTGTCTGCCCCCAACCCTCCCCTTCAAACAAAGGCCCCAACAATAGTTAGAAGCATATTTCAATTGCAATTTCATCAACAAGATTTCATTATAATTCAGTAGGAGGAATGATCTTAGAGAAATTTTGATCTAATGTCATAGTTAAGGGTGGCATCAGTAGAATCTCATCTATTGTGCATATAGCATTGTCACCTCTAAGTTTGTACAAACCCCAGAGTGATAAATAGAGTTGAGGAGCCCTTGAGAGTTGCAACACTCTTGGTGCAATACCAAGGCTCACCAACTTTCACGTGAATCCTCACCTATACTAAAGATAAAAATAAAATTACAAGACTAAATTCATGCTTCATCCTCAACTTTACACTAATTTTCTCATATTCACTCATTCTTTCTCATAATACTAAGTCTCTCTCATCACTATTTTTCTCATCAACCTTCATTTTTCTCATCTCCATGCATTTTCAATAAGAAACCAACTTACATTCTCATTCTACTTCACTTTTCATGTTCACCCTAATAATAATTAATATTCAACTCATTCTTGTTTTCACACACTCCACATTATATTTTTTTTAATTATCTTTCCACCTTTTTTTAAAGCACATCATTTAATATTTAGTGTATTACTTGTGCATACCAAAAAAAAAACAACAAAGGTTTAAAATACCACACAAGGCACGAAAAAAGAACACAATGCAAATTTTCCACTCCACACAAGACGCAAGTCTGCACTCAGCTCATATTTCATTTTTCAATTCAATGCGGCACGTTATTTATTCCAGCAGGCAGGAAGGTTGGAGAAGGATAATGATATTTGGAATGCATAGGTCTTCAACAAAATTCCAAAACAACCACATCCAAATTCAACGTCGGCACATTTAAAAAGCACGTCCAAATTCAAGGCAGGCGTGTATTTACAGATCTGAGGCATGCAACAATTTTTCCACACTGACAAGATTTCTCCATGACAGCTCCGTGCAACCACAACACATATTTTATCCAACTCAGGTCTACACGAAAAAAATTATAAGGAAATATTTTTGAAGGTCATCACTACACTGAACATTGACACGAAATGCAAAAAAAAATAAAATCTTGGCATAAAATTTTGTGGCTCCAATCAGAAAACACACACTCTTCAACACTCCAAATAATATTTTCTCCCCCATTAGGTGGCTCTAATATCATACGAAAAATTACTCCAACAAAATTATAGAGCAAACATTTAACTGTAATGCAACTCAGACTCTCTTTAAATTTGATTATCAAACACATATATTTATACATGTGAGGAGAGGTTTCAAGAATCCACCATCTCCTATAATTTCTCAATCATCTTCAAAAATATTTCAACAATCACTCCATAAATATCTCACAAATAACTCCACGAATATCTCCATAAATCTTTCTATAAATTTCTTTCACACAAATTAACAACTTTAACAATTACCAATTAACAAATGAAGGCCTCTGAGCCTCATTGTAACACAATTTAGAAGACATGAAACCGTGACATTTCTTCTCAAATATAAGCTACCATTGCCCAAGCTAGTTTGATTCTATTATGCATGTAAACAATTATTAGTAGTTGTTATTAACTAATTGAAGTTCAATTTTTGTTGTAGCTATGTGTTTTTGTTTAAATCTGTATTTCATTTTGTGCCTTCATAAATTCGGATCATGGATACCCTTGATGACTCAATCAATAGATGCAGTTGCTCCAAATGTTGTTGTGTCTAGTCCTGTAATTCTCTATGTACTTGTGCTACTTTTTTAATGGATGTGACAAAAGGGGCAGTTCCCTAGTCCATCACCTCTTTGATTTGCTCTTCCAATTTTTTAAATTCCTCCAAAAGAGAAGGTGCCTCTAGGTCGTTCATCTTCTTTGCCTTTCTCTCTTTCTTGTGTGATTTTACTGACCTTGTAGTGGTCTCCTTTTGTTTCCCATTTCAGATTCCTCTTTTTTGGCACGATACACTTCTTTAGGCTCTTATGATTGGGAGTATGGGAATTTGAATCCTGTTGTGGGTAATTTTTCCCTTCTAGTTGTGGATTTTGATGCTTTTCTTCCTGACCACTTCCAACTGTTTTCATCTCAAGCTACTATTTAGTGGATGGTATGCACCATTTTGTGGGTGAATCATTTACCATCTGCAACATTGTCAGCTCGTCGAGCTTGTATTAGCATCATAACCATTGTTTTTTGGGGTTAACGCGGTCTTAGATGTACACAAAGTGCAATGTGTCACAAAACCATGCCACGAATTTTTAATCCTCAATAATATGGATATAGATATGAGGTAGTTGTTTAATAACATGGCTTATGTCCTCCTTCTAGATGTAGAATGTGACATTGTTGTCCTACTATTACTTTTTGTTTAGAGTGTACCAGAGAGATATGAACCTTGGTGTGAAAAAATCTGGCTTCTCTAGTGGTGGAAGGTGCATATCATTCAGGAGTTTCCAAACCATGAGAGCTATCAAGATTAGGAGACAAGAGTAGTGAAACTCGTCATTCTTGTATGGGGCCTCAAGGAAACCTTGCATGAAATCTTTCAGTAAGAAAGTTTCCCACTTCATCTGCACACATTCTACAAACTTCTAGTCACCGTGACTACACTTGTAGGGCACTGATCCATCCTACATTTTCTCAATAGTTTATAATCCATTAGCTATGTCACTGAATCTCACACCATCATCTATAATGGATAGTGTCACTAAACATTTTCCTCAAATAGTTGAGAATTTTTTTGTAACCTCCTTTTCTACCATCTTCTTATTCTTCTCGTCGAATATGGGCTATGGATCTTTGTCATCACTGAAGATCCCTATAATCCAAGAGATTACATGGGTGTTAATATCAATTGGATCATTGATAAACAAGAAGCCTCCATGTACACAACTAAGAAATAATTTGATGTAGATGTTAACCTCTAAATCCCTTTTGAATTGTGGGATATCCAGAGGTTTTAGTATGCCAAACTTCTCCATTCCTACGAGCCACTTCGAAACCTTGATGACAATTGGTTGGCTTGGTTGCTCAATCCTCTTAGCATATTTATCTTTGGTGAGTTTAGAGAATTTATTCGTGTCCTGCACATCAAGATCATTATACTTCAATTTTTCGACCATCCCTAGCATATCTCCTTCTTGTATAACCCATGGTGGAATGGATTTTGTTATTAGCATGTACTTCAAATCTTTAAGTCGCTAAGTCTTGCATTTTTCAGCTCATTGTGGGGTTGGAAGAGCACCAATGCCCTTTGTTCTCACCTTATTAGGTACTAAATATGAAGCCATGGTATATATATTAATAACGTAGTGTCCTTTTGCAATGCTTACTATGTTTTGGTCTCTAGACTAGTTATTCTCTTTGGGTTGCACTTGGATTTTGGCTCTACACTTGAAAATACAATAAAATGAAAGTGGAAATGGACGAAATAATAGTTATATTCCTTATGTTCCTTTCCCTTGCAATAATTTTTGGTGATTCTGGCACAATCCTGTAATAATTTCATGGATCTCAAATTGGATGTTTCTATAGGTAGGAACTCTATTTTATGGACCTAGCTATTGATCTAGAATAGATGTTGTGTTAATTAAATTTAATTCCAATTTCAATAAATTTCCAACATGTCCAATCCATGTGAGTGGCACCCACTTTTTTCCAAAACCTTTTTCTACATTGTTTTGGTTCCTATTATTGTCACCAACTACCATATGTACTCCACTTTTCAGGTTATTTTTGGTGTCACGCAATCCATTTAGATAGCTTCTCACTTGACTACGTAGAGCATTAGTGCTTCACTATGATGGGAAAGTTCTACCCTACTAAATTTTTTGCATGGTTTCATGTGGTCACAAAGTTCTTTGGGTTCTCTCCTTCACATATTCTGCCTGCAAACAAATAAATTTATAAAACAAAGATAATTTTCTTTAGTGTTTTTTTAAATAGATCAATTTTGGGAGGTAGGTTGACTATCTCTGTACAATTTTAGCAGAATCCAATTGATAAGTCCTTCACGGGGCTTCCTATTCAATTCCTCTAGTTGGACAATTGCTGCGTCTATTACATACTTGATGATATACATGCCCAACCAATGCATTTTAAATGTACCAAGATGCTTTAGGAATTTACTGTCATATACTAGCACAATATCACCACTCAGAAACTATTTTTTCTTAGTATGACAATTGTGCCACACATTTTCCTTATATTTTTGTACATTTTGGTGGAACCCCACAACGAATCCACCTTCTTCAAGTTGTACTAATTCTACCTATCTTTTTTCTACTGCATTAGAATATATCAACTTAGTTGCAACAACAATGTGAAGAATAAGAACTATGAATTCCATGGGAATCACTTCCTTCTACCCAAATACCAACCAGAATGGTGTTTGGCATATAATATTCTTTTACATAGTCTAGTAGGCCCAAAGAACTGTGGGAATTCTCAAGTCCCAATAATCTCTATTCACATTGCAGACCCTTGCTAATGCATTTCTAGAATCTTGTTGAAGGCCTCAACTATGACATTCGCTTTTGGATGGTATGGTGTGATATTTTGATGGTGCACCTATAACTCTCCTATCAATGCTTTAATGGTTTAATTTAGGAAGTGAGTCCCCTTCTCTCCCATCAAAAATTTGGGACATCCAAAGTGAGTGACAACAATCTCAAATAAAATTCTTGTTGCAGTCTTTACACTACAATTATTAACGGGCACTACCCCATCTAATCAGGTTAAATAATCCATTGTAGTTATAATTTATCATGCTCCACTTCTATTACTTGATGGATTAATTGACCTAATGAAATATACAATCCACTAATTATATGGTTGTAGTTTTATATGTGGATGGAGTGGCATTTGATCTTGATGTGTGTATTTGTTGACTCTTTGACACACATCATAACTATGACAAAAATCCTTCACATCATGATGAATTATAGGCCATTAAATACTTGTGCGTAAAACATTTTGCGTGGTCCCTTTTCTTTCTTAATGACATCTAGTCAGTTCCTCATAAGCCTCTATCAATATGGATATTATTTCATGTTTGAATACGCAGCGATCGAGTATCCCATATGCATCAAACTTGTACAGACAACGTGTAATTAACTGGTAATGAGTGGCTTTAACCACTAGATACTTCTTTTATGCAACTGTATAATCTCGTGCTACTATTCATGTGCTAAGGAAGTTAACAATATCTACAAAGTTATTGTCTTCCATCTCGACACTAAATTACTATGCATCTAGTAAGCTATCGTTCATGTTCCCTACATATTTTCTGGAAAGTATTCTAGACAAGTGGTACGACCATGCATTTAACCTACTAGGCTTCACTATCAACTTAAAATTGTATTCTTGGAACAAAAATATCCATTTTCATATTCCCCCCCACAACATTGGCTTGTTGATGAGGTAACATGATGTAGAATGGTCAGTGTATAACTTGAAGTGTGATCTCATTAGGTAGTACTTGAATTTATGTAGAGCATACACCATTGCCAATTCCACTTTGTTGAAGATCAGTTCATATAGGAAAGGCTATTGTGTAGCCCATTTCAACCTCTCCTTGTTGGAATTGATTTCAATAGGGACTTAGTACTGTTTTTCCTATAATTGAAGTCAACATGATGATGGTGGCCCTCATGATTTGTGGTCAACTAGAGTTGAATTATCATTTATTTGATTCAGAGGTGTTGACTTGATGCAGAGATGATGATCCATGATGTTAGGGTCCTATATTTTATAGGATCAATTGATGATTATCTGTTGATTTTTTCTGATGTGAAAGATTGTAATTAATTACTTCATTCTCCAATTTATTTTCAAAAAGAAAAGGAAAATGAAATAGGGTATATAAAAAAAAGATATATATATGTATATATGTGTGTGTGTGTGTGAAAAATCAAAAGAAATAAAAATATGAAAAAAATAAAGAATAGCCCCAAATGAGTGAGCTAGCTAAAATGCCACTTCAATTTCAGAAAATAGACATATATTCAAAAAATAAAATAAAATGATCAAAAATCCTTAGAAAAATGAAATATGTGATGCTCATTCAAATGCTGGATTAGTTGTTAAATAAAATAAGTTTAATTAGTTAACTCACACAGTTTAATCACAATTAACTTAGTTTTAATACAATTGTTTTTTATATGACCATTTTGTTGTTTTGTGTTAACGAGCGCATGTAGATCTACGGCGCGATTTCACTCCACCCAGATCTAAGGTGGAGGAAGCATTCCAACCCTCACCCCCTCCCACACTCTCGAAGTTTAATACGAGGGGGGGTCCGGAAAAATGGTTTCGGAGAAAACCCTCCATGGTACGTGGCAACCTGTGAGGCATTCTCGGGGATCCCCTCCCAATACCGTTCACTGCATCCACCCCCCCCAGAATTAGCACCTCCGCTTCTCACCAATGCTCTATCCCTCTGCCACTCACCTCCTGCCAGGAATCTGCTCCTCCACCATCCATCACCCGCCAAATAACCGTTACCTTCCTCCACTCGACTATTGCCACCTGTCCCACCATGTCACTCCCTGCCACATCACACAAGGTCGTTCAAAATTCAAATTTTTCTGTCAAACCCATTTACAAATGTTCCTTGCATTAAATTTTCCCACTGAAATTCCTGTTAGAAAATAAACCCCACTCCACGACCATTGAATTTTTATTGTTTCCCAACTGATCCAGTAGTTATAAAATCTGTGAAAAAATAAATTTTTCCCTTTCACCATGACATCAACTCTGTAGGATTGAAAAATGAGTTATCATCTACTGTCGATTATTTACACCAATACAGGTTCTTCCAAACAAAAAATTCTTCACGGGTAACCTATTGCGACCTTCTCTTTCACATCAAAATATTTGCTTGTCCTCTGTTATTTACATGGTTAATTTCCTTTCCTGTGCCTTATTTCAATAATGGTAAACAAAAAAGGAAAGGGGAAGGCCACTAATTCTAATCACATGAATCCCCCAGTCCCATATTTTGATAAACTACCCTTGATAGATACCCAATACAAAATAAATGAAACCCAATCCGAATTCGACTTGTAAGAACTCCATAATTGGGCCAAACATAAGTTTAAGGACAAAGTGATGATCTAAACATATGGGAGTCCAATCTCCCTCAATTCATTTTCCCCTAGACTCATTTCTTCCCTGAATTAACTACATGGTGTCATCTTAGATATTTACCCAGACAAAGAGATCTTATTTCCCATAACAACCAACCCATTTTCTCCATTTCCCTTGAGAGCATCTGCCAGGCCTTATAGATAGAATATCAAGCCTCTCATTATCCTTTTTTTGTCGAGGTCTTGATGGAAATTTATAAAAAGTTAACCTTCCCTCAAAGAACTCAACTTTGAGTCTTTCCTTCCAGAAAATGTTCAATTATGCCATACTAATCCCCCCTATCTAGTTTCATTTTTTCTTGAAATAGCCAAGAAAGTAGTTTCTATGGTCACCCGACTACTTGGGTACCATAATGATCAGTGGGTAGATGATGAAGTTTTTGGTTTTCTATCAATTTGTTTAGTAGGAAAGAAGCCATCAGTTCTTTAAAACTTCAGCAAATTTCTTGTAGAATCAATTCATGATCAATTGGTAAATTTTAAAGCAGAAGGTGCTTTCAAGTATCAGTAAATTTTAGTTTATCTCATGTTATATTATCAGTTAGATGAATTTGATTTCCATTTACAAAAATAAAATTAGGGCCATCCCTGTTCATTGATTCATTGGACTTCTCTAGTTATAAATAACTCAAAGGAGTATTCCTATACTAACTTTGTTGATATTTTTTTACATACATCATTATGTTTGTTTAGTAGTGAACAAATTCCAAGGATCTCACCAGAGATTAAAAAGTTTCTACATTTGTTAGAGAAATCCAAGGTTGGAGACTGATATTTATACCATAATTACACTGAGATAAGGATATATGGATCAGATTTGCCTCCTTACAGGATACCAATGTTTGTCCCAGTCAGATTTTTTGCATTATAATACACTAGGAAAATGCTCAACATGGATGAGCTTCATTTTGTGGCATACAATAAGAAAGCACAATTCAAACTGAAGTCACATATTGGGCCCTATATCAATAAAATACCAGAGTTGTAGAAAGACAAGTGGAGGCCATTTTGAATGAAATGAAGCTCAAACTTAGCTATTCTTGGTCCTATTATCCCCTTGGCATTATTTTAAAGCTCATATTAGAACAAAATAATACCCCCCTATACACATACACCCAGGCATGAAATTGAACAATATGCCAATCAGGAGGAGTGGACAGAGGGTACTTTGCAGGAAGTTGAAGAAAAAATCATTAGACAATCATCTATTCCAACACCAACTCCTAAAGAAAAGGAAATGAAAATGGAAAGACAAGCCATGTCCCCTACCGATTCAAAAAATCCAGATTCATAGTTTATTGTTTTTAAGAGGAAGAAAAGGGAATCAATTACAACTCAAAAAACCGATTCACAATTTGATCCTCAATTTAAGCCTCAAGTGATTATTATTTGAGATGGGTCTCCAGAAGAGGTGGACACTCAACATCTAAATACTGAAACTCACTTAGAAATTCCAACTACTCCTACTCGAATAGAAGTGATAATGTAATCACCTACTATGGGAACTAAAATTCCTCCTTCTACTCAAATAGATTAAACACTGAAATCACCTACTTAAGGAGCAATAGTTCGATCTCCAGTGTCATCCAATTCTCAAATTGATTACCCTTTTATAGTCATATGGATTTTATTTCCCTTTACAGAAGACAGAAAATTAGGGCTATCCCTGGTCAGTGATTCACTAGAATTTTCTGGTTAGAAATAACTCAAAGGAGTACTCCTATACCGACTTTGTTGATAAATTTTTACATACATCATTATGTTTGTTTAGGAGTGAACAGATTCCAAGGATCTCACCAGAGATTAAAAATTTCCTACATTTGTCAGAGAAATCCAAGGTTGGAGACTGGTATTTATACCAAAATTACACTGAGATAAGGATATATGGATCAAATTTTCCTCCTTACATGCTACCAAAGTTTGTCCCAGTCAGATTGTTTGCATTAGACTACACCAGGAAAATGCTCAACATGGATTAGCTACATTTTGTGGCATACAAGAAGAAAGTGAAATTCAAACTGAAATCACATATTGGGCCCTATATCATCAATACTAGAGTTGCACCAAGACAAGTGGATGTCATTTTGAATGAAATGAAGCTCAAAATCAGCTTTACTTGGTCCTATGATCCTCTGGGAATTATTTCAAAGATCAGATCATAACAAAAGAATACCCCCTATACACATACACCCAGGCATGAAATTGAACAATATTCCAATCAGGAGTAGCAGACAGAGGGTACTTTGTAGGAAGCTGAAGAACAAATCATTAGCCAATCATCTATGCCAACACCAAATCCTAAAGGAAAGGAACTGAAAATGGAAAGACAAGACACGTCCCCTACTGATTCAGAAAATCCAGATCCATAATTTATTGTTTTCAAGAGGAGGAAAAGGGAATCAGTTACAACTCAAAAAATAGATTCACAAGCTGATCATCAGTTTAAGCCTCAGTTGATTACTATTCAAGATGGGTCTCCAGAAGAGAGGGACACTCAATATATAAATACTTAAACTCACTCAAAAATTGCAACTACTCCTTCTACTTGAATAGAAGATATAGTGCAGTCACCTACTACAGGAACTGCAATTCCTCCTTCTACTCAAATAGATGAAACAATGAAATTACCTAATTAAGGAGTAGAATTTCAATATCTAGTGTCATCCAGTTCTCAAATTGAAACTCAAAAGAGTATCTTTTCAAGATATAGGAAGATAAAATTTAAGAATTAAGCTTTTAAATCTTCCACCTACACTGATTTTTGGAAGCAGACTACTAAAAATCGACACATATTACTCTCTGCATTTGATTAAGAGAAAGAATAGTTCCAAATGGCCTTAATCAAACCATTGGTTCTAGCTCCCAAGAGTGTTGAATACTACAAAGCCTCCATTTTATCAATTGATTCCAATAATATACATGAAATCGATCAAATCGATTTACAGAAGCAGACAAGGGTCTGATATTTTCATCATTTACCAATTCATCCATGAATGTATCCATATTATAGTCATCCTTGAATGATATCAATTCACATTTTAAGATTGAAAAAATGTCTTCCTTTTTCAAGGACAATAGAATCAAATATTTGGAATATTTGATAATAAAGCTAGGGCATGACCCTAAGGATGTCAAAGTAGGAGAAGAACTAATTAAGAGAAAAGAGGCAAACATTCATGCATTGAGGAAATAGTTGAAGCTATCCTCCACAGAGCATTCTAAAACTAAAGAGGTTTCTAGTATAGAAATGGAGAAAGAAAAGTTATTTACCATAATGGTTACGCAAAATTCATAGATACAAAAGATGGATCGGGCCACGAAAGCACTCTTGAAGGAGAAGGAACAGTGGGAAGCATCGAGAAAATCTACATCAGGCACAGGTACACAAGCATAAACTTCAGAAAAGAACACAACTTCTGAGCCTACAGAAGAAATTACTAGAGCTCTAGATGAACTAACATTAGTTCGAACTGAAAAGGAGAAGTTATTGGCAGCAGTATCTCGGATGGAGGAAAAAAAATCAAAACTGACAATGCATAATTGTCAGAAATGCAGAAAAATTATAAAATTTTCCATCAGATAAAAAAGTATGAGGACCAGTATTTTATCATTCAAATGTTGGCAGAGGAAAAGAACAATATTTGGAAAAACATAAATGGTAACATAACAAATATGTGGCCTTCAATTCAAATCACTTTTGAGAAGGAAGAGTTGGTGCAAATAGTAAAGACATCAATAGAGAATAAAAAGGTGGATTTGGAGCGAAGAGGCACAAAATATCATTAAGCTGTTAAATTCCAAAACCATCAATCAATTAGAAGATTGGAACATTTCATATTGGATAGTAGTAGCCATGGAAGTTAAGAGAGTCTTAACAAAAAGGAACTTGATGATTCAATTGCAGAACAAATGTAGAGACCTTGAGTTGTAGGTCAAGAGGTTCAATAGAAAATTTTCATTGATGCAGGATAAAGGTTTTCCTACTCTGAAGGATACTAATGGAAAATTGATCCCATTAGAAAACTACCAAGAACAACTATGCAACATGGGTGAGGATGCCTCCAAGTTTGTAAAGGCTAAAGGAGTTATAAGTGGAGAGAAATTCATATGGGGATTACATTTTGATTTGAATATTCAACATGAAATTCACCACCATTTTGTAAATAAGCCCATTTTTGACATTTACACCGAAGTGGATGAAATATTTAGAAATATGGTTAAATTTTCCATTCCAGTAGAAGAAATATGGGACCAATTGCTAGATTTGATCGAATGAAGTGTAACTTGGGAACAAAATTTTAAGCATCTTAAGGAACAACATTTGTAGAAAAATAGTTACAGTCATCACCGAATTCCTATATATCCTCGACAACATAACAAACTACCAGATTTTCCCTATATTTCTCTTTTATCTCTAAAATATATGTTCTTTTAACATATATTATTTTGTAAAAAAAAATTTCTTTCAAGTTTGAGACAAAAATGTAAAGAAATCTCTATAAATATGTTGTAAAGGGACTTAATAAGGGTTGGAACTTGTATGAAGAAAGAGTTTGCATTTTGATGTAAGTTGTGCATGCAATGAAGTGGTCAATTTAATTAATATAGAAATTTTGTTCCAGGATTCCCGTGTCATGCAAATTGGCGATGTCTCCTCTAATGTGAAATTGTTATTTTCCTAGTTTTCCATATGTTTTTATATCTCTATTGTTTAAAGAAGATAAAGGATTGAATCTATTTAAATACACTCTGCTCTAGCTTATAAACAATATTCATGTTTTCACTTTGATATTAAATATATAATTCATATCAACATGCTCTAAATTTGATTGATTCCTAATTTTTCACTTTACTCATCCGACGTATTATCTAAAAGATCCAAAATTTTGCCTACCTTGCCCTGTTACACCCGCTCTTTCATTTTTGTGTTTGATCACCCTAAGTTTCAGGACTCCATTTCCCAATGGAATTTCCTTTCAGTTTCAACCAAATCTTTGAAAAAAAACCAACCTTTGAAATACATAGCTAGCCTAATATCTTAAGACATAACTCTAAATCAAATAGAGAGATCCATCTCCGACGCTAGAAGAGATAGATCCCAGCTTTTCAAGTGGTTTTGTGGTTACCTCTGCAATTTCCTCCTCAGCCTAAGAAAATTATGGAGTGATAACATTCTTGCGACCATACTGGGGAATGAATCTCATAATCTCTAGTTTTCCCTGGTAAATTGAAGTTAAAAAGTCATAAATACTATTTCCCTATAGGTGACAGTGAGGTAGAAATTGAAAGGCTAAAATTATTCACCTAAAATTTGTATATTCCCCTTTGTGAATACCATTACATTGTGAAAAATCCAATTAGAAGATATGGCTACCAAAAGGATTCATAACATATCTCATCCAGATCCAATTCCTCCAGAAATTGTGAAAGATCTTGAAAATTTATTGTTACACGTAATTTTGTCACCATGACATTTGACTGTTCACATGGGTCTATCACCATCCATATCATGTTCCCTTAGAGGTAAAAAATACTTATGTTCCTGAATCACGTCTTGGAAATTGGAGAAAAACTCTGTAAAACCCTTAAAATTCTATCTGCACGATTTTTCTAGCCTTTCCCTATGCATGTGTTGATGTTCCTTCCATTAGCTGCGGCGAATACAACAATGTTGGCCACTAAAACCTGTGCACCCCCGTGAAAAGCAAGTAAAAATAAAAAGTAACTTCTAGAAGCCTAGTTAGTTGAATATTCTCTCAACTGGAAGCCTCTAGAGCTACCCCAGTTCGAGCTTTATCCCTCTACTCATGGAGCTTATCCCTTGGTCCAAGGAACTCAAATCCCTTCATGAGAGGAATCCATCCCCCTCTTCATGGAACTGAAACTACCTCCATTTTCCTATAAATTGAGCTCAAGTTTCAGGTTGTAGGGTAGATACCAATGTGATTAGAGACTGATCTATATGGATTCTAAGCTTAAGAGAGTTCATAGAGTTCATACTTTCTACACTAGTGAGTTGTTGTTGACATACTAAAGATCACACCTTTATGTCCATAACTTCATGTTGGTATTATAGAGAGGAAGGCTTAGAAAACTGAAGGAGAACGATTGATCGAGACCCCAGGAGAAATCTGTAAAACATCAAGGCATCCAGTTATAAGATTTCTCTTTCTATTTAAGATAATACTTGGGAAAATTTTAAGGATGGAAGTTTATCTTAAAGTTTAGAAACCTTGGTGAATATTACTAGTCCCTAATATGCAAATTGTAAAAATTTTGGCAAATTTTTTGTAGAAATATTTATATTTCCAATGATTTTATATTAGTCAATATAATATTTTGGCGATTTTTAAGGTAAAATAATGGTGTACTATAAATTTTGGGTGAATCATTTTAGAAAAAAATGGAAATTGGCGAACCTTGTTATTTGAAAAAGAATGGAAAATTAGCCCACCTGTGAATATTAGCCCCTAAAATTTTCCATGGCCTCTATGGTATTCAAATTTTCTCTTGGTGAGCACCTTCGTCAGAATATCTGCATCTTGATCTTCCGTGGGAATGTACTGAAGCAAGATGATCCTTCTCTACACACAATCTCTAAGATGATGGTACCAGATATCTATATGCCTGGACCTATCATGAAACACAGGATTAATCGAGAGTTTAATGCAACTCGAATTATCATAATGAATCACTGTCGGATCCAGATCTGAGAACCAAACAAACCAACCAAGATCTTTCTCATCCAGATAGACTCACATGCAGCTTGGATTGCTTCCATGTATTCTGATTCCACTGAACTGAGTGCCATGGATCATTGTTTCCTGTTGTACCAGGAAACTACTATCAATCCAATGATAAAGATCCCCCCTGATGTGCTATTTTTTTTCTGATGGACTGCCAGCCCAATCTGCATTCGTGAAGCCATGCAGCTTCACTCCATCCATCCGTATTTACCATAGACCATACTTTGATGTGCCCCTCAGGAATCTTAGGACATGCTTCCCTACCTTCCAAAAGAGCTTGGTAGGCTTAACCATAGCTTGATTCAGTCGGTTAACTGTGTAGAAAATGTTCGGTCTCGTGTTCACTAGATACATTAGCAAACCCACTAACTGTCAGTAGACAGTAGCATCCACTACCTCTCCAGAAGTAGCAACTTCTTTCTTCCAATTTCTTGGAAGAGGAGTATCCATGGGTTTGTATCTCTCCATGTCAAACTTACCCAGTATCTCCTTTGCATACTTTCCTTGAGACACAAAAATTTCACCATCCCACTGCCATATTTCCAATCTAAGGAAATAATGAAGGAGTCCCATGTCCTTCATTTCGAACTCCCTTGCAAGATCCTCCTTGCATGAGTGTATCATCTGCTCATCACCAGTCAAAATTAGATCATCAACATAAATAACAATGACAAATAGCTTAACCAAAACCATAATCTGGTACAGGTTTGCATCTGCTTCACTTTTGGTGAAGCCCAATCCGGTGAAATAGCTATCTATCTGAATGTACCAAGCATGGGGTGCTTGCTTTAGCCCGTACAGTTCTCTTTTTAGTCTGCACATGTGACTCACAGTTGAGGATCTCAAAACCTTTAGGATGCTCTATGTACACATCTTCATTAGTGATCCCATTGAGAAACGTAGTTTTCACATCCATTTGATGAATGCACCAACCCGTCTATGTTGAGAGTGCAACGATGGATCTTATGGAAGAGTACCTTGAAACAGTGCAAAAGTCTCATCATAATATATTCCCTCGATCTGTGAGAATCCCCGGGCCACAAATCTGGCCTCATATTTCTCCACACTCCCATCAGCAACTTGCTTTACCTTGTAGATCCATATTGATCCAACCATTGATTTGTTGACCGGTCTTAGGACTATCTCCCATGCACAATTATTGACAATGGAGTCATACTCCTCCACCATTGCATCAACCCAAGTAGGTCGTTGCACTAATTCCTAAAAGGAAGATGGTTCAGTCACAATACATTTTCTCATTAGAGCCATGCATCTAGTAAATCGATCAGGAGATTGTTTCTGTTTGTGCTCTGAAGTGGGGGATCCTACATTCTGTGCAGCATCAAGTCTCAGCCTATCATCTTCCGTGGTGTGCCTTCCACCATTTCTGATGGATGGATCTACATGAGTGTTTTCCTCAACTCCATGAACCTCCTCATGTGGCTAATCCACATCTTGAGACTCATCCTTGGGAACCAACAGTTCCTCCTCTGCATGCAAGTCCAGCTCCCTCTCAAGGGACAACCACATGGCTTTCTCCTCATCAAATTTTATATCTCGTCACATAACAGTCATTCTTTTGTTTATAAAATACACACGATAATTATGGGGTGTTTCAGTGTACCCCACAAAAATCCCAACCTCAGCTGTTCGTTCCAACTTCTTCCTGGTGTCCTTGGTCACATGCACATAAAAAAATGAGCCAAAAATCTTAAAGTGTGAAACATCAGGTTTCTTACTAGTGAAAGCCTCTTCAGGTGTACTCATGCCAAGTACTCTATGAGGACAACGGTTTTGCACATGTACTGTTGTATTGCATGCTTCTGCCCATAGATGCATCAGTAGGCCTTGATCATGCAACATCACTCGTGTTGCACCCACAATAGTTATGTTCTTCCTCTCTACGACCCCATTCTGATGTGGTTTATGAGGCGCTATGAGTTCTCTTCGAATTTCTTCTTTGCTGCAGAAGTTCTTAAATTCATTAGAGATGTATTCTCCACCATTATCACTCCTAAGAGCCTTCACTTGCTTCCCCAAATCTTTCTCCACCAATGCTTTAAACTCACAGAACTTAGAGAATGTTTGATCTTTCCTCTACATGAAGAATATCCAACACTTATGAGAAAAGTCATCAACAAATATTACATAGTACTTATGTTTTGTTGTTGAAGCAACCAAGAAAGGACCACACACCTCTGTGTGAACTCTCTCAAGGATCCACAAAGCTCGATTTTCCTTCTCATGAAAGGTGGCCTTTACATATTTTCCCATAGTACATCCCTTGCATGTTTCTGACTGTGCAAGTGTACCCCTGGGAAGACCAGTAGAAATTTTTTGCATGATTTTCAAGGCTCCATGGTGAAGATGGCCCAATCACATGTGCCAAAATTTTCCCTCATCCCGACTCACCACTTGATCTACCTTTCCCATCATTATTGCACAACCATCTACCTCAAGCTTTTAGATATTCTTAACTCGAATCCCTATCCTCTTGGCTTGATCCGTTGTTTTATGTCGTAGGAAATATTTTCCATCACGAAAAAAAATGTCATATCCTCTATCCTCCAACATTGCGACTGAGACCAAATTTTTCTTCAGATCTGGTACATGAATTACATATTTTAATTGAAATGGTTTACCTAACTCCCTATGAAAGGTACTGGTAGCAATCCTGGCAGCACTATACCGTCCGTCGTCGCCCATTTCAATATTCATATGGAGATCTTTCGCCTCCAAGTCACTGAAAAGTTCCTTATCTCCCGCCATGTGAAAGGAAGCACCAATATCCAAATACCACACAGATCCCAATGCACTGGACACCATGCATGCGATCAATGAGAAGTCAAGCTCAAATTGTGAGGCAAGGGCCTCACCAGCTGCAGATCCAACAACCTTCTTGTTCTTCTTCTTTTGTGGACAGTTAGTATCAAAATTCCCATGCTCGTGACAGTGAAAACACTTCACCTTGCACATGTCTTGCTTCTTTCCATACTTGGACTCAGATTTAGAATGGAATTTCTTCCCCTTCCCCTTCCTCTCCTTGGCAGCCAAGTCACAATCCTCTTCATCCTAGTTCTTAGATGAAGATCCATCTCTGGCGTTATGTCTGAACTCCTCCTACACCAAATCTGACCACAGTCATTCCCAATCTGGTAAATTTTCCCTTCCATTGATAGTGTCTTGATAACTGTGCCAACTCTTTGGAAGTCCTAGGAGATCCAAGCTCACCAAATCATCATCAAAAACTATTATTCCAATGCTCCCCAGTTCATCTCGACATTGGAAAAACTTTGTTAGATATTTTGGAATGGTGTTGCCCTCTTCCATCTTGATCTTCCTGAGTTTATCTTTGAGCGCCAATTTCCTATGGTCACTGCTACTTTGGAATATATACATCAAATCCTTCCACATTGCATATAGTGTGGCTTTCCCATGGAGGTTTGAGACAATTTGGTCTCATACTCCCTCCAATAGGATCATCCTTGCCTTTACCACTTTCTTTTTCCATGCATCAGGATTTGTGGCATCTACAACATCAGGTTTAGGAACATCTTTGTCAATGAATTCCTTCAACCCATTGTCTTCGAGTACTACCTCCATCTTGTTCTTTCAAGAAATTTAGTTCGAGTTTCCCTTGAGTGCATACTCTAATCTCAAGCCATTGAATGCCATTTCGATCTTGACTCAGCTGTAGCACCAAGAAAGTCTTTATGCAAATTCGAATTCTATCCAGTCACAAACTCAACTCCTGCTTCACTTCTACAATTTCCTGTGCTCTAATACCATGTAGAAATTATACAACATGAATGTGTATATTGGATTCACCCGATATAACAATGTACTAAAGTTAAATACTGAATTTCTTCTACAAATATTTTGTGGAATTAAAAACACAATCGCTAATCACATGAACATGAAGAAAGATCAATCACACACAACACTGATAATTTCCTAGGGAAAGCTTACATCTAAAAAACCCACTATCTTCTATTGTATATTAAGCATGGATCATGAAAAAATTACATACAAAAATCTTCTCACAAGATCCCTCTAGTACTCAGCTAATTCTCTCACACTGTCATATGCAAAACTGACCAACACATAACCAATTCTCAACCTCTAGACAACTTGCCTTGCTTGCGCAATCCCTGAAGGTAAAGATACCTAAAAGATAGGAATTCTTGCCTGCCTTGACTGTGCAAGTATCATGGGAACTCCGATGGGTGTTTGCCTATATTTTTTTAAGCCAATAATCCTACAACTAATAGTAAACTTCCCTTTCACCTAGAACTCAATTGGGTCTCCACTAGATCTGACATGCATGCAACTAATAATAGTAAATCCTCAGTTGCATGTGAGATCACTGATTGTGAATTAATTAATATTTAATTCACTAGATCTCTCACTAGTGTATCTTCAGTTACAACTATCAAAACTAATTTTAACTCACTTAACTGAGTTAAAATATTTACAACTTGCATTAACTAATGCACCACTGCACTTCGAACTCTGTTACAACTAGAATTACTCTGCATGCCTCACCAACAACCTCTAACTCGAAATCCACTAGCTAAATGAATTTATCACTTTCATTTAACTCATTCAAGTCCACATTGAGAATAGATTACAGTTTAATATCCATCTTAATTAAGGGATAATCAAAATAGACATGCACCCAAAAATAGCTATGTGGGCCCCACCCTAGTCTAGGTGCTTAATGAAACCAGGTGCTGAATGCAACCAGGTGCTTAATGCACTAGGCGTGGGTGCTGGATCTTCTTGTTGAATCCCAACATGTAAATCAAATACTACAGGTTTATGGTAACTATGTGCTAATACCAGCTCAACTTTGTGATTAATAATAAAGGTCATATTGAAGTTTTTGTTATCTAGACTATGACTAAACAAAGATGTGTTGGCGATATCACTATTCTTATCATGTGATTTTTTGACATTTGAGTTGGTGTCGATTGGCTAATGAAACCCAAAGTTATCCAACTGTGATACTTCCTATTTCTTTGATGTATATCTATTGCACAAGAACCATAGTCAAAGTCCATTTTTAACTGGTTTAAACTCATTGTAATTACCATGAGACTTTAGCACTCATTGAAATTCGTGGAAAACAAAAAATTTAACATAATTAGATTACATTGTATAATTATTTTTTCAAGATACACATCGGGGATTCAAATTCCAAAAATATGTATTTAAGAGGCTAATTATTAAAAAAATTAAAGTGCACATATTTCATATGTAATATCTGCGGCTTTAAGAATTGATCTCTCTTTTTATGTTGAGTAGGAACATTGTATCTAATTGACTACTCACTGGAAATTGTGAGTATATCAATGTGTTTGATTCAAAGAAACTTTTGTATGAAGCTCTTTTGAAGAAAAATGAGATTCCACCAATGTATGCCCTGATCTATTACATCCTGGAAATTTTGATGATTAAAAAGGATATTGTGATAATAGTCTCTTCTTGAGTTGCATTGTGTTTCCAGAAGCCATATCCATTTTAGAATCTGAATGATTGTGGTAAATATATGCATAGATAATTTCACATAAAATATTGACATGAGTAATACATCACCCCCTTTTGATAAAACTTAATCTCTTAAGGATTCGAATTAAAATACTGTTTCATATGACCTTGTATCGCTCTTAAGTAAATGAAAATGCACAAGGAATTTATTCCTATTAGGTTATAGGGGGTGTTTTGTTTTCCATGTATTTTATTTGTATCCTTCCTTGAGAATATATATGTATATTGTCTCTAGAACTAATTGGGAAGAAAATATTTGTCTTGTGTTATGAGTGGATTATTTAGGAACTTAATTGTCTTACACTTCAGTTAATTTGATTGTTCAATTTAATTAATGGTCAATGCTCAGGTTTCTGATCCATCAGGAGCTAGGGTTTGCATATTTTTAATTAATGTTTTATTTTCTTAGCTCGGGTTTTCTTTCAAATGCTTTCATCTGCAAGATTGGTGTGGTAATAGCCAAGGGTTTGCTTTTGAAGAATTCATTTGAATTGTCATTTATTGAAAGGATCTATAAAGAGATTCATGCACAAGTTAGACTAGAATTTGATTTGAAGGTTACTGTGGTATCTCTTTGGAATTTATAGTGCTACACCTCGAAGTTTACGAACTCCCGATTTGATAATTTGTGTTATTAATTAATGTACCATATATTGCACCCAACATGTTTACCTCGACATCTGGCCCTCCTTCTAGCTCCAAAATGTTGATGGTGTTGGATACCACCAACATACAAGGGGTCTCTCGGATGTGAAGTCCTAATTAGACCTCACACCATTTGGTATAGGAGTGCCATTCAGATATTATGTCTGACCACCATTGCAAGAGATCTTACAGGTATGCCTTGGCTACCAAACACATACGAGATCATATGCATAACTTTGGGAAAAAACACGTGTATAAGATTTGTGTGACACCGTTTGTAAAATTTAAGGGGATATTTCAAAAAAAAGATATAAGAGACGAGCCTCTAATAGAAAATTAGTAGTACTATCCCAAGAGAGACACACAATAGAAATATAATAAGAATAATTAGTTAGCCTGCAAATTGGTTCAAAAGATAACAATGAACATGAAAACACACAACAACACCCACTCAACAAGATTCATATCTAAAGCAATGAAATATTTCAATCTCTTTAATATGCATGCCATAAATATATACAACAAACATTTAAAGATTAGTCATACAACATTCACGGTATGTGCATGAAAGAGTGTTGGCTCCAAGAGCTTCTGATAATTAAATGAAATATCCAATTACACTATTACATTAATGAAACTCTAGTTCCAATAGTAGAACATGAAGCTACCACTTTGTTCTCCAAAGAATTATCTTCTCCCTTATATACAACTAGAGAAGCCAAGGCTAATTCTCTAAAATTCCAATCCATTTGTTTGAGTTATGAGGGCTTATTTATAACAAATTAAAATGACCATTGAGCTTTCTCATGACTCTTTGACTTCTACAACCTATGGAATTCTATGTGACTCTTAATATTCCACACGTGTATCTTGGATTTATTTTACATTGAATTACTTATTCATAAAAGAAAAATTACATACAAAATGGTGGTTATATAGGACAAAACTAGAATAAGACAAAACTACTCATGTAGGAGGAAAAGACAAATCAATGGCTTGAGAATGGAGCTCATTTGTGATGTAGGAGTACCATGCTTTGAAATATGCTTCAATAAATTTGAACATTTCCAGTAATTTTGCAGTGTACCACATCTTCACCTTTAATGCATCAAAAAGTATATATTTGGAGTTTGATTGTACATAACTCCACAACATTAATAACTTTGTATGAACTTTGGCCAACACAATTTCATATTATAGAATAACATTGTTGGTCATCTAAAAGCCTTCATGATTTTACACTTTTCCAATTTCTTCAATGGACTCTTTTAACTCCTACATGATGACATCTTTACCCCTTATTTCTCCAAGCTGGCACACAAAATGTTGAAATTTGCAACAAGAAACAGTGAAATTTGCATCCAGAAACAACACACACATTGGTGTGGATCATAGGTCACACAGTGATGGATCCTAGCGACATATTAGTGTGCAACCAATTTTTAAATAAATTGGAAAATTAATTGTAATCTTATCTCATGACAACTTGTAATAGTTAACTAGGTGTGATAGACTTAGTTAGCTCAATAATTTCGAGTTGAGGGTCAAAGGATAGATATGTAGAGTGATTTTGTTATTAACAGGGTCTAGTTGCAGTTGTAGCACTAGTGTAGTGTGAGTGGGATCAGTTAACTCACATTAATTGAGTTAAAATCAGTTTAACTAGTTCTAATTGTTTGATGAGCTAGTGGAAGATCAAGTGAATTAAAATAGATTTAATTTGCTAGTAGTGCTCTACCAAGTATCTCATGATTCACTATTTATAGTTGCATGCATGCTAATTCTGGTGGAGACCCAGTTGAGACAAAGTTTCAAGGCTAGTAATCTATCAGTTGTATTTTAGGCAAACTTCCCAGGCGCAGTTATAAAACCGCATGAAGTCCATGATGAATTGCGCAATCAAGGAAGGTTGAATTTCCTATTTAATATGGGTTTAATTCTCTAGGGATTGCATAAGCAGGGTAGGCTGATAATTGGCTATGTGTTTGTCCAATTTTGCCTAGATTAGTGTGAAGCAATTGGTAGAGTGTATGAGGTTGTGGTGAGCACAAATACATTGTATTGTTTCATTATTCCTTGGTTGATTATACAATAAATATGGAGGGGTTTTGAGCAGTTGCTTTCCCCAAGAATATCTGGTGTTGTGTATTGATTTACTTCTTTCTCTTACTTGCATGTGATTGAGAAAACGTGTTTTATATTCCACAAATATTGTAGAAGGATTCAATATCTTTCTTTAGTGAATTACATGATCAATTTGAGTCCATTGATATAATTTGTACATGGTATTATATCTGTGTTAGAGATTTTCTACATGGTATCGGAGCACTGGGAATCACAATAGTGGAGAAGAAATTGAGTATAATATTCAAATTTGCAAGTAATTTATTTGGAGCTATAAGTTGATCAAGTTTTCTTTCAATGGCTTGAGACTCGAATATGCACTCGAGGGAAGTTTGAATTATATTGCATGGAAGGACATGATAGAGGTAGCGTTGGAGGAGAATGGGTTGAAGGAATTCATAGATAATGATATTCCCAAGCCCACAACAACATATTCCCAACTTATTGATGCATTCCAAAAGAAGGTAGAAAAGACGAGGAGGATCTTGTTAGAGGGAGTTCGAGATCATACTATCTCGAGTCTCCATGGAAATGAAACTCCATATGCTATGTGGATGTAATATTCCAAAACAGGAAAAGCAAGAATATTGAACATAAAACTGGAAATTGCAGTAAGTATCAATACATAAAAACATGAGCAAGTCATAGAACCATTCCATTATGTATAATAGCATAAAATAAGTAAAATTTCTTGAGGAAAAATTCAATCAAGCTAGGAAAACAAGCCTCCCATGATCTAATACACAAAAATGTGAAATACTTCTAATACACAAAATACCAGAATGCCATGACTGTGCAGTCCAAGTGAGAATAACTGTAGCTAGAGAATAGAAATAGAAAGAGCTGATGATAGAGTGATAATAAAATGTCGAGATCAGAGATCTAGGCTCTCTAGCACAATTCCAAGACAACCCAAAAAGGGTTTCTAGAAATACACTACGTGAAAAATGCAGCCCTAGGGCTGAATAATGCTCTACAACTCAATAACTACAAGGAGATGAATGATATGACAAGAAAACCGTTGATACTCCTCCCTTCTAGCTTTCCGAGTGAAGGGTTGCTCCCTCCACTAGGAAATTAGCTCACAAACTGGGTTTTTCAACCCTCCACTACAACTGACCTGCAAAATAGCGTAGTTTATGAAGGATATTGCACTATGGTAAATTCCTGAAGCTTGAGCTGATGTCGAATGGTGGAAATGAAGCTCAAGGAACCTCCCAATAGGTCCTCCAGATGAATGGATGCTCCCCTCATTGAAAAATAAACTCACAAGCTTGGGCATTAAGCCCTCCACTACAACTGCCCTGCAAAACAACGCAGTTCCTGAAGGAGACTATGCTATGGCAGATGAATAAAGCTTGGCTTGATGCTAGATGGTGGAATGAAGCTCAAATGAACCTCTCCTGAGTGGACACTCGAAGTCCCCCGAGGATGAGGGTGGGATTTCCATCCGAAAACACCCTTGTGCTAAACATCACAACAGACTTCGCTAAACAGCTAAAGCATGTATAAAGTCATAAAAGACCAAGAAATAAACAATAATCAAAATTCCCTCTATGGTTTTCATCCCCTTCCTTATATTCTTGGTGAGCTTCCTCACCCCTGGTCCCACTCATTAAAGATGCTACTCTCATGCATACACTCCTCCATCATAACTGCATTGTCCTCTAATAACTCTCCACTACCTCCATGACAATGCTTTTGATTTGGTCAAACTTGACCCTATCCACATGCTTTAGCCCCCATTCACACCCAAGAGTGTTTTATTCAGATGATACAATGGTCCACATTCACATTAGAAGTGGTTTTATTTCTACTAAATAGATTTATGGGTCTCTCTACTCTCTTATTCATCTATCTAAATGACAAAAGTGAAAATTAATATTCCAACTAGCTAAAAGATAATTATGAATATTACAGTCCTCCCCTCCCAAATGTTGCTTGTCCTCAAGCAACTGCAAGGATGGATGCTACAAAATATCCTTTCCTTCCCCTGTGGCATCCTTATCCAATAAATTCCTCCACTAAATCAAATGTTCTTCAATCAATCTTCCCCTTAGTTTCCCCTCCCAAGTGTCCAAGTTAGCCTTTGGTAATAAAACCAAATGGCTAACATTATAAATAAGTGGGAGATCGATGGTGGAAACTACATGCTCTCTAATGCCCTCATTGAGGCATGGGTCATGAAACATGTTGGAGATCTTACTCCCAATAAGGAGCTCCAACCCATATGCTACTCCTCCAATAAGATGGATAACCTTGTATGGCCCATAGAAAAACTTCTCAATCTCCTCCTTCTACAATATGAATGGTCTGTATGGATGAAAATGGAGATAGACCAAATTTTACATCCCACATGGTCTCTCTCCCCATCCATGATCTGTGTATAACTCCTACTGATCTTGGGCTGCAACAATGTTTTCCTTAAGGGATCGAAATACATCCTAACTCTCTAGGATCCAATATTCGGTTCTAGGAACCTTGCTTGTCCCAACCATTCTAAAAAAAATGATTAAAACATCATCACCATATGGAATCAAAAATAGAGATCCACTGCTGGCCATATAAAATACCGGACGGTGACAATAGTTCCGCAAGTGGAACCAGCGCAGTTCAGCTCCTTGCTGCCCTGGAACACATTGTAGTAAGTAGCTTCCTAGCCACTTTCTTGTTGTCTCTATTTTCTCATCTTCCTGGGGGTAGTAACTGATGTTTGGTTTCAACTAAGTGCACCCCAAACAAGACAACACCTGTCCAAAGCCCTCTATGAAGTATCCATCCCCATCACTAACTGTGGTCCCAAGAAGACCATGAAGTCCAAAGAGAGGCTTGCCCTCTTATGGAGAAATGCACTATAAATAAATGGCAAAGGAATGAAAATACTTTGTTAGTTGATCAATAAGTACAAATACATAACCCTTACCATGTATTGTTAGCAATTTGGTGATGAGGTCCATAGATGAGCTCTCCCATCTCTCTCCCGAAAAATTAAGTGGTTGTAACAACCTTGCAGTATGGTTTTTTCCCTCCTCATTCTTCAATAAAACTACACATCTCCTGATATGCCAGAGCACATCCTCCTTGAGACCCTCCTGTGAGAATCTCTCCCAAATGGCCTGATATGTCCTGATGAAATCCTGGTAACCGGAAAGGAGTGAATCATGTGCTGCATGTAGAACCTTCTCCTTGAGCTTAGAACCTTTAATCAAGAAGATATGATCTTGGTAATAGATGACTCCATCCCTCACTCCATACCTCTCATTAGTTACCTGCCCATCAAGCACTTCACATGTGAAGTAGTTCTTAGAATACTCCACCAATATTTGGGACTCCCAATCTGGATCACTACTCATCAATGACAACATTTTTGACCTCTGTTATAAGGCACCTGTCACCTCCTTGCTTCCCTCTTTGACAAGCTTAATGCCATAGCCACATGTCGGAATTCAACTATCCCACTTTTGATGCCTCCCTTGCAGCTGTTTCTACTCAAGAAAAGATTGAATTTTATGGTGGTGAATCTTCACTTGGAAGCTATTGTGCATCCAAAACCTCCTAAGTTTGGCCAATGCATGTATGAAATTCAACAACCCTCTACAATATATGGAAGACTCCTTCCGATGTGGAAGTATCTTCTGACTCTCGAAGGCTATGGAATAGCCCTCTTGCACCATACTTGTGCCATCATCTACTCCTCAAGCATCACCTTTCTGCGTAAAAGGCTTGGTGAAAGTTGTTAATACACATACCAAACAAATATTCATATTCTCCTTAAGCCAATCAAAGGCCCACTGCATTGTGCTAGTCCCATACAAGGTTCTCCTCTTCGCCAGATCTGTGATTAGTGTCACTTGTTTTGAGAAATCTTTAACCAACTTCCAATCTGGGGGCCTTCCTGGTAGAATGCCTCCATTTAATATGACATCATGGTCTAGAGTAAATTTCATATATGAGTGGATTGATTTGTCCTGGATTCCTCTGCGCAAATTAGTCTCCATATTATGTGTGGAGGCTTCTTGAGGTGGATAGGTGTGCATGCCCTTGATATTTTGATGATTTCCTCTCTTCTTATCTATCCATGCCATCTGCAAGGCTTCCTAATCTGTAGTGACCTTCCCCATTGTAATCAACCACTGCACACCGAATATCAAATTGGTGTTAGGGGTCTTGAACACAAAGAAGTGATCTATCAAGGTTTATGTCCCCAAAGTTATAGTCAATGCCGGAACACACTTCCTCCACTACTTAGTCCCTGGGACTAAAACTGAGAATACTTCAGAATCACTGGTGGGTATGTCTCCCTTCTTCACTAATTGGGCATTAATAAAATTGTGGGTAGTCCTACTATCTATCAATACCGACACATGCTTCTCCTGGACTGTGCCTCTATCTCCCAATGTTAGATTATTTGGAACTCCCTGCAAGGATGCAAGGGATCCTCTAGTTGGAGAAATTGCCCCATTTCCACCTCCAGGTGGTGGTGGATCTCCTCCTGGTGCGACATTGCTGGTATCTCCTTCCAACTCTTCTTCTTTCTTTTCATTATTATTGGAGGATACCTTATCATCATTAAGAGATCACTAGTCTTGGTTATCTCTTGAGGGAGGAACCTTCATAGCTTCCCCTTTTGGCTGAGGGGAGAAATCTTGCTGAAGGGGGGCTCTTGCCCTTGGAAAATTATTTTGCAAGTCTCTAGCCCTCTCAATATCATCCTAGAGCGTAGTTGGTCTAGTGGATTCTACCAACTCATGCAAAGGATCTGCTAGCCCATCAATAAACATACATACTCTTCTATCTACAGATAGATTTGTCACCATGACTAAAAGTTTCAAGAATTTAGAGATATAAGTCTCCGAAACTCCTGACTGCTTGAGCTTAGCTACCTAAAAAAATGAGCTTCTCGATCTCTTCGGTCAAATATTTCCACCAACCTTTGGGTAAATTCTACATAATCAGTTATACTGGCATGCCCCAACGTAGATTGACCATGAAACCACCACTCATGTGCTTCACCTTCAAGGTGAAACACTGCTTAATGGCATCCATCTCTGAAACTCGGTTCAGCTAGAAATAGATGTTTAATTTCCCTACCCAAGCCTTGGTTGTGCACTTGGGTGACCCATCAAAAGCAGGCAGAAATAATCTACCCAAAGTATGCTTCATGCCATTGTTCTGCATGTACCCTCTACCTCTATTGTGATTACTGGGTCTTCTATTATCCTTGATCTAATAGAACCCTTGGAAGTATATATGCTCTTTAAACCTTTGATATTTAGATTCATATTCTAGGAGATAATCACCAAGAGTCTCCTCCTCTTGTGTTCCTCCTACCTCATTTCATATTGCTAGGAATGAAGGCATAATGGAGCATTGTCAAATTGGTTGTAATGTTGATTGCTCACACCAATAACATGAGGTGCTAGAAATATCTCCATGTCGAGACCTTCTTGGGGTCTCTTTATGTCATTCAATCCTCATCTCCTTGATTTCTCTGGAAATATCCTGCATAGTTTGGAGAAGAATCTTTGGAAACTCCTTTCCGTTCATTTCTCCTAATATTGGAGTCTTACCTTTGTCTCCTTTGTAAAATCAGACCTTCTTCTTCTATTGATGTACTGCTTCTCCCTTTCTATGAGAGGTTTCATCTTCTTCTGTTGACATAGATGTGATGTCTCACATGCTGAGCCAAGATTATGCTTTGATACCACTATAATATTCCAAAACAGGAAAAACGGGAATATTGATGTAATATTCCCAAATGGGGAAAGCAAGAATAGAGTGCATAAAATTGGAAATATGCAGAAATATAAATGGATCAAAGAATGAGACAATAGTATATCCATTCCATTATGAATATAATAGAAAAAATAAGTACAAGATCTTGAGGAAAAGGTCACTCAAGTTGGGCAAACAAGCCTCCCATGGAAGCATACACCTAGATCTAGAATGTTGTTAATACATGAAATACAAGAATGCAGAAAATTGTGTCGTCTAAGAGAGAATAGAAGCTGAAAGATATAAAAATATATTTCTGCTAATATAATGCTCCAAAAATGCTAAGGCTAGAGATCCATGCTCCAAAATAGATTTCCAGAACAACACAGAAAAGGTTTTCGGAAATACACACTATACAAAATATAGTAGATTTGGCCCTAGGGTTGAATAATCTTTGCAACTGAATCAATAATGGGAGATGGCTGATATAATATACAAGATGGATGATCCTCCTCCAATAGATCTCCTAAATGAAGGGCTGATCCCCACACAGGAAACCCAAACACTCCAAATACGGCAATAAACCCACTATTTCAGCTGCTCTCCAAAATAACGCAGTTCTTAAGGGAAACTGCATTGTAGCTAATGACTGCTACTTGGCCTGATGCTAAAATTTGTAATGAAGCCTTGAAGTCTTCCTTACAAGGATCCATATGAAAGGATGATTCCCTCTAATGGAAAACTAGCTCAGAAATTGGATATCTCTCTCCTCTACTACTACACCCCTGCAACACAACCCAACTCTAAATAGAATTATGTTGTACATGAGACTGAAGCTTGGAAAAATGCCTGAATGTGGATGTATGGTGAAAACCCTTCCAATAGGTTCTCAAAGGAAGAGGTGGGATTCTCGATCAAGAACACCCAGTGCTAAACAACACATGCAATATTAGCTAAATATTTGAAGAAAGCTATATGTCTAAATAGACCATATATCAAAATATCAAATATATCAAGATGAATAATATCGCTGCCATCCTCTTCCTTATATAAGAAATGAGCTTCCTGACCCTAAGCCCCATCCATTAATGACACTACTTCCATGCAATGTGTCTCCATCTAAAATTGTGTTTTCCCTTCATTAATGTCCACTCCTCCACGACAACATTGTTGATTTGGTCAAACTTGACCCAGTCAAGGTGCTCCAGCCCCTGTTCACATCTCAGGGTGCTTTATTAAGTTGAAAATATGATCCACTTTCACATGAGAAATGGTTTAATTCTTCCTAAAGAGATTTATGGGTCGCCCTACCCACTTATTCACCTATCTAAGTGACAAAACAAAACTTTAATATTCCAATTAGTTGCAAGCTAATTTAGGAATATTACAGTCCTCCCCTCCAAAATTTTGCTTGTCCTCAAGAAAATGAAAAGATACTGCAAAATCTTCAATGGATATGTCGCATCCAAAGAATACAAGTTTTCCTTTGGTGGACAAACCAAATAGCTCTCATCATGAAAAAGTGGGAGATATATTGAAGGAGTTATATGTTTTCCATTGGCCTCCTTAAGGCATGAGAGATGTAATGTTCCTAAATTAGCTAAGCTAATTGGAAAATTTAAATTTTGTTTTACTTTTTCATGTTTGTGAATAATAGACTAATAGAGGACATGTAACACTCCTTAGATCTAAAAATAAATACATGCTCAGTGTGAATAGGATCAAATATGAGCTGGTTGTATAAAAACCACTTGTGTGTGAACAGGGTTGAGCTATTTGACTGGGTCAATAGGACCAAATCACAAGATAGTCCAGGTGCATTGAACCTCCTAAGTGATCTGCGCAGTTTTAGAAGGAGGACCTCAGTGTGAAAGGGGCTAATTCAAGTGAAGTGGTTTAGGGTTTTGCACATCCTCATTTTATAAAAAGGAGGGAGAGGTCTCAAGGAAGGGTTGTTGATGATATTTTGAAGTTGAGGTTTCTTGAGCAACTTGAGTTCTCTTGGATGTTTAGCTAATGGGAAGAGGGCTTCCTGTTTAGGAATCCTCTCTCCTTCCATGGAGTAGCTCTTTGGAGGAGGATGTGCTACATTGATCCACTATCTAGAATTTGGCCAAGCTTCTACTTCCAACTGCGATGTAGATCCTATTCATGGTTTGATTGCTTTTGTAAGCTGCAGCAAGTGGAGTTTAGATCTTTTCATATCTAGAGCATTTCAGTACTTCTTTTCAGTGGAGGAGGGTTCTAATCCATTGAAGGGCTGTATTGGAAGACTGGAGCCTCATTTCAGATCTTGCAATCAGGCCAATATGTTTTTCATGTTATACAACGCAATTCCTTCCCCAGATCCGCGTTATTGCTGAAGGAGCAGTGTTTTAGGGTTTTTGGCATCATTTTGGAGCTCGATATCTGATGTGAAGGAAGCCTCCTTGCATCAAGGGTGATCCATGGATTGGACAACCAATCCATGTCTATTTATGATCTGATTTATTCACTGGATTTTTTGCTTCAAAATTTCTGAATCATGCTACAGTAAAACTCAGATCTGCTTCGGCATTTTCATGTATTGTTGAAATCCCCAAGGGGAATGTAATAAAGAGCCCTTTGGGCATTTTGATTTATTATAGATCTCTGTTTTCATGTATTTATCAGTTTCAGATCTGTAATTTAATTAAAATAAGCTTCAGCCTCCTGTAACTAATGCTGAAGGGTTTCTGGGTCATTCTCTTGTGTTGCAACACCTCAATCTTGAGGGATTTTCTATGTAAAACTACTGTTTATTATTGATTAATTCTCATGCCATGTTCTTGAAATAATTTTATGATTTTTCATACTATTTTACATCTTACACCTTCATAAAATATGCTTCCCTTGCTTCAGTAAATTTCTGCATCTTCCAAGTCATGGGAAATCAGGGTTTTTCTTGACTAGTCGGGAAGGAGGAACTATTTAACCTAGAAAAACACATTTTTTTTGCTGAAATTATTCATGGATGTTCCAAATAACCCTATTTGACATATCCTAGAGCCATTTCCCTTATTCTCATGCATATTTCCTAATACAGTCATTTCAGGGCCTGAAAAGCTGCTTTTCCTCACCTTTTTGAGAGTAAAAGTTGAGTAAACGTTGCTGCAACACTTGGAATTTGTTTCTGAGTGTTTTTAAACACTTTTTATGATATATGAAGCAAAAATCCCTGAAAAATTCGTTTTTCAGGCATGTCTTGCTGAGAAATCCATTTTGGGAACATTACAGTGGTATCAGAGCAAGATCTTTGGCTGAGCTTGTGGCTTTAAGCCAAAATTCCGGATCCCTGAAGGAGGAAAATTTCAAACTCTATAGACAGAGTCTACAAATGGCCAGGTAGCCTCTAGATCTCATCCTTTTTTCAAAGGTGACATATCTAGTAAATGCTCCTGCAATCAATCTTTAGAATAGAATTTTGATACTCCTGAAGAGGGAACTTTACAGTAGTATCAGAGAAGAGAAGAAAAAAATATCAGAAATATGAAGGAGATGAGTTTTACCTCATCATATTTCAGATCCAGGAAGAGCCTCTTCAAAGAGGTTAGTCAGAATAAAGAAGGAGGAAGAAAATGAAACTTCTAGAGGGTTTCAAGAAGCAGAAAGTTGCAGTGAGACCTGTAGAAGGTTTCAAGAAGGGGAGGGAGATCCATGCACTTCCTATCCTCACAAATAAGGAGAGCTATACAGAGAAAAACTAGAGCATGGCTCCACCACTTGAAAGAATGATGGGTGAGAAGATCTCCCTGCTCCCTTTTCAGATCATGAAGAGCATTGAAGAAGATCTCAAGGAGATTTAAAAGGTGGAGACTTGTACCAGCGCTGTCACAACCTTGGAGGAGCAGCCTTCATGTTCAAAAATGGAGGAATGCCACACAATTGCAGAAGAAGTTTTGCTTATATTCACCACGGTATGATTAAAGATTCATTTATGCTCATTTCAGCACATTACATGAGGAGATCTACATCTTTGCATGTTGTTGATTTAGAGCAACAGAGTTGCATTGCACTATACAAAGGTGGTGATGAAGAGAAGCTTGCATTTCAAGATCCGATGGAGTGCAAGAATCTGATTTGGGATGATGGTATCCCTCATGGGAGGTGTTAGACTCCTATACCAATAGGTGTCATATTTCATGATTGACTTGATGAAACTATGTAATATGTTCATACCTTTTCTTGTTGCAAAGGTGTTCCATATTTTCAAAAATTTAAAAATAAAAAAATTTAAAAAATATAAAGAGGGTACACCCTAAAAGAAAAATCAAAGGGTGAAAAGAATAGAAATGGCCAAAAAAGTAAAAGAAAATGAACCCCACCAAAAGAATGGCCAAGGAAAGTGTGCAAGTCTTAAATGCCACTACTTTTTGCTCTTGTGTAATAAACAAAATTGTGTGCAACTTGTATTTTATGCCAAAATTCATGAATAGTCAAACAGTTTAAGCTTGACTAGTTCATCTTTCAATTTTATGTTTTATAGATAGAGAATAAAATCTAACCAAACTATTTAATCTTGGTAGATAAGTAGATAGGTAGAGTAAATAAAAGGAGCTCAACAGTTTAATCTGAGCCCTTGGATGAAATAAAGTTAGAATTAGATAGGTTTTCATATGTAACAAAAAAGAAAAGTGTGATAAGGGTTTGCTAGTCTAAGTGCACCCTAATAAAGAAGAAAAAATGGTAGAGTAAAGTAGGTAGGGTAGGTAGATGATGTTGCTAAAATACATGTGATGGATAATGGTTCTAAATGTGGTAAATATTTACTTTCATCACAGGTGCTAAGGCAGATACTATACTATAAGAAGTTCAAACAGGGCAAAGTCAAAATTATTAACTTCCCCTCTCATTTCTTCCCTAAATATTTCACTAATTTCCCCAAGTACCAAGGTATTTGAAGGTTAAAGGGGCTCAAGGCATTTCCTTGACTTTTGGAGGGATAGGACCCTCGACCCAATAATTGAAAAAAATTAAGTACTTGAAATCATCCATTATAACATTCATTCACCTCCAAAAAATCTTTTCCTAAGTAAAATGGGATTTTACTTAGGAAAATCATGCAATATTTCATAAAAACCCTCAAGATCATTTTTTATTCTAAGTCTAAGTGATGAAGTTGTTTTAATGCAATTTTCTTGTAAAATCTTCACTTTCTTAGTTATATTAATGTATTTTGAGTTTACCTTGTCCCCTTGTCATATTAACTCTAATTTATATATTAACTCCCTATAAAAAATCACCCTCTCCTATTATAAATAACTCCTTTTATATAAATAGCCCCAAAAACCCACTTATAATAATTTTAGTCAAAGTATTTTATCCCCACATGTTTAAATAAAAAACCCCTATTATATCCCCTTTGACTAAAAATATATCTTTAAATATTACTCCGCCCCTATGTTAAGAAAATCACTTTGGTTTAATTATCATATAATAAAAAATATATGAAAAAACGTTTAAACATATTTTATGTATGTTTAAAACAAAAAATAAACCTGAAGTTTAATTCAAACCAAACTTCGAAATAACCCATCCCTTGCGTATTTTTCCTCCCTGACCTTCGTCATACAAAGATTTAATTAATCCTCACGATTAATTAAGAACTAAACCCGCCAATCGAAACCCCCCCAATGAGATTAATTAACAAATAATTGTGTCGGGCCCGCACCATTAAAACCCCGTCATCTCCCTGTCTTGTCAACCGTTCGATCAACCCATTTAAGATCAACGGCTATTAACGATACCGCTGGCCATCCTGATTCGAACGTTAATGTGCGATGAGCCGACGGTTTTCTAAACAGTGCCGTGCCACGCGTCGATCGCTGCCCCTTCGCTCAAAACCGCCCTTCATCAAAAGCGGTGCGATGAAAACCATTTACCACCTTCCGCCTGTGACACATCCTCTGTACCCGCTGACGTCATCCGATAAAAAAATAAAAAATTCCGTCACCCATTGACTTTGCCAATAAAACAAAAAATTCGTGTCTTTTTCATTTATCCCGTGCGCAGTGAACGACTACACTCCCATGCAGAAAATTTCAAATACCAACAGTTGAAGTCCGCCAACCGCTACTCTGTCATAGAGAATTGTAGTCAAGCATCCGAGATTTCATTCGCCTCAACCAGTATCCCTTTAAAATCACTTTCATCTTTAGAAAACAGGTATTTACCCCGAACTCCCGCCAAACTCTGTAAGAAACCTATGTTTCACTTTTTTCTTTCACTGAAGCAGGATTAGAAGTGATTGTTAGTTCATTTCTTAATCCTGAGAACTGTAATTACATTCCCAAAACTTGCAATTGTACCTATTTTCCGTCAAAACCTGTAATCTTGCTAATTTTTAATCAGAAGCCGAATTTCCATTTCTGAATCCACAAGAACTAGAAATGGAAGTCCCTGTGGCTCTGAATGTCATGCCCATCAATGCTCCTTACAAAGACTTGGATTATTTTCCTTTAGCCGATATGGATTTTCAAGTTAAAGACCTGGTTCTCAGTGAAAACCCTCTTCGAATATTTTGCCATTGCAGAGACAATTATTTGAATGGTTCCGACATAATTGGACTTTGGGAATCCAATATGACCATGTACCTTCTCCCATCAGTTCATATTTTTCATGAAATCATCCATTATTGCCATGAAAACTATGATCCTAACCAAAGAGCAGTCTTATCCCCAAGTCAGGATGTTCTCTTCCTAATAACTGCTCAGTCTATAAATGAAATGCTACGATTCCAACCTGGTCAAGCCCTCACTCCCCTGTCCATGGCTGAATTACTTGAAAAGTCTACCAATTTTCCCCCTGGGGAGTTAAACCGTCTTTGCCAAACTTTTATGCTACCACAGCATCAGCCTAAAGGCACTCCCCCATATGGTCATACCTTTTTTTACTGATGAGGGCAGACTTATTTTAAACATGATATCTTCAATAATGGGCTTCAATACTAGTGAGTTTGTTGACCAATTGACCCTAGTTTTGTTGTCTATTTTTACCCCTGGACAACCTCCTGCTGTCAAGTATGACTTTGCATCTTATATTGCTGAGAAAATCCATGATCAGTTCATGAGATTTGGAAATGAGAAAGTGTTCAAGTATTCTTCTTTCATATATCACCTCATGATTTACTTTCAGTCAGAGAATTTCCCTTTTCATGCTAAAAAACTTGATGCCAAAGGGAATCCTAGGTCAGTCATCTTTTGGTTTGCTATTACTCACAATTCTCCTGATTCTCCCTATTAATATAATGAGTTTATTGACCTTTTTGTGCACCCTGCAACTACCTTGTTGACAGGAGTCTCACATCCTAGAGTCAGTAATGAAATTAAGAAAACCCTTCAGATTTCAAAACAGTACAAGGTAGGAGACTGGTACTTGTATCAGAACCATACTGAAATCAGAATTGATGGATGTGAATTGTGCCCTTTCAAATTTCCAAGATATGTCCCAATGAGACTCTTTGCATTAGAGTACTTCAGGCAGATGAATAATTCAGATATAGTTCATTTCTGCAATGCAAAGAAAAAGACTCAACTCAGGATCAAGAGCCAATTAGGTCCCTTTATTTTTAACTCTAGAGAGGCTGGAAGGGAAGCTGAAAGGATTTTAGAAGACTATCTCAGATTACAAAAGAGTTTCTATTGGGTACCCTATGATCCATATAGCTTTATTTGTGATAGAATAATGAAAAATAAAATATCACCATACATTCATCAAAGAATCCCAGAACTAGAACAATATGCTAATACAGATGAATGGGTGGAAGGAACTTTGATAAAGCAAGATAGTGAGCAGGTCAATGTTGATAATGTAATGAAAGACCTTGAAAAGATACTTGACCTGGACTCTTTTGGGCAGGTGCATATAGCAGGACCTTCTTTAGCCGGGATTTCACAACAAAATTTGCAGGAGATCAGTACAGTGGCAGTAGAATCTAAAGGGAAAGAAAAGGAGCCCGATATACAAGTATTTGAAAAGTTCACGATGAAAGAGCAACCAGAGACATCTAAAGAACAAGTTCAAGTACAAATTCCTCCTTCTCAGATTAATGAGCCAGAAATTGCCAATTTACAAACTCCTCTTAATGTGGAAAAAGGGAAAAAAAGAGTAGCTAAAGCCTCTACCCCTGTTGGTGGATCTTCAAAGCAACATGGTGTTAAAAGGAAGAAATTAAATCCTCTTCTAGAAATTGAATCAATTCAAGAAATTTCTGACAGCCAAGGAAGAGAAGACAATCAACATACAGGTGTAGGTAGTGGGGCATCCACTAATTTTCAAAGGAAAGAACTACAAAAGCAAAAAGGTACAGAGATATCTTCTTTCAAGCCTCTAGTAAAAAAAACCTGGGACATCAAAAAGACATTTATCAATATCAAGGCCAGGAATGATCCCCTGAGACTTCAAGCATATAACCAATATTTGAAGATGGCTCCAAAAAATCAAGAAATATTGATGTCAGCCTATGACATCCAACAGGGCAAGATGTTAATGAGCCACTTCAAACCTAAGGTGCAGCAACCTCAGACAGCTGCAGATTATATCAGGACTAATTTTGAAGTCTTAGCAAAGGATATTCATCCTTTAGATCAAATTGAATTACATAAGCAAATAGGAGAGATGATTTATTCTACTCTGATGGATAAATCAATGATGGCCCAAAAGTTGTAGGATTCCTTAGAGAACACTAATGCACAGTTGCAACTTGAAAAAGCCTCATCTCAGGCTAAAGACAACAGAATTAAAACTTTGGAGGAGGTAATCATTGGATTGGGCCATAATCCTAAAGATGTGAAAGGTATTGAAACATTAATCAAGAAAAAAGATGATGATATTGCAGCTCTGAGAAAACAACTGAAATTACCAGCATCCAGACATCCACAGACTGCAGAAGTCATCAAACAAAATTCTGAGGAAGAAATACTTTCTCTTAAAATTGAATGAGAAACTCCATGCAACTGAAAAAGAACTTGAGAATGCATTGAAAGATAAGCAGGCAAATGTTCCAACATCTACAGCAGGAATAGTGACAGGTACAACAGCAACAGGTCAGCCTACAGAGTTGTTATAGGGAAACACTTCAAATTTGAACACTGAAGAATTAATGAAGTCAATGGAAGAAATGAGACTTCAGGCTATAGAGCTCAACAAAACAAAAGAACAATTGGCCACTCTAGAAGACAAATATGATCTTTCAAAAATGAGTGTTGCTGATAAAACAACAGAAGTTAATAAGTTAGAAAAAACAGTCAGAGCATTGGAAAAGGATCTCACATTGGAGAAGCCTTTAAAAGAAATAAATGAAATTCTTTGGGACAACATCATCAAATCAATAAAAGATGTTTGGTCCTCAATTCAAATAATGTTTGAACAGAGTGACTTAGTGAAACTAGCTGTGGACAAAATTCAAAGAGCCAAAGATGAATTGGGAAACATGCCTGAAGAAGCCAATAGACTTATTCATTTTCTGAATACTCAGAATAAGCATCAACTTCAAGAACTAGGCATTGAAGATAGAACAGGAACAATCTTGGAGATTAAAAGAGTTTTCACCAAGAGAAATTTGCTACAGAATTTAGAATGTAGAAGTTCTGATATGCAAGAAGAAATTATTGCTTTCAGAGAAAGATTTAATGTTCTGTTGAATAAAGGACTACCCACTCCTTTAATTTCAGAGGATAGAATAATGGACCTAAACGACTATGTTGAGAAGTTGGATAAATACGCTGACAATCAAGCCAATTCCTCAGCTAGCTCATCAGCATCAGCATTACCCACAGGAAAAAACCTTCATGACAGATTAGAAAATCTATTTTATCTTGAACATGAAGTAAAGCATCTATTCCCATATCAGCCTACTTTTTACAGATATACTGAGGCTGATTAAACTCTCAGAAAGCTTCAAAGGACCAGGATACCTGAGCCTCAGTGGTGGAATGACATGTTAGAACTTTTGTAAATTTATCTGTGCATAAAGTTTTGATTATTTACTTCAGTAAGTTTGGATGAAAAGGTTAAAAGGATAAACAATGGTCAAAGTGTATCAGTAAAGATAAAGAGTATCTGTGAAACAAAAAGGCCAGCACAAAGTTACGCAAGATGACAGCAATCAACCAAACCTTAGGGCCTGCCTTCAGCACATTCAACAAAAGAAGGGAACAACACAACATCAGTTACCATTTGTCTTATCTACGAGACCATCTGTCTCTATTTTATTGTAAAAATATCCATGAGTCATTTTAGATTATATCTCGTTTTGTTAAGAGATATTTTTTGTAATTTTTTGCATAAAATCTCCCTCATTTGGAGTATTGAGGGTGGATTCTTAGAATTTGATGTAACATTGACTATTTTGGAATAAAGGACTTTGGAGAAACTTTTTGTGGCAAGTTGGACAAGGAATTGATGCAGAAGAATTTTCTCAGGATTCATGTGTCGAATGAAGGACCAATAAGTCATCTCTATCTCATGTTTTGAAGTTTTATATTTGTTTATTATATCACTTGTGTTCCATCTCTGAATAATTAAACGAAAATGAATAAATCAGAAAGTACTTAAGTGTAATCTGCTTTCAATTGTTATTATTCTAAATGTTTTCTTCTAGACTAGTTATAAACAGTGAATTCTTAAATGCTCCTGTTTTACTAGTTTAAGCACTTTGATTATTTAATAAAGAATTCTTAATTGCTCTTTGTTAATAATCACTCAATTTTCCCTCTTATAAATGTGTTGAAAGATTCTTAACCGCCTTTCATCCGTTTGAATTCCATTCCATTCACTTTAGGTCTATGATTGTTTCTAGTTTGATTATCTTGCCCTGATAAGCCATCTTTTGTTGATAAACTCAATCCAGTTCAACCAATTTTTTGACCCCATTAGCCCAATGGACTAAAACTACTTGATCTTACTCTCAGCTACAGAAATCCATCAAACCAAATCAAATCAAAACCCCTGGACTTTATAACTAGCCTAATACCTCCTAAAACAAAGCTAAATTTTAAAGAGAGAGCCCTCTCTGGATACAGATTGGCTAGATTCTGTATCTAAAAGGTTGGTTTGTGGTTACCTCAGACCCCTTTCCTCTTCCAACAACTTCAAGGAAAATCTGAGTGATAACATAGTGGCGACTCCACTGGGGAAAACTGAATTATTTTATTGTTACTATCGTTTGATTTATAAACTACAGATGAAGTCTGAAGATTAGCCAGGTAGCCTTTGAACTGCTTTTGCTTTGCAATTGCATAGTAAATCAAAGCTGCTTCAGTCAATCTCCGGTTTAGTTTATGAACTGAACTTTAGTTTCAGTCATTCTATCAGTTTCTCTAATCCAATAAATCCTTGAGAAAATTTTAATACAAAATCTTAAATTTCTTGAAGAGTTTGTCGAAGTTGTATTTTTCATTCCATTAAAAACAAAAACCAAAAATTTAAAACATCTGAAAAACTGGCTTCAGAAAGGACTCATTATACCAGGTCAAATCCTGACCCAAACCCACCACCGATATTTGAGAATCCAAATCTGATTCCCAGAATTCTTAGAAGACAAGAGAGTCAAGAAAGCTCTGGGAGTTCTCGACCTCTTTTTAGATCAAACTCTTGTCCTGTGAAGTTTGTTTATCTTGAAGACGAACTATTTGATTAACATTTTGAAACTTCTCTATTCGTGAATTTTTCTAAATATGAGTTGTCCAATCTAGTTCTTGATCCATTATTTCTTGAAGATTTACAATTTGAATTTGTCACTTCACATCTTAACAAGCACTTACAAAATTTCATTCAATCTGAGCTGACCTTTGAAGAAACTTCAAACACTTCTGTGATCACTTTAGCTTCCCCAAGTTCATCTGCTTTTCCCCAAACTTCTCAAACACAGGCCACTCCTTCTACCCCTCCACCCACTACTTCCAGACCATCATCACCTGTTATTCCTTCACTTCCTCTTCCAATGGCAAATAGATATGCTCCTGTGAGGTTACCAACCAATCCAGTAGCTTTGCCCCAAGACTATCAGAGCAAAATCACTCCTTTCGATGGTTCTAGTACTTACATTGCTCAACAACATACTAAAATAATGATAGATTATTTTGAATTTTATGAAATAGATGTTGATGATGTACGGATGAGAATTTTTGTCCAAAGTCTTATTGGAGAAGTTAGAACCTGGTTCAGAGCTCTTCCTGCAAACAATGTTGCTGACTTACCAGCCCTTTATAAGACATTTTTAAATTGGTGGGAGAAGAAGAAAGATCCTCTTCAAATCCTGTCAGACTTTGGAAAATTAAAAAGAGGACCAAATGAAGTAGTGCAGGATTATATCATTAGATTCAATGAAGCCTACAATGCTGTTCCCCAAAACCTTAGACCTCCTCCAGATTCGGTACTGGTCAAATTCCCTGATGGATTTGATTCTGACATAGCATATTCACTTAGGGAAAGAGCTCCTCAAACTCTAGAAGAAATGCAAATCATAGTCGTTAGTGTTGAAGCTAACCTGATAGAAAAATGAGCTAGAGATAGAGCTGAAAGGAAGATGCCATTAAACGAAGAACCTTCGGCTTTTGAAAGGAAGCTGGATGAAATTATTAAAGGGATGGAAAGAATGGGAGATAGAGTAGAGACAATCGAGATGAAGTCCTTTGGCGATGGTCAAAATTCTGTTAGAAACCCAAACTTTAGAAGAAATCAAAACCAAAATACTGGAAAAAATGTTCCTGACCAAAACATCAGGCCACCATTCCAGGAAAAAGTTGTTGAAGGCTCATCTTCTGAAGAACCAACTGAGGATGTTGAAATAAATAACTTGACTAAACAAAAAGATGAACTAGAAGTTTTCCTATCTCAAGATGATCAAGAAAATCACATTCTTGAAACATTTCAAACTCATTCAGGAGAAACTTTTGATTTTAAGGAAGGGTATGATTCAGCAATTTATGAAGTTCATAAAAAATACAATTTGAGAAGCAGAAGGATTGATGTACTAGAGAATAGAAAACAAAAAGCTGTGAAACAAAACCTCAAAGGTAAGACTAACACTTCTCCTGTACAAATTCTTTCCAGAACAAGTCCTAACCTCGCTAACCCAATAATTGAAGATGTGTCTGATGATCAACTAAATAACAAACAACTTTCCAATACTTTTCCTCCTAGAGGAAATGTAGAAGAACCTGTAGAAGTCGATTTAGAAACAACTTCAACTCATAATCCCACTCCTGAAAAGGAGAAAAACACTGAAAACATAAAAAATAGAGAAAATCCAACTGTTCAAAATACCAGAACTCAAACAGAAAAATCTTTCAATCTAGAAGCTGAAATAGGCAAATTAAAGATAGTTGTTCCATTGGAAGAATTAGCTAAACATGATGTATATAGAAGCCAAATTAGCAGATCCCTTAACATTAATGGAATGGATGATTCGGTAAATGTTTTTGATGATCAACCCAAATTAATTTTTGGCCCTGAAGTCAATGGAAAACCAGAAAGTGGAGGAACTCCTCCATTTTATGTGAGTTTGAATATACATGAAAAAATACTTCATAATTCCATGCTTGATTCTGGGGCGTCTCACAATCTAATGCCTAAAGCTGTGATGGAAATATTAAACCTAGAGATTACCAGACCATATAAAGATCTATTTTCGTTTGATTCAAGTCAGGTAAGATGTTTAGGATTGATTAAGGATTTGTGTGTCACATTGGTTCAATATCCTGCTAAATCAATTTTGATGGATATAGTAGTAGCAGATATTCCTCCGAAATATGGTATGCTATTGTCTAGATCCTGGGGTGCAAAACTTGGAGGATCTCTTCAATTGGATATGTCATATGCTACTATTTCAGTGTTTGGTCAACTGAAGAGACTATATAGGGAAACATAGATGAAATATGTAGTCAGTAGTCAGGAGAAGCCTGAAAACTTCCCCATCTACTCAGTACATTCTGATATGGACTCTTTCATTCTTTATAATGCTGAATTTGATCTCCCAACTAAATTGGAAATTCCGGAAACAGAACCAAAGGAAATTTCAAATCAAAACTCTACTGTTCAAATCCAAGAAATCTCTGAAGAAAAAGAAAAATAAAAAACTCAAGAAATACTAGAAGAAACTAAGAAACCAAATCCCCCTGTTAAGCAAGTTATTAAAACACCTAATGAAGATTATGAACATGAAATTATTTGGCATTTAGAATTTGATGGTTCAGTTAATAAATTAGGAGCAGGGGCTGGAATTTGGATACACAACATTGAAAATGATCATGCTGAAGGTCATGCTTATAGATTGAACTTTAGATGCACTAATAATATGGCAGAGTACGAAGCTCTTTTGCTAGGGCTTAAACTTGTCAAAAAATTAGGAGCAATTAGAGTGTCTATCATAGGAGATTCTGATTTAATTATTCAACAAATCAATGGTGAATATTCGACAAAAGATCCCAGATTAAGAGAATATAGAGGAACAGTTGTAGAAATTCTCAATACTTTTCTACAAGCTCAGCTTGCCAAAATTCCTAGAAAACAAAATTTGCATACTCATAGTCTTGCAATGTTCGTTAGCACTTGTAAATTACCTTTCAAACCTAATCATCAGTTCTCAGCTGAGATTAGACATAGACCTGCTATACCGGATAATCTTATGAATTGGCAAGTGTTTGTAAATAATAATAAGATTAACAATTTTTTGACCTTAGAAAATGAATTCTCTAACAGTAGTATAGATGAAGATACAATAGCTGAATCTGATCAAACGAATGAACAAGAGACAAATATTTCAGAAGAAACTACAATTCACATGCTTCACCCAACTAAATTCACTAAAAAAAACATGCAAAACCTGAAACAAATGGAAGTCGATGAGATTATAGAAGATGGATCTGAAATCATTAATCTGAAAGATAATCATTTACCTAAAGGATTGACTCCTTTGGAAGATCTTTTTGACTCTAATGACATTCCACTAAAACCCAAAATAGAACCGTTAAAAGCTGATATTGAAGAATACAATTTGGGAACTGAAGAAAATCCTAAGATGGTTAAGCTATCTAAATCTCTGCCAGCAGATCAAAAAGTTAAATATGTTGAACTCCTAAAAGAATTCCAGGACGTCTTTGCCTGGAGTTATGAGGATCTGAAATCATATGATACCTCCATAATTCAACATACTATACCTTTGAAAACAGATCAGAAACCATTTAAACAGAAACTTAGAAGGATCAACCCTGTATTACTACCTTCAATTGAAAAAGAAATCAAAAGAATGTATGAAGCAGGAATAATTGCTCCTATCAGATTTTCAGAGTGGGTTTCTAATTTAGTTCCTACTAGGAAAAAGACTGGAGAGATTAGACTATGTGTTGATTTGAGGAATTTAAACAAAGTTTCTTTAAAAGATAACTATCCTTTGCCGAAAATGGACCACATTTTACAAAGGGTAGTAGGTTCTTCAAGGATTTCTCTTCTGGATGGATTCTCAGGATACAACTAGATTCTGATTCATCCTCATTAGGGGAATTTTGAGGTCTAAAATGGGCCTTCTAAGGAAAATGTACAATCAAAATTCACTTTATGAGAACCAATCACATTTTAGGGGATGACATCATCCTTAATGGTTGAGGTGGCATTGGTTGAGTTAAAAGTACTTACTTGTCACATTCTCAATGGTAGATAAAAACTCATGGTTAACCATGGTAGTGCTCTAAGTACTTTTAAAGTCAAAGTAAAGTACTCATAATAAATGTCACTTCACACTTTTTGAATAAAAATATATTATTGTCATTTCATATTTCTTGAAAGAAACAATGCATATCCCTATACATTTATTATATTATATTATATTATATTTATATAGTATATTAATTACATGTTATTATACAATTTAAACAATATAAATTTTAATTAATAACATATAATAATTAGGAATTTATAAATTTATATTTATATTTTATTTTAAGTTATTTAAGTATAAATGATAAATGCATTAGTTGTTCAATGATAATGACTTTTTCTTGAAAAGCTCATTCTTATTTACAGTCACATCAATACAATTTTTTTATTAATTTTATTTTGGTACAACTTTTGAATTGAATTTAACTATGGTTACATGGATTGTGGTGCAAAAAGTGGATTTCAAATTAATAAATATTATTTTATTGGTTTAGCTATTATTTTATTAGTTTCTTAGGAGGCCCATTTTAGACCTCAAAATTCCCCTAATGGAAGATCAAGACAAAACAACTTTTACAACACCATGGGGTACATTCAAATACGTTAAGATGCCTTTTGGACTCAAAAATGCAGGAGTAGCTTTCGAAAGAGCAATCGACATCGCGATGGAATTGAAGGCAAAAGAGGTAAATGGATAGCTACCATATTAGAATATGATATTGAAATAAAACCAACAAAACTCATAAAAGGTCAAGGATTGGCTCAACTCATGACTGAAACAAATTGCCAAGCCCTGGATATTAATGAACTGGATGACGAACAGGAGATGGCGACTCCACAAATCAGTCAAGCATTCTTAGACTCACCTTGGTATGCTGATATAATTTATGTATTGTTAAACCTGCAAGCTCCTCCAAGGTTATCCAGAACAAAGCAGAGGTTTTTGAAAATGAAATCTTTAAAATTTTGTATTTTAGATAATGTTCTCTTTTGGAAAAATCATGAAGGTATTCTATTAAATTGTTTATTAAAAGATGAAGCTAACAAGGTTCTCAATGAATTCCATGCAGGATATTGTGGTGGACACCTTTATTGGAAATCAACCGCAGATAAGATCTTAAGGGCTGGATTTTATTGGCCAACCTTGTTCTCTGATGTGAAGAAATTTGTCACTTCTTGCCATAAATGTCAAATTTTTGAAGGCAAGAGAAAACTGTTACCCTTACCCTTGAAACCAATTTCCACTGAAAAACCTTTCCAACAATGGGGCCTGGATTTCATTGGAGAAATCCATCCTCCTTCTTCTGGTCAACACAGATGGATCCTCACTGCCACATATTATTTTACTAAATGGATAGAAGTGATTCCTTCCAGACAAGCTAATGATACTGTGATCATAGAATTTCTAGAAAACAATATTTTATCAAGATTTGGATGTCCTGAGAAAATTATAACTGATAATGTTGCTGCTTTCAAGTCTAAGAAAATGATAAGTTTCTGCAATAAATATTATATTACTTTAGGCCATTCCACAGCCTATTACCCTCAGGGTAATGGATTATCTGAATCTTCCAATAAGAGCCTTATTAATATTATCAAGAAATTGTTGGAAGAAAATAAGAAAAATTGGCATAAGAAACTTACAAATGCATTATGGGCAGACAGACTTACTACCAAAAAATCTATTGGAACCAGTCCTTATGAGTTAGTTTATGGTATTGAGGCTGTTTTTTCTTCATCTTTGGGAGTTCCTGTAATGAAGTTACTTTAGGAAGCTCAAGTTAAACCCAATGATATTCAAAGAAGAATAAATCAGACTATAAATTTGCAACAAACCAGAGAAGAAGTTTATCAGAGATCCCAAGTATTGCAGGAAAAACTAAAAAAGATATTTGATAAAAGGACAAAGGCAGAAGATTTTCAAATAGGAAACAAAGTCTTGTGGTGGGATTCCAGAAGAGAAGATAAGGGAAAACATGGAAAGTTTGATTTCTTGTGGAAAGGACCATACATTATTCATGCTTTGCAAGGAAACAACACATATTTCTTGAAGAATTTGGATGGTACAGAAGCTGAGGAAGGGCTAGTAAATGGTCGAATGATAAAACACTACTTTGATCCTATTTATTAGGATGTTTTGATTTTTTTAACATGTACATATTATATCCTTTGTACTACATCAGTTTGGATTGGATAGTAACCTGCTGGAGTTGAAGCCCGAAGTGAAGGCCCTAAGCTTCAGAAGTTTTACTGTCATATATATAATAAAGCAATAAGCAGGAGAAAATTCCATGGTTCAGTCAAAATCATTCTGAGGGCAACTGATATGCTGTTCTTGACTTTTCATAAGGAAAACCCATCCCCAAGTGGAGCCAGTGTTAGACTCCTATACCAATAGGTGTCATATTTCATGATTGACTTGATGAAACTATGTAATATGTTCATACCTTTTCTTGTTGCAAAAGTGTTCCATATTTTCAAAAATTCAAAAATCAAAAAATTTAAAAAATATAAAGAGGGTATACCCTAAAAAAAAAATCAAAGGGTGAAAAGAATAGAAATGGCCAAAAAAGTAAAAGAAAATGAACCCCACCAAAATAATGGCCAAGGAAAGTGTGCAAGTCTAAAATGCCACTACTTTTTGCTCTTGTGTAATAAACAAAATTGTGTGCAACTTGTATTTTATGCCACAATTCATGAATAGTCAAACAATTTAAGCTTCACTAGTTCATCTTTCAATTTTATGTTTTAGAGATAGAGAATAAAATCTGACCAAACTGTTTAATCTTGGCAGATAAGTAGATAGGTAGAGTAAATAAAAGGAGCTCAACCGTTTAATTTGAGCCCTTGGATGTAATAAGGATAGAATTAGATATATTTTCAGATGTAAAATAAAAGTGTGATGAGGGTTTGCCAGTCTAAGTGCACCCTAATAAAGAAGAAAAATGGTAGGGTAAAGTAGGTAGGGTAGGTAGATGATGTTGCAGAATTACATGTGATGAATAATGGCTTTAGATGTGTTAAATCTTTTACTTTCATCACAAGTGCAAAGGCAGACAATATACTGGAAGAATTTCAAGTAAGGCAAAGTCAAATTATTAACTCCCTTCTCATTTTTCCCTAAAAATTTCACTAATTTCCCCTAAGTACTAAGGCATTTGAAAATTAGAGGGGCTCAAGGCATTTCCTTGACTTTTGGAGGGACCGGACCCTCGGCCCAATAATTGGAAAAACCTAAGTACTTAAAATCATTCATCATGACATTCATTCACCTCTAAAAAATATTTTCCTAAAGTAAAATCCCATTTTACTTAGGAAAATCATGCAATATTCCATAAAAACCCTTTTTCAAGCAAGCATAAGTTAAATACATTATTCTAATGTTTTACGCTTAGCGCTTTAGCTCATTTGTCATATTAATTTCTAATTTATTATTTTAAACTATTTCACCTTTTTCCCGTATTATTTTAATAATTCCCAAATAATAATATCCCACCCCTTTGGTTGAAAAATAACCATATTAATGTATTAATCATGATTAATTAGTCAAATCTTTGATTAATCATGAGCGCATTTCTCCGCCATATCAATAAGGATTAATTAATCCTCATGATTAATTAATAACCTGACCCGCCAATCAAATTTCCCCCGATACGATTAACTCATAATTAAAAGCATCGGGCCCGCCCTGTTATCTTCCAGTCATTTCCATGTCCCGACCGCCGTTCGATCAACCCATCTAAGATCTATGGCTATTAACAATATCGCTAGCCATCCGCATCCGAACGATAACGCGCGATGGCCAAGCGGTGTTCTGGATCGTACAGAGCCACGCGTCGTTCATTGTATGGAATCATTGCCCCTCCGCTCAAAACCATTCTTCCCCAAAAAGTTTGTGCGTGCGATAGAAACCACTTACGCCTATCTCCCGTGACACATCCATAAGTACTGCGTGTCATCCATTTAAAACAACCAACCTTGAATTTGTGAATAAAATAAACAAATGGCATGTTATTTCATCATTTTCACGCAGTGACCGGTGCTCCCATGCAAAATATTCCAAACATAAAGCCATCCTTTGCCTACATTACTCAGTTTCATCTCTGTTAAAGTGAATAACTCCTGCAAACAATCTAATCTTGCAGTAGTTCCCCAAAATGCCTAAAAAATAGAGTTAAACCTTCACAGACTGATCTCATTCCACAGGTCTTTCAAAAAGCCTACAATCACCTCCCTGCAGACCTAGATTTCATTAACAAATTGTTTGATTTTTGTAGGTTACTATCAGAATATGGATTTGGACCAACAGTTTCAATACTAGTTGACAAAATTGTTTGCTCCAAATTCTCAGATTTTAACTCAATATCTTCATTCAACAAACAGTTTGTATACAAAGTCAGAGAGAGATTAGAATGATGAAATGTGCACAGTGAATGGTAAAAGCGAAATGAGAATTTACAAGGATAGTAAAAGCATAACAATTAAACAGTATTAGTGGTTAAAGTGTATCAGGTAAAAGTCAGAGTGAAAGTTAAAATGAAGTTACAGAGTAGTCAAAGGTAAACAGTAAAAGTAAATACAAAGGCAGTAAAATGGTAAAAAGAAATGAAAATAATTTTACCAACATTGAATTTTATCTAAAGTGAAAGTAAAACAGTCAAAAGAACTAAAAAGTGTAAAGATGAAAAACACAACAAGAAGGAACATTTTTGCAGAAATTTCATGTTTTATTCATTGTTTTGCAAAAACTATTGTGATCAATCCAAGATGAATTTTTCAAAACTAAAGGAGGTTTATGTTCTTAAGAGGACCATCTACAAAAATTCTCTCACTTTTCTAACAACTATTATGGCTTTGGAAATATTAAACAATGTTGGAAAGCACTTTTTGCAGAAAATTTCGGTTAAGTCATCATTTTGTAGAGAATATTGTGGCCAATCCGAAATACATCATACCAAACTGAAGGAGGTTGTTTTTCCTAAGAGACCCATCTACAAAAAAATATTTCACTTTTTTCACATTGATTTCAGAATCAGAGATACATGCACATCTTTACGGGCTATTTTTCAGACTCTATAAAACTCTGTTTTACACATATTTTTGCAGAGCCTATTGTGCATAGATGGAGAGGAATTTTAGGAAACTTAAAGTGGTTTATCTCACCAACATATTAATACACAATAACCTCTTTCACTTTTTACATATCTATTACAGATGGAGAAATACAAAGATATCATTGGATCCCAAGTTTGCAGAATTGTTGGAGCAGAATGCACAAAGAAAGGAATCAGTTAGTGACTTGGATGCCTCATCATCAACTAAGAGTTGGATCAAATTTTAATTCTCCTCTTTGTCATCACCTATTCATAAAAAATAGTTCCAAATAGATGCATTAGTTTGAGTGTCATTTACTTAAGTTCTATTTATGTAAAACAGTTGGAGAGATTTGTGAACTAATCTTGATATTTTTTCAAGATATTTTAGTTTAGAATTTGTATAAATACTTCACTCTTGGAAGTATTTTGGTGTGGATTCTTATACTTTGATGTAACATTGAATATTTTGGAATAAAGAGCTTTGGAGAAATTTTTCGTGGCAAAACTGGACAAGGAATTGAGGCAGAAGACTTTTCTCAGGATTCATGCGTCAAATGAAGGATCAATAAGTCATCTCTATCTCATGTTTTGAAGTTTTATATTTGTTTACAATATCATCTGTGTTTCATTATCTTGATATTTAACGAAAAATATTAAATCAGAAAGTACTTAGGTGTAATCTGATTTCAGTCGTTATTATTCTAAATGTTTTCTTCTAAACTAGTTTAAACAACGAATTCTTAATTGCTCTTGTTTGTCTAGTTCATACATCTTTGGTTATTTAGTAAAGAATACTTAACTACTCTTTATTGATAATCAATCTATTTCTCTTCTCTTGAATGTGTTGAAAGATTCTTTATTTCCTTTCATCCATTTGAATTCCATTCCATGCACTTTAGATCTATAATTGTTTCTTGTTTGATTATCTTGCCCTGATAAACCATCTTTTGTTAAAAAACTTAAGCCAGTGCAGCCAATCCTTTGACTCCATTAGCCCAATGGACTGAAACTACTTGATCTTAATCTTAGCTAAAGAATTCCATCAACCCAAACAAAATCAAAACCCCTGGACTTTACAACTAGCCTAATATCTTCTAAAAACAAAGCTAAATTTTATAGAGAGAGCCCTCTCTGGGTACAGATTGGCTAGATTCTGTACCTGAAGGTTGGTTTGTGGTTACCTCGGACCCCTTTCCTCTCCCAACAACTTCAAGGAAAATCTGAGTGATAACATAGTGATTTAATTTTTATTTACTTTTAGACGATGATTAATAAATAAATAATAAATTACCAAAACCACAATGTAGTTAAATCGATTTTCTCATAGAGAAAATTACTCATTTTCTCCGAGAGTAATTTTGGGATTTTCTCACCGTTTTTTTGGGTGACTGTTATAGTTATTCATTTGGTATTTTAACCATGATGGTGAGTAAGATATTCCCAAATGTACAAAATAGAAACCAGTCTTATCCTAGCCTCTAAAGTTACTCTAAATCAAAGCCATAATCTCAATGTTGCTTAATTTTTTTTACCGAAATAAAGTTACAACTTAAATATTTGGCTTTATTATGACATTACAAAAAGGAAGCAGAAAATTCAATTATTTTATGGTTTCTTACAAGCACGAAAATATAAGCAATCTATGCAATCTCTTTTCAAGAGTTTTTAAAAATCTCACTAAGCATATAATCCACAGATTTTTTTCACATAACACTACATGCCATTTGAATATTCACTGCAAGTAAAGTTAAATATAAGAAGCTCAATTATTATCTTTTTTCTTTCTTTTTGAAATGCTTAGTATAAAAGATGATAAAACACATTCAAAATTTGCATCAACATTCAAATTCCACAAATGCCAATAGTCCTAAATGAGGCTATAACATAAATCATTTAATAGGGCAAGTGATTGAATGGAGGGATGAACCTACCAACAAAACAAAGAGATGAGGGACTTGTGGCGTCTTATGTATGTCTTGCCCCGCCAAGAATAACTTCCACACTTAACTATTTGAAAAGAACGTTAAGTGTTACACTTAACTATTCTATGGCTTGTGGTACTGCCATAGAATGCTCCCTTGGAATTTTTCACTACCAAGAACAATGAACAAAGAGTGGGCTCTGCAAAAAGGCTAGTGAGTGCTCCACCCAACAGTACTGCAATTGCATGTGTGTGGAATATGTTAGTGTCAGTATTTGCATACTGCCATCAGTGATCAAAAATACTCTTTTCATATTATTTTAGGAGTCCCACTCAGAAATTTTTAATCATTCCATTAGGTCATGTAAAAAATTCACTGACTGATGGTAGCCCTAGTCATAAAATATCACTCCTCCTCAAAATTTATACTTGATGGCCCACCTTCATGTCTTGATGAGCATATTTCAGTCATGAGAGTCTATTTCATCATGTCATTATGTCAGTCAAAGTCACCATGGAGTCTAGTCATTCAATGTCCCATTAGGTCAGTGGGTTTCATTTTCCAAAGTTCAATAATACACCATTTCATTTGAATAAGTTTAGCAAAAATAATGAGAGTTATCGAAGTAATATTCCTTCATCATCTGAAAGGATTTGCCAACATGAAAGATGATCTCCAAGGAAGATTTCCAAAGTTTTAATTCTGCTTTCAAGTTATGATTTTATTCTGCAATGTAATTTTATTCAAAAACAGAGATGTAATTTATTTCTATTTTTAATGTAATTTTATGTTCACTATATGTAATAAGTATTATTCCCAAGCTACAAATTCAACTTAATAAGCCAAACTGAACATATCAAACTTCAAAGTGTAAAGAGTGCCAAACTCCAGCATCATCAACCTGCAAAAGACAAAGTCAAAGTGTAAAGGGTAATTTCTAATACAGAAGTGTCCTGAGACACGTAATTTTATTAATAATGGGAAAATAAATTTAATTATTATTTGATTCTTGATTTTAAAATCTAAACATAATCCTACTGCCCCTACGCTTATATATATATATATATATATATATATATATATATTTTCTTCTGAAATCCTACACTAATTCTATTGCCCCTACACTCACGCTCTGCATGCTCAAAAGTGTTCTTGCTCCGCAGAATTCTTCTATTGTCATACAGATGAAACCGCAAAATGCGTTTAATAGCTGTGTTTCCACAACTTGACAGCCCTTGGCTTTCTTGTAAAGGACTTATTTTCGCAGAAACCCCCATTGTCCATATCCATTCTCGTAATCGTGACAGTGTGATAATTCTACCATCAGCTTTCCAATTCGATTTTCCACATCCATTTGCTCCAATATTGTTGTCCATTCCCTTGACATCCTGGGCGGATTCATGAACAACACTAATTTCCTTCTCCAATGAATTTAATTTGACCTGCAACACATTGAAATCAGCTTCGACATAAATTTTTCTCTCACTCAATTCTTCAATAGTTTGTGTCTTCTCTTGAAGAGAATTCTGCAATACATTGTTCTCCGCATACATTATTCTCCACATTTGCTTCCAGTAGCCGGTGATTAATCCCAGTCAATTGAATTGCTCTCTGCGGATTGAATTGGAGGTCGAACACCTTGAATTATAGGCCAGCAGCGCCATTCCTCCGAAAAAAGAAGAAGAAGAAGTGAATGTCGGATTGTTGTAGAGAACGTAGAGCCATATGGACGAAGTAGCATCCATCAAGCAATTGTGCAGGGGACGCAGAGCCATACGATTTTCGTCAACAAAAAAAATTCTTCTCTTGTCGCTAATTAAATAGTGCCATCTCTTCAACAAATCACTTTTTCTCTTATCCTCAAACACATAATTTAATTAATAATGGGAAAAGAAATTACATAGGAATTGCAAGAGTTTACACACGTAAAATTCGACACTCTTGAAAATAGGAAAATAACCTATTTATAAGCTACATGTCCTAACTTAATTTAGTTATGGACCACTTGATAAAACAACAAGTGTCCATTTACAATAAATAACCTTCTAACCAATCTATTAACTTTATTCCTATTTTAGAGCTTAAGATACGACACTATTCTAGAGTCTTATCTTTTCTAACAATATTCTATTTCTAAGTGTCTCTAATATTTATTAAATATTCAAATTTAATAAATATTTTATCCTAACTTTAAACTATGATATTTGGATCATCTAACATTTTCTAAAGTTTTCAAAGGTGAAATTGAAACATTAGAAAGTGGGTTTTTAATCAAAGATCAAATTTAACACAAGTATAAAAGCCCTCATAGCATCAAAAGAGACCTTCTTTGTCTCTTACTACCATCGAACAAACTCAGCGAAGCAAGGTTTTCAAGTTTTGAAGGCGGAATCAACAAAACTGGGGAGGTGCTACGCGTTTTCCAAAGGGAGGGCGTGTTTGCTAAAGGCGTTGCGCGCTTGCATTGTGCATTGCGTGCTTTCTTGTGGCGTTGCGCGCCTGTCAATCTTCCTCAACAACTCACAAAAAGGCCTCTAAACTTCACAAACTCACCTTCAATCTCTCAGCAGTGGTTCTTCACACCTCTAAACAGGCAAGTAAGTTACAAATTGCTTCATTCCTCCTCTCATCAAATCATTTTGGATGTGTGAATTTTGTTAAGAGAAGTTTGGTGTCTTTCTTAATTTTAAACCCTAGTGTTCCTCAAAAACCTAATTACAAATCATTTTCACTCCCTAAACCTTCATAGATCTTCCTAGATTGCAATCTACCTTTTCCCAAATCCCTACATTAACATCCCCTTTCCCTAGCTTTCATTTCCTTAAAACCCTAAGCCCTATGCACACCATTTGCCTAGGCTCCCAATTCCCTACACCTTTAACAAATTCCTTATCCCAAACCCCTCTACACCCCTAATCCCTATTATATCCATTAAATCCTAAAACCCTACCCCCATCTCCCTTAATTACCCTATCCCATTCCATATTCTTAAAAAATCACTTACCACCATAATCACACCTCCCTGGGGTTTTGACACAAAGACATCATGGCCGAAGAAGGAAACATATCATAGTGAGGGAGAAGAAACAGAGGGGAGGAGGCCAAATAAAGGGGGAAGAATACTCATATTAGAGCCAACAAATACTAGGGAACTATTGGCGTCTCTTATGGCTGTGACATGTTTCAAACATGTTAGATGTTTTGAGTTCTGTGAGCAAATTCAGAAGGTACAACACCATGCTATGTTGACCAGACTTTTCATCTCTAACCTCCATGACAACCAGGTTACTCTTGTTGGTGTCACTTTCACTGTGTCAACTGCCACCATCTCAGTTGCCACCGGGATCCCAAATGTTGGGGAGAAATGGTTCAAACAGAAAGACTTGGAGGAGCATAACTATGAGCCTTTCAACAAAACTTAGGTATAAGAATGAGAGAAGGAGGCTTTTTCCTTTCTCTTACCTCCTGGAGAGATATACTCCCATGATGAAGATCATCATGAAATACTTTTCATGTGAAGGTAGATTTTCTAGATTGTATGCCTATCACATCTAGTTACTTTGCACTTCACTAGGGTAAAGATGCTCAACATACCCTACTACCTCTTCCGGAGCATTGATAAGATGGAATTTATTGTCCAGAAGAGAGAGTATGAACACCAAATGAACAATATCTTTCACCATTCCATCATCAAATTCATAGTCTTCCATCACCTCAAGCAATTGAACATTCCATGGAGTTCATTCATAGCTAATGGCATATTCACTGCTCCACCTATTCAGCATGCCAAAAATGTGCCTTCATCATCTCATCCTTCCACCTCCATTCCTCCATCTTAGCCCACAGTACATTCATCATCTTCAGATCAGTCTCCCTCACCTATTTCATCACCATCATCTCCATCCCACATTGAGACTGGGTCACCTAGCAGAGATGAGATCAATGAGCCTAAGCCTAATGTGGTTGAGATAGATCCATTGGCAAAAACATACCAGAGAGGCCATAAGCAGGTGTTTGCTCCACAGATTGTGGAAGGGGCCCTTCCTTTTTCACCAACAAAGTAGGTACAGAAGGGGAAAGAAAAGATGGTATAGGAGGATGTACATGAGGCAACCATTCATGATGAAGATGACCTCCATGAAACATAACAGGATTTTGACCTTGTTGACCTAGATAAGCATGATGATGATAAAATCACTAGTGTGGTCATCAAGGGGAAGGATGGAAATATTAGAGAGCTCCAAACTAATATTGACTGATCCAAATTTGTCATAAACTTCCTTAAGAAGGAAATCCAGCAGTTGAAGACTAAGCATGTCATTGATGAGGTCAAATACATCACAACTCAAAGGGAGGCAGAAAAAGCCAAGGTTTTGTTTGAAGAGACACTTGAAAATCATGGTCTGCTTGAAGAATAGGAAGAACAAGCACCAAGAGGCAGACCTAGAACTAGAGGGCTGAAAAGAGCTCTAGCTCTAGAAAGGAAAAAAGACGTTGAGCTTGCTGATTAGTTAACCCTGAATGAAAAACTTGCAATGGTAATCAATGAAAACCAGGAGACATGGCTTGATAGAGCTAATCAACACTTGGAGAAGCTTTTGGAGAAAAAAAACAAAGACGATGACACAATGTGGAGGAAGGTCAAACATTATGCCCAAAAGGAGAAAATTGCAATGGCCAAGCTCAAAAGATCCAATGCAAAAATTGAGGCTTTGACCATGAAAGAAGAGAAAAGGAAATTGGATATCCTTGCAAAGGCTTCACTCCAAGCCTAGCACATCATCAACAATCATTTCAACAATTTTGAAGAGTTTTGGGTCATTTTTTCAAATTCTATGTTTTTATTGAGTTTTTGGACAGTCAGGTCACAGAGACAAGTGTCAAACGTGCAGCGCCCTTGGCGCTGCACTATTTTTTTAGCCATATTTTGAGTAAAAGGTCACCACCACTGGATGAAAAATGGTCAATACATATCATAAAACCACTTTGAAAGCCTTGGTTTGCAAAACAAGCAGGTAAAAATGTCAAAAAATCACCAAAAAATCATGTTTCTGCCTCATTTTTGGCCTTGGCTCTGGCGCTGCGCACTGAGTAGTCTTGGGAGGATTGAGTTTTCAGGGGGCAAATGAACTTCATTTTCAAAACTAAAGGCATATTTAGAAACTATACTTGAAGGGTTTTACAACAAGATATCTTGGAGCCAATTTGGGCACCTGCAACCCAGTAAAAAACAACCTACAAGATGGAGGGCGCATTTACCAAAGGGAGGGCACATTTACCAAAGGGAGGGCGCGTTTGACAGTTTGTAGATATTTTTCAAATTTCACTGCAAATTTGACTTTTGTCTTGAAAATCATGATTTCAATTATGTAATTGAGCATGGTAAATGTAAATATGACATGGATAAGTTACCTAGGGGTAGATTCATAATGTAAATGTGCTCATCAAAGTCAAATGAATCAATTTCAATGTAATTAGGGAGGAGTCACTTGCACCTTCCTATACACTCCAGCTTTCAGTTCAGATTTTTGTGGATCTCATCCTCAACTCAAGAATTCGACCCCTTTGGATGAGAGAATGTAGTTTTGATGTCTATATGATCCCTTTCTTCACTCTTAACAAGGGTTGGAATTAATTTGGATGCTAGTGTATTGATCAAGAACCAGTTTGGCCTAGAAATTGATGAAGAATTGCAACTATTTCCTTGGGATTCATGTGGTATTAATGTTTGGCATAGTTTTTTCTCTATGATCATTTGTATGAATGTTTTGTAAGCTCATAAACATTTCATGTCTATTATATGATAAATTTCAAGTTGATAGGCATAATACATGTTTTTTCATGCTATGTTTTAGGAAATTTATCATAATTTGTCCATTTTCTCTAGTTTAGGAAGAATACATCTCCTATGCTCTTCTTGGCTCCTCATCAGTCTTAAACCATCTCACCAAATCACCTTTAAGTGCTAAACCTTCTACCTACCTTTCCCCATCGAATGGACTACAATTCCATCTCATTTGCCTTGACCTAGTCCCCTTGACCTAATCCTCATCCAGCAAACCTAACCCAAACAAATCAAAATCAAACCCTTATGCATTTCATTGCTAGCCTAAAACCTTTTCATCTAGCCCTCTTGGCTGTGATTTTTGTGGAGAGAGCCCTCTCTGACTTGGTACGGCTAGATACCAAGTTAAAAGGTTGCTCTGTGGTTACCTCTGTTGGGATCTCTTCTTCAGCCTTAGAGATCTGGCAGAGTGATAACATAATACAACCAATACATTCTCCACTTTTTGTAATAGGGCTAATCTTTTGTGAAGTGCCATCATTGTGAACCATGGAATACTACTTTATAGCACTTCCATTACAATTGCAACCCATCCTTGGACAACACCTATGCAAAGGGAAAAAAATAGTATTATTGAGTCTCTGTTTTCAAGTTTTGGATTCTAAGCCTTTTCCTTTTGAAGGAAATATAAATTGAAAGTCTAACTTCTTCTCTATGCATTGTACATGTTCATGAAAACCGGTATATATCATTCTATGGAAGCATTGGTATCTGAAGCTTTGGTTGTACAATATCCCATTAAGCTTCCTATGCTGAACTTTAATGCAATTAGGTTATTGGAAGTCTATTATAGGTCATGTCAAAAATTATATTTTGGGCTTAATTACCTAGATATTTCTAGCATCTCAAGAATCTAGAAATCTTAATAAACGCAGTAAGTTGGGGTGTTTAGGGTTTGATAATTAAGTTTACATTGAATTTAATATATGGTAATGACTACACAAAGACTAGCTAGGGCTTCTATTCATTGGTTTAGTTTATGTTCTCATTATTCTCATAGTTGTTTGCTGCTTAATTGTAACAGACTAGTTTGCATGTGTCTTTGCATTCATGCCTACTGCACGGTCCTTGCTGCATATTGCACAAGCCTGTAGGTTCTTTTACTTGATTTTAACCTTCCACATTCCCCACTCCTCCTTTGGGTGTTCTTTACAACTCTTGATCTCATTGTTAGTTTTTACATGTATGAAATTGTCACCATCAACATAACAACCCTTTTAATATACAACAACCCTTTTAATATAAATCAACAGTATTCAAATCCAAATATAAACACTTGTGTTCAAGATTTTTCCAAAAAAATTCTTCATCTTGATGGTTTGATAAGGGTGTTTCACTATTAGAATCCATCTTGCCACTTTGAATGGCAAAATAAGTCATTCTTATTGAAGTCATCCAACGAGAATCATCAGAAGCATCTATATAATCAGTGTAATCAGTATGAGCATAATTAGAAGGGAGTTGTCTACGGACACAACGAATTAAAATTTGGACAACGGTTTTGACGGAATGGGTAATCTTTTTTTTTTTTTTCAAAAAATCAGGTAGTTGGAGTGTTTGAATTGCATTTTTGATGGTGGAAATGGATTCAACATCATCAAAAACCCTTATGGCACCCAAAATACTAAAGTTTAACTATTGTAACCTAGATTTTCAAAAATCTGGGCCAAAATTTTTCATAAACTTACGGAAATTTCTAAATTATTCTGTTGGTTTCTTTAAACTATGGCTAATAAAAAATAAGCACCAGTAAGAAATATAGAGTTACTTGTGTTTTACGACCAACCACATGTCACACATGGTGTGTTAGGTAGTGAGAGTCCATGTGGGCATATCGATAGCAGATTCAAGTGGGTGCTTCATTATTATATTGATGATGAAAAACAATAGTAATTAAAAGCCACATACATGAACATCAAGATAGTTTTAGCACATAGAAAAATGTTGGGAAAATGCAAAACTTCAAAGTCCTTGGGATGTTTTAAAAAAAAAGGTCATGGAACAACATTAAAAAACTAGTGATTAAGATAACGTTACGTGATTGGACGTTGACACAACATAAAAGAAATATTAAGACATTTGTTGGGCCTTAAATATATATATATATATATGTAAAAGATGCTATTTAATTATTTTACTATAGTTTGAGTTTTAAAAATAGAGGTCATGGAACAACATTAAAAAACTAGTGATTAAGATAACGTTACGTGGTTGGATAAGAACACAACATAAAAGAAATATTAAGACATTTGTTGGGCCTTAAATATATATATATATGTAAAAGATGCTATTTAATTATTGTAATATAGTTTGGAGTTTTAAAAAAAAAAAGAGATCATGGAACAACATTAAAAAACGAGTGATTAAGATAACGGTACGTGGTTGGACGTTGACACAACAAAGGGAAATATAAAGACATTGTTGGGCCTTAAATATATATATATGTAAAAGATGCTATTTAATTTATGTACTCTAGTTTAGGGTTTTTTTTCCCAGAGGAACAAATAACAATACGCACAAATCTGAATGCAAGATGTTTATTCAAATAACGTGGAAAGGACGGCTGATCAAGGACCAAGCGAGCGAATGTATCATGTGACTGAACACTTAGATGCGTGTACACGTGTAGGCAGTGTAAAAGTTTCAAATTTGAAACACCATTCAAATATTTTGCAACTCTAGTACTTCTTTGCATCATTTTAACAAAAAAATATTGATGAGTGGAAACTTTTCTCCACTGTATTTAAAGATTGGAAAATTTACCGTCAAATTCCATTCAGGCTGTAATCCTCTCATAACCTCCTGCGTAGCTGCAACGCACCGACCTGTCGACTTTGGTCAGATCGTGAAAAAGCAAAGAATGCTTTTCCAAGTTGCCCATCTCATACGGAAGCCACCCTTTTGCAAGTGGCCGACCATGGTGGGGCCGGAGACGCATTAAGTTCCAGGGTAACTTTGAAACCCGTCGATACATATCCTGATTTTCCATTTACTGGACATTCCTCGAAAATGATGAGCACCTTCGGGCAAAATGATGAGCACCCACTTACCGGCTTCGTTACAGCTATAGGCGGTGGGCGCGCTTTAAAACAGGCTAGACAAAGCGACATATAAAAAAGAGATGCCAGTAACCAGCAAAGAGTCGTTTACTGCTAAATTGGGTGGAATTGCTCGTCATAGCATCGAGAGAGAAATATATTTTACTCTGCGCAGGCGTTGGTGTTTGCTCGGTCGATCTTTATCATCATCTTATTTCTCTGTGGATCACTACACTGCACCCATAACAATGGCTCTCACACCAGCTCCTGCCTCCGCCTCCGCCTCCACCTCTGCATCTGCGCATAGCAATTACAGGTACGATGTTTTTTTAAATCATCGCGGGACAGATGTTAAAAAGACTTTCGCAAGCCATCTGTACCGCCGTCTTCTTTCCTATGGACTGCAAGTATTTCTCGACCAGCCGGAATTGCGGCGCGGAGAAAAGATAGACCCTCAAATTGAAGGAGCTATAGCAACGGCTTCCGTCCACGTGGCTATCTTTTCGCCTGGATACGCGGAATCAAGATGGTGTTTAGACGAGCTGGTCTTGATGTTGAAGTCGGGTGCCACTGTTCTTCCGGTATTTTACAAAGTTAAGCCGTCTGATTTACGATGGACAGACAAGCCCAAAGACACCGATGGAGTGTATGCGCAAGGCCTGGCAATTCTCCGCCAGATGGGCAGCGATAGAGTGTATGCCGAAGCCCTTCTAAATCTTGAAAAAAAAGGGAGATACACCCAGGAAAAACTCGCTGCTTGGAGAAAAGCACTTTATGAAGTTTCACATATAAGCGGTTTCGAGTTGGACGCCTGTAATGGGTTAGTACTATTCTCTCATATTAGCTTAACTGTATTGATAAACGAAGTATTTAAATCGGGTAGTTGAAAAACTCTTGGAAATTAGATAAAATTATGAAATATTTTGGCAGAAAATTTTGAAAATCTGGGTGTTTTTTAGATTTTTTTTGATGGATTGAGTGTTCACCTAGACTTTTAATAATGCTGAATCTATTTCCATCCTGACAAAAACTATTTAAACACTCCAACTACCTAATTAATTTTTTTTTAATCAAGTTAAAAAAAAAAACAGCCATCCAAACTTACTATTATTTTGTTGGGCGACTGTACACCAATTGTTAGAACTATTCTCTCATAAGCTAATTGTTAGTACCATTCTCTCAATAAGCTAGCTTAGCTTAGCTTGACTTCAAAAGACGTTGCAAAAGTCAAGATATTGATAGATAATAAGAATAATTATAAATATGACGTAGGCAGTGCTGTAAACATTTTCATACAGAAGTAAGGTATATCAATCAGGTTGTATTGCTCAACAACTTCTGCTCTGATTTTATCCCTATCAATTAGATCCTGTGAGATCGTTTCCTCTTTCTTACGAATTCTACAACACTGAATTCAAAGAATCCTCTCATTTCAACTCCATATTGATGGTATTTCCCTGGTAATATGCACTGGCGTTCAATATAGAGGTTAATCCAAGCCGCCTGCGCGATCCATGAAAACATAAGTAGCATAAAGCCTGTTGTATCTATCTCTGGATTAAAATTGAAACCATAGTGGAATAGCCGGGGCGCAAGGAAGGGTGGTTTGGAGAAAACATCTAATAGGCAGGGGTCGCACAATTTAGCCAAAGCCCTTGATTTGTGAGCACTCATACTCACCATTGAAAACTGCAGACATTTTAAATCAAAACAATGTCCTTGTCCAACTGAAAATGGCGGTAAAGGAACAAAACGATCACCTGCAACTGGTTAACCACTACCAATACCTTTCTGTGCATACATTTATATAAACACGATGACCCATTCTTTGTGCCAGATTTATAATCATTCAATTTTTGAACCCTCTGTCTCATTAAAATTCACATAGCACTCTCATTACAGAAATGACATTATCTAATTTGGATATAGAGAGCGATTCACAGGGTGCTCTAGACAGCTAGGGTTTTTTTTTTCGACGGATGGCATTCGGGAGCTCTTGACCTGTAAACATTGACACTTGATGATATGCTCTAGCAGTCTCAAATTCTTGGGCAATTTCTTTTCAACACATATGGCGATCCCTTGTTGACATTCAGGAGATTTGTTGGCATAGGGCATCGTATTTAGCTATGGCGTTCTCTCCATTTGGATGCTCTGTCTTGTTAGGGTTTGACGAGTTTGTTTTGCTCTGCCCTTTAGCGCTTTAACACATTTGACATTCTTGTTTGTGCGCCTTCTTTTAAAAATTAATCGGAATAATCCCAAATCAACTACGTCCAGGATGCTTGCGGTGTTTATATACACCAATGCACACGAAAATGCAGACAGTGAATATCTGATATGAAGGATAAGCTGCGGTCGATTCCAGACTCGAGTCAAATGCAGTTTGTGAATTGCTATGCTAATACGAAGGGTAAGTGGGCACTATCATGTCATATTGTTCAAGGATTCTGCATCTTTCTGGGCTTGATCAAGCAAAAAAGATGTTATAATCGAACCAGAAAAAACGATAAGGAGCACATATATATCAAGAGCTCGATATCCAACTTGGGCGTGAGAGAATCCATGTAAAGGGTTTGTGGCTAGCATTGGAAGATACTGGCCTACTATGGTGTTACTCAGATTTATGTGTTTCTCTTAGCTCTATTAGCTCTTGTAGCGCCTCTCGTTATGAGGCTGTATTAATGCCCCTGTATTTTCGAGCGTGGTGTGAGTCTCGGTGACATTGTAAGGGGATATGTTTCCATATCCGGTTCAGGAGATCGTTCATATTGTACTGTTAATACTCTGCTATTTATATACTATTTAGTATTATTTCGGAACATTTCTAGGAGACACAAACGTTACGATGTCAATTTGGAATAATATTCGAAAGTTTTTCTATTGGGTGTTACATAGTGATACTTGTAATGTCGATGCCACGGAAGGATTTCCTATTGGGTGTTACATAGTGATGCCTATAATGTCGAGGCCACGGAAGGATTTCCTAGACTGATATTGCTATGACACAAGTGGTTGGACTCTTTCAATATATCTAGACCATGTAAAGATTGTTCTTGCATGTATTGTAGTAGATGGTGGAACTTCCTAAGCTATTGGTGTTGTTGTTGTTGCTAATGGATTGCACTGTTATTGTTGGTGTATATATATTTGAGCAAATGGCAATTTTCACAGGTTTAGCATAAGTCTGATATTGTCTTATTTGTTGAACACACACATAGAAAGATAAGCATGAGATACTCATATTATTCACCATAGATGTACATTTATAATACAATGGTGTGATTCTTGGATTCATCTTCCAAGGTCACTTGGACTCCTTTGTGACTCTTCGCCTTCCACACCTACCCATAGAGGATTAGGTGTTCAACATTCCCCCCTTTAATCCGAAGGGGTATGTGTGAGTCCAAGAAGAGAGTTGTAATACAAATCTGCAAAGTATGCATGGCAACACTTAGGTTGAATCAATTCTCTAAAATGTTGGCATAAAGAGGTGGTTTAAGGATGACCACCAACACTAGAACGCAACGCTTATTGCAGTTCTCGGAACTCTTCCAAAACTGGCAAGACGCTGAGAGCTTATGCTAGAGGAAGTGTCCCTCATATTTGAAAAGGGAGACCTTCAACTTAAAAGAAGGGAAGTATACAATCTGTGATGGTTTAAGGATGACCACCAACACTGGAATGCTTAATGCATTTCCTGGAACTCTACCAAGGCTGGCAAGAAGCTGAAGTCTTCTGCTAGAGGAAGTGCTCCGAATTCTTTGAAGAGGAAGAATATGAACCTCACATGGATGGTTTAAGGCTGTCCATCAACCAAAGGCATGCTCATGGGCATCCGTGTCTCTGGCTACAACTCTGACTCTGGAACGACAGGTTGTGGCTTAGGCTTGTTTGATGTAGCGTCGAAGCTTGTAGATGACCACCATTTTCCCCCTGTCAGGTACAAGGTGAGATGATGGTGAAAACTCAACTGCAAGTTTGTTCAATATTTGAGAACAAGTTCTGACATGTGACTTAAACATCTTCTTGGCTGTTGATGCCCATTGCCAAGAAGCGATTCATCCAAGATGAATCTTTGTTCTTGTAGGAGGCTTGTTTCTGAAGCATCTGTGTGAAGAATGATTGTGCCGACCACAGTGCTTGCATGGGTGAAGATAAAAAAAATGATCTTTTATATGGCCAACTTGATCACAGTGTTGGCATTTTACAATCTGTTGTTGTTTTTGCGGAGGCGGAGTAGGATTTGGAACAGCTGCAGGTGAACTATCATAAAGAAATCCGACACTCTGAAATTGAATGGGCTTGGAATATGAAAGGACACATCCTTGTCATATCCAAGACCAATTCTGTGCTTGTTGTGGACAAACTCTTCCCAAGGTTTGATGATGGGCTTGGGAGGTGCAGGCTATGCTGCTGCATCTGCATGTAAATCTGCTCTTGTACAAGGAACTGAATGTGAATCGACTGCAACTTTATATTTTTGCTGTTGATGAGAGTCGTCCTCAATTTTCTGAACAGAAACAGGTTCAGAATGATGACTCTTTTTCTGAAGTTCATCTTGCTGAAGCTGAGACTCCAACTGCAAAAACTCAATCTTTTGATGTGCATTTTACAGACAAATTTTAATGTCCATGAGAGTGCTTTTGCTGATTTCTACCACCTCATCAATAGTGGAATGCATTAAGGTATTCAATAAGTTTAATGCATCATCAATTCGGTCCATTTTTAATAACAATGCATTTGCAGACATCTCACACAATGCCAAATTACTGCAACTTTAAAGAATATAAACAGTCCCTAATGCTTATGAACAATGTGCACCAATATCATTCCTTAACTCTTGTGGTTCCATCATCAGTAATACGAATAACAGTCTCACTTTGTAATATTATGGACGAGACTTGAATGTTCATATGTATAGATGCTTAGAATATGGTACGAACAAATATCATATGAACTTGGCACTTTCTTGACAGAAAACAATATGCTCTCAATACTCATATAAATGGAACATTCATTGGAGATCCAAGCCTTAATGCAACTTATAGCTACTTGTATTGGACCAGCGACTTCGGAGGAGAAATACTCATATCAAATCGAGATAAAAAAATGGAAGAACTATCAAGATGATGAGCTAACACAATCTTCTGAGTGCTTACCACTCACCTCCAAAATCCACGACGGTCCACCTCCCTCACACTGGCTCACCTTCCACTTCGGCTGCCTCCTCTCGCTCCATGCAAGATGGCCAAGCCACGGAGGGATCCTTTACCGTTGTTGGAGTGAAGCACGATAAGATGGCAACGGCAGCAAGTGAGTGGGAGGAGCGCTCCAAAGGAAGAGGGAGGCCGAGCGTTATGAAATCAACGCAGATAAAGCACAGGTGCTGTTGGAATCACTTGCACTTGTCGGGATAAGGTTGCCGCTGCACTTGAATCAAGTAAACATAACACCATAGCACGATTCGCTAAAATCTGCTGCGATTGACTTTTGAGGGCCTAGGAATCAGACTTACCAAATAGAAACAACTATTGAAACAATCGACATATTCACACATATCTCTTCCATTGCAATGGGCATTGCTGCTAGCTATGAGAAATATACAAAGTCAAAATAGAATTCATTCATGACAACAATAAACTGATAAAATTTAAGATGATGATCCCATCTCTGTGAGTTAAGGAGTGAACATATGATAACCGCGTGGCAGTTCCGCAATTCTTAGAATGACGAAGGAAGACGATTTGAGTTTCGTCCTCATCCTTTGGAAACCACAGACATTTCTACATTGAGGTTCACCCGAGAGGAGGGAAGATGAGGGGAGCGCCGCAAGGAATGCCTTTGCGTGGACTAGAAAGGAGTGAATTTACCACTGTGGCTTTACAACTTCCGCAAGATATTCTTGAGTGGTATGATTCGCACTTTGGGTGTGAGAGGTCCCGAGTACGCTTCTCGGAATGCCAATCCACCGCAAATTATGGCTCTGCATGCTTCTGCTGCGAGGGGATGCAACATGCCAATCCATCGCAAATTATGGCTCTGCACGCTTTTGTTGTGAGGGGAGGCAGCATGCTAATCTGCTGCAAAGTATGGCTCTACACGCTTCTGCTGCGAGAGGAGGCAGCATGCTAATCCACCACAAATTATGGCTCTACATGCTTCTGCCGCGAGGGGAGGCAGCATGCTAATCCACCGCTAATACACTGTCACCCAACTCGAATTAGTCTCTAAGTTTCGTCTTTACCAGCAAACTCCGCCAACTCTCACACCCAGGATTTCTATTGGTTCAAAACATTGTCCCACAATTCCAATAATGGTCACGCTCAGCAAGAATGAAGGAGAAAACTTGCAAGAAATCATATTGTTAGAGTCCCGTGATTTGGCAGATTGACAAGCTAAATGATAGGGTAACATCAAGCCAACTTTGGAGCCATAGAATCTAGCCTTCCTAGACTCAGAGAGGGCTCTCTCTATTATGCAAAGGATGTAAACTTGCTTGCTTTTTGTATATTTGATTTTAGGCTAGTTGTTAAGTATGTTTTGGTTTGTTTTAGGTTTTATGAGGGAGAACTGATCAAAGGATAAATAGATAAAAGTTTGTCAGATCAACTGGGCTATCGGGTCGAAAAGGTCGAGACTGTCTCAAATGGTGGACAAAGTATATTGCAGGGCCGATTTGGTTGAGATAAATGGATTCTTTGGGTGAAAGTGAAATGAGATGGACACTAAGTTTGTGAAGGAAAAAGAGGTTTTAAGCACAAATAGTTTAAACAACAAACATTCATGTGGTAGGGCTAACCATTAATCACTATAAATGAAACTCAAACTGATAGATGAAAAAAATAAACAATCAGGTGATACATAGAAGTATAAGACCCTCTAACTTTGGGAAAATCACCTTCAGACTTTTGGGAAAACAAATAATACAAAAAAACAACTCAATCTATGAAAAGGGAACTCCTAAACATCATATTTTTAGCTATCGGGAACTTTGAAATAAGATTGTAGAGCATGGACAAAGGGCAAGATCAAAACAAGACCTCTTTGACTTCACTAAGACAACCAATAATTCAGAGAAATATTTCAGTGATGGGGTTTTGATTAGCTATGAGTAAGCAGGGTGTACCATGAATCATACTAGACAACATACATAATAACCATTAATGAAATTGATAACAAGTTCTTAGGGTATCAAAGAGCAGTTAAGAATTCTTTGACATAACCAAGAAAGAAGAAAAACATAGAAGCTGTAACGAATCAGGAAATTGAGGTGCCTCCATGGGCATGTCTCAAATACATTCTTTACTGACCTACAACAAGCAAGAAGCATGAAAACATGTATGATAAACTAAGGAAACATAATAGATAAGGAACACAATACCATTCACCAAGCCATGGAATCCTACAAACAGTCCTCCTCCACCATCCAAGTCAAACAAGAAATCATCCACTTCATGAGACAAAGTATTGCTCTATAACATCAAGTTCAGCCTCTTGTTACAATGAATTCTCTTGGAATATATAGGCCAAAGAGAAAGAAACTATCCTAGAGCATCTAGAAGGCCATTGGCCTAATACAAATATTTGATTTTGTCCTTGAGGCTTTGCAAAGCCCAAGGCACAAAATATCTATTTAAGACAAAAATAGCGAGAAAATTGACTTCTAATCTCTGACATAGGGTTAAAAATAGCTAAACGCACATTTGGATGGCCACATTCAGAAAACTGCCTTTTAAGCCAAAATGCTACAGGAACGTAGCAGCAGAAAGAAGCCTGTTTTGCAGACAACTTTTGAGGGACTTCCCGATGTCGAAACGAGGCCCGTGATAGCTCGTTGGAAAGCCCTGAATGTCTAGTTTCTGGAAATTCTTGAGTTTTTTCAAACTAATCCCTGGAAGTTTGTCAAAAAGTGGATTGAGTGAAAAAACCCAGGAGGGTCTTATCTGCTGATATGTGAGGTAGAAAGGTGAATTTTGACTGATTTTTGCCTCTTTGGGGGACCAAAACACCTCCTTTTGATATGAAAATTTGTGAGTAGTTGCCCTCAAATTTAATACATCCAAAAAAATGACTTTCATGAGCTGAGGATGCTCCTAGCACGCATGGCAGTGCCTAGAAAAATGTGCAATTAGGGCCAAAAAACAAAAAAAACAAGATCATGTCAAAATTTGCTCAATTTTGGCGAGCAAGCCCCTTATGGGTTCTTAGAAGCATGCAAGGAATCTGAAGCCAATATTTCAAGCCTAGATATGTCTTTTTCCACTTTTTCCACTGGGCGCCTCCTTTGGGCAGTTTTGAGCCTCTCTTGAGCAAGTTTGAGTTTTCTTCGGGCAAATTGGTTCAATTTTTTGTAGTGCCCGATCATCTTCCTTTGCAAACCTAAGTCTCTGTTTGCTTTCTCTAATTTATCCTCCAAATGCTTGTTGGCTCTTTCAAGCCATGATTCTTTATCATTTTATATTTCTTGGGCAGGTAATTGTGTGAGAGGATAAGATTGAACAAGGGCTGTTTTTTCTTCCTTCTGTTTCTCCAAAGCTTTCCTAAGACCCATAGTCCTAGGCCTTTTTCTTACTGGCTGCTCTTCTTCTTCAATATCATCAAATTCGCCCATATACTCTTCAAGCTTGACTTGTGCTTTGTATGCTTCCCTTTGGTATTTGAATGCTCGGGCTTCATAAATTGCCATTTGCCCACTCATTTGTTTATTTTGCATCTGTAGACAATGTATGAGGTCTTTTGACCTTTCTAGATCAGTTTCCAAGTCATGTATTTGGGCTTCTCTATTTTGCAAAAGTGACTCAATAATTCTAGCTTCATCATCTACAGCATCACTGTCTATTTGTATGATGTCAAACTCCCTTTCCTTTTCATGACTAGTCTCCTGCTGTTCAACTTTTTCTTTGCCCTTGCTTTGGATAGACTTGTTTGCTCTTTTTCTCTTTGGCAATTCAACAATACTCTTCTTAGGCAGTTTTCCTCTACTCCTTAGCACCCTAGTGACATTGCTAGTCACTGTTGGAGTGATTTTCTTCTTTGTAGATTTGGTGTTTTTAGGCTTCACCACTTTTGGAGGAAGAGTCATGGCCCCTTGCCTAGGAGAGGCAGCTAGCAAATGCTCTTGGCTGTGTTGAGGAGAAGAGAGAGGAGGTTTTATCTCTAGTATTTGTTCAACTTGATCTTTTACCCTGCTGCCTCCATCATCACCTGCTTTGCTGCCCTGTTCACTGTTTTCCTCACTTTTTTGAGTTTGTTTAGGGCTACCAGCTTCATCATCTCTTTTTGCTGTTTGACTGTCTTCACTGCCTGTCTTTGGACTGCCTTGTTTACCCTCCTTACTGTCTTGAACTTGTTGAGGGCTGCCTTCATTAGGACTGTCTTCATTGTCATTTTGCGTGCTGTCAAATCCCTCACTGTTTTCTTTAGACTTTGTGTGTGGGCTGCCACCATGGTCACCACTTTGCTGGGAGACGCTTTTTTCACTGTCCCTTTGATTAGTTTCATGACTCTGTTGAGGACTGTGGTGTTCCTCATCACTGCTTTGAACATTTTCCTTTTGCTCTTCATCACCACTAGCTTGCTGCTCTTCATCATCACTGCTTTACACCTCTTCCCTTTGCTCTCTATCATCACTAGCTTGCTTGGAATCTTCATTGTTCCCTTGCTCATTTTCACTGCTCTGTTTAAGGCTGCTTTGCTCTGCATCCTTACTACTTTGCTGAGTGCCACTGACTTCCTTATCCCTTGGTGAGTTTTCTTCACCATCACTAGTTTGCTGCTCATGGTCACTGCCCTGTGATTTGTCACTTGGTTCATGCTCACTACTTTGCTTAGTGTCCCTATGTTCCTCATCACCACTAACCCTATGCATGCTTTCATAAGACTGCTCTTTTTCACTATCAATCATGGGTGATGTTTGCCTTTGAGGAGTATTTTGACTTGATGGAGGAGAGACATAGTGAGTGGAGGGTGAGGAGGATATGTGAGATGGGCCATGAGATGAAGAGGCAGTGGCAAAATCTGGATGGGAAATGAAAGTCTCCCAAGACACTCCTTTCTTTTCAAGCTGGTGAAGGATGATGATTTTGATGAGAGAATGATGGAAAAGACTAGCTTTTTGCTGAGCAGGAGGTCTCTTTTGAACAAGGGAGGACATCTTGTCTATGCTTCTGCAGAGGAAGAAAGGGAGATTTAGCAACTGAGTCCTTGTGAAATGCATGAGAAGCCTAATGTGATAGGAATAAATCCAGGAAAACCTCCCTTCACATGTGAAATACTTCATGATAGCTCTCATGAGGGGGGTATAGCTGCTCAATAAGTGAGAAAAAGGAAATATAGCTTGGCAAGCATCCTGATGGTCTGGTTTTAGGAAGGGTTTATAGTGATTTAGATCCAGGTATGCTTGTTTGAACCACTTTTCTCCTATATAGGGGATCTTAGTTGCTTTGGAGACAACCCTAGGAGTGAGTTTAAAGTCCAGACCTGCTAGGTGGACATGTTTTCCTTGCAGCCTCGGGGCGAACAACTGTGTTAAGGGAGGGTAATTGGTGACCTCCTGGACTTTTTGGCAAAAATCAAGGGAGCCTACCTCATGGAAGTTGAAAAGAACCGAAGGGGAGTCATTAATTTCCTGAGTTGTAACTGGCTCACACCTTTTGTGAAATCCACCCTTGCTGGCTTTCTTTGGAGGCATAGTTTTGTTTAGGCTTTTTCTTCACTCTCTTATCAAAATAGGCCTTCAAAATGAACTAAAAACAGAACTCTTTAAGCACTGTTTTTCTTTTTTTAAACTATGTTTGGCTTTTTAATCAAAACAGGCCTTTCAACTGATATCAATCCCTTCCTCAAAAACTGGGTTTTTGCTCTTTACTCAACAAACAGGCTTTTGGCAACCAGACAATAAGCCCTTCCTCCTTAATCACTGTTTTGTTTCCTCTTTGTAAACATGGTGGTTTCTAGAGTAAACTGTGTTTTTTGCCTTCATGAGACTGTGTTTTTTCCTTAACAAAATTGATTCTTAACCCTCTCAAGATCAACAACTTAGGGGAGGAAAATAGTAAAATACCTCTTAAAAATGTATGGGCTGCATTGGTGATAAGTTCACTGTGCAAAAAAAATACACTTCGAGGTGAATTTAAGGTGTGTTGAGCGGTGCTACGCTCCTATGCACAGGCGCGTAGCACCTGCTTGCCGCCTTGTGTTGTCGAGTCGGGCATTGGGCGCCCTCTGAACGCCGGGCAGGCCGGTATGGTTGACACACACAGGCGCGTCGCGTCCTGAAAACTCTGCAAACTGCTCGCCCAGGGTTTTGAAAAAACGTTTTTCTTTTGTCCCTTTGCACAATAGAGATGAACTTTAACTTTGAGGACTTTATAGCTCTTTTTTAAACGTTTTTGAACGCTTTTACCTCCTTGTGGCGATTTTGACATTTTGCCTTTGCCTTAGTATTGTAAAGAAAAATGGTTTTCTCTATTTGTTGGGGGCTTTCTTTTTTACCAATCGCTTCATCCCTTTTTTGAAAGGTGTCTTCTTTGAAGATTGAAAATCGTCCCAGGAGTATGCTTCTCACTGAGAGATACACAACAAACATACTACGTGTAGTTTATGACAGTTTCTTTGAAATAAGTGTTATGTTTGCCATTTTTTCAAAACACTGTATCTCTCAAGCCTGTCTATTAATGACACATTTTCTCAAACACAGTGTTAACACTGGAAACTTGACCATTTGCTCATTTTGAAGGAGGTCTTGTAAACATTGTGTTTTTGCATCTCTGTCTATCATTTGAGAACTATTCTTGAACAAGTTGTCTGTGGGCCCTCAATGTTTGATAAACTGTATGGGTGCTTTTTTGACCTCTGTTAACCAACTGAAAGTTGTCTATGAACAAACTTTTTGTAGCTCTTTAGAAAAACTATGTTCATCATTCAAAATAGATTCTGTGCTTGTCATTCAAGGGAGACTTCTTTAGGACTGTGAGGGGTGCCCTTTCTTCTCTGGAAAGGGGTCTTTGATCTGTCAGTGTTAACCTTCGAGAAAAGCTACCTGTTCCAAATCTAGGCCCTTTGAGACTGTGCCTTTACCCTCTACCTATATTTTGAAAGAGGCTTCCAAAAAACAGTATTTGTGACCCTTTAGACCTACTATAAGGCGCCCTACTAATCTGCTGATGGAGGTCTTGAAGACTATAAACTTCATTCATTTCAAAACTGTGACCTCTGTCTGTTTGTTTTGAAAAATACAAAATAGAAGGCAACAGTGAATCTTTGGTACTTATCCTTGATGAAATTATTTGAATCATAATTCCCTCTGCTTCATGAGGAGCTGTCAGTAATGTACATCCTTTTTGCATAAAATTACTGTGAATTTTCAGGAGTGAATAATGTGCTTTGCAAATGGTGAGCGCTCACTGCTATGCATCCTTGAAACAACTCTTTCTTCCCTTGACTGTGTTTTCATGAGTAGTGAAATTGTTTGTGACAGTCTTTCAAAGTTTAGTTTATGATAAGGTATAAGAAGCAGCTGTCCTTCTTGTACCTTCATCATGATGCCTAATTTGCTTTAAAGCTCTTCTTGCCAGAAGATTATCACTGTTGGTGGTATAAGGCTGATTTGTAGGGCTAGCCACAATCTGCACTTTCTCTGACTTCCATAGTAAACTGACACAGCATGAAACTTTCTCCTGAGGCGCTCTTTTTTCTTATACTTTGTTTAGTGTCACCAATCAGTACATCCCTGCAGAGATGTAAAAATAGATGCTTTTGAAGTTTGGAGGGCTTCTTTGATGTTTCATGGGGATCATGCCTGATCTAATCATATTTCTTTAGACAGGGAAAAATCCTTCTCTTTTCCTGATTTGAACATTCTTGAGCCTTGCTAGAAACAAAAAAAAGTGACCTCTTTGATGGTGTGTGACCTAGGGATAGACAAGGGTTTTGCTTTGGCAAATAACAAGACATGATGGCTGAATGATATTGAAGACAGGTTTTTTGGCTCAAAACAGTCTCGCTAAGGAATTTTCCCTAAAACACCATCACCTAGACCTACATACTTTGTGATGGATTTTGAATGGCTTCTTGGGCATGAGTAGGTTATCACATGACAAAGTGATCAGTGAGAGAGGGGTAGACACCTTGTTAAATGTTGGACAGTGAGTTGCATGAAAAACAAAGGATTTTTATGGTAGAGAGACAAACTTATAACAACAATAGACAGGGAGGCTTTACTGAGTTGTGATAGGTAAGGAAACTGAAGGGTTTTTCTCATTATAGGCTGAAAGAGAGGGGTAGGAAGACAAAAATTTGTTTGAGGTGTTTTCTAGATGATAAATTGACAGATTGAGATTAGTTCTTAGAAAACTCAGCCAGGCAATCTAGTCATCAAAACAGGTAAAGATACTGATGACTAACACGTACCAGTTTTATTTGAGGGAACTTGGCCCAGTTATGAGCAAGAAACTCACCCCAGAATCTGCTAAGGACTCGCCCAGCTCCAAAGAAGAAAGTCCACGGCTTTGATATGGCAAAAATGTCTGGCAGTATGGAGCATTATATGTCAATAGAGATTCCAAGCATTCACATTCACAGGCCAACGCTATTCAGAAGCTTAATGGGACCTCTAAACTTGGTGCTCCGATACCATGTTGAACACACACATGGTGTATGAAGAAACTAAACACACACATAGAAAGATAATGATGAGATACTCATATTATTCACCACAGATGTACATTTATATTACATTAATGTGACTCTTGGATTCATCTTCCAAGGTCACTTAGACTCCTTTGTGACTTTTCGCCTTCCACACCTACCCATAGAGGATTAGATTTTCAACATTATTTTACATGGTGGTGGGTGCTTTGCTCACTGATTTTTTTTCTGTTGGCCGACGGTTTTAATAGGAGGTGTTTGACATGTGAAGCTTCGTTCGGTTTGACACTTGTGGTACTTTATAGTACACACTAGTTGGCCACTTGGAGATGTTTTGACGACGGATCGATTGGGTGGGATTCAACATCTTCTCATCGGCATCTCGATGTATTATTTATACTTGGGGTCTTTATGTTGATGGTAGACATTCGATATTTTACACGAGAGACATAAATGTACATTCCCTTGTTTCACTTAGCCTTCTAGGCGTGGTACTAACATTTAGATTACCGAGGCAGTTGGTACATATTCCCTGATCGGGGCTTTGGTGGGTTCTATTTATCGAGGTGTCTTACTGTGCAACGACCATATTTGATGGTGTTCTGTCATGGTGTGTTGTTTTTCGTGGGAGTGGTAGTAGGTTACGTTCAATTTTGAACGACTCTTTCTGACGTTATTCTTTACTCCTATCTTCGATTTCATATACCAAGGATCCACATGGTGGGTATCGATGGTTGATCTGTGTTGGCGGGGATCTTCAAGGTCCTTGATGCTGATGCGACGGCTCATGAGGATTTTATTTGTGTCACCCTGGAGGCGGAAAAGGAATATGGTCGACATATTTCACAGGTGGGGAATGGTGACTCTTCATGGACTCCAGATGTTCTCCCGACACTTGGCATTAGGATAGATGGCGGACATGTGGGTAACGGGTTCATCGAGGGTTTTCATGTGATTTTGGGCAAAGGATAGCAGAGAAAACAATTATGCAAACCAATTCCTACAGCGCCGATGATGAAACTCCTCAGTTTTGGGCATGACATTCTCTGGGAGAGGGTGAATAGCTTGCAAAAAAGGGCACTCGTCGGGCATTGGATTTTCTCTCATACTCCACCTCAAAACATACAAGAATGGGTATGTAAACAATGGACATCGCTACTTGGTTGTGCCTCGAAAGCGAGTCGTCTAATGAATTCATGGTTCAGTTTTCACTATATGCACGAGGAGGACCTGGATCTCCTACTCAAGCATCCATGGGTGAGGGGATGCAGTTATTTACAATTGCACAGGTGGTATGTGGGGTTAAATCCTCTGCGAAACACTCTGCGGAACAAGTATGTCTAGGTGAAATTACTAGGGCTACCACTTGAATTCTGGACTAGGCGGGTCATAGCAGAGATTGGGGATAATATTGGATGCTTCGTCTATGTTGATCCAAAGTTAATGTGTGTGGAAGAAAAAAGGGTGGCTTGGATTTTAGTGGAGATGGGCCTCTCGGAGGGGCTCCCAAAGAACATTAACTTGGAGTGGCAATGTCTGTCACATAGACAGAGGTTGGACTAATGGGGTTTTCCATTCAGGTTTTTAATATGCCACAAGACCGAACATTTATTAACACACTGTCCAGAAAGATTCACATATCATGGTCGTGGGTATCATCGTGGGGGACGCTGCAAAACCATACAAAAGACGAAAAATGATCGTTGCACGTATAATACAGATATTGATTCCTATGCTAGAAATACTCTGGTAAATTCTGATAATTCTAGACAGTCGGCATCCCCTTCCACATATCCTTCCACAGAACATAATTCTCCAGGGGCATGTCGGGTTTTTGACGGCCCGACTTCGGAGCCACCGCACCTCCCTAGTGTTCCTATAATTCTTATGGCCTCTCCCCCCCTTCCCCATGTTACATTGGAGGTCGACCTGTATATTGCGATTATTGATGACCCAACGACCTGTAGGACTCTTAAACCATACACTCACGTTCAGACCCAAATCACTCCACATACTATGCCTAGTCCCTAGACCATTATGTCCCCAGATATTACCGCACTTGCCCAATCTCCACACAATTTGATTGGTAGCGATATAGAATTTCTCATGCGAAACCCTATCATGGACTTAGCCACCCTTGCCATCCAGCAACGCAGAAAATCCCCTGTTTTCACTGGCCTTGATTCGACATGCAATGTTATGGTGCGACTTAAGGGGGGGAGGGGATCACGTCATCTTAAAAATAGACATGTGAACAAATCCTTACAGTACTTGTCATCCGATGAATTATATGACATACCCATAGTATCTACTAACTTATCCTGGGCCCTTAGAGCAAAGTTTCCCGTAAATGGGGGTACTTAATGCACTGCCTCATCTTGAATTGCAGGGGTTTGGGAGATGGGCCAAAAAGGCTTGCCTTCAAGCAACTTTTTGGGTCGATTCACCACTTCATTATTTTTTTGTAGGAAACAATGACAATGACAAATAAAGTTATCACATATGTTGGTGACATCCTTCCTGACTGGTGCATGGCTACTAAGGATGCACAACATTTGTTAGGGGGTTTGGCGGTTTTATGGGATCCAAAATGGACGAAACGGAGGGCATATAAGTTATTTTCTAGTATACTGGTTTTGGGATACATCAGGGGATATGAAGACAAATTTCATTTTCTTAACCTATATGCTCCATACAAAGATAGAATTACATTATGTGACAAGTTGGTGGAAGGCGATATACTAAAGATAGGTTCTCTCATCATTGTTGGGGATTACAACGCCACTTTTTTCGGGGATGAAATATGGGGTATAAGAGGCAAACACGATTCCTTGGCAGAGAGACTGATAGATATTTTCGACTCTAATCCCATGGTGGATATTCGATCCACTCCACTAGCTCCGACCTGGTGTAATGGTAGAACGGGGGACCAATATATTGGGAAAAGGCTGGATATATATGTTAGATCCCTGTATTTCACAGTATCACCAGGTGACTTACTATTGTTTAGATTTTTCTCACTGAAAATAATATTCCATGGTTATCATTTATTTTCTGAGAAAGAAAGGGAGAGCTTGACTGCCAAGAGCTTCAAAAGAATTCATTTGCTATTTTCAGTTCAAGGAAGAAGGAAAGAGTTGTTGAGTAAGCGTAATAGTGAGCAAAAGTCCATCTGCATACTTCTTACCTTCATTGCCAAAAAAACTCTGTACTCCAATACTCTAAATCCCCATTTGACCCTAAAACCATCCACACACCTAAACTTCTCGGGCTTATCCTTGTATAAAACCCACTCATTATCTAAGTCTGAAGTTCTATACCATAGCTCCGCTCGCCCACCAAACAGTCGTTGGTATGCAACGTAAACCTTACCTGTGCCCGCACTTCGCAGCTCGTAGATTTTCAACCTTACCTCTTAAACACTTATGTCGAATCTTGTTTTTCCGCCGATGCGACGAAGTAGGACCTGCCATACCTTTACCGCATTGTCCAAACCACGTGCAAACCTTCATATTTCTCATTTTTCTTACCTTTAGTCGATTCGCCCCCTCCAGCCTTTAGTGCATCGCATTTTTCTTTTCGTGCATGTTACAACTTACCTGTTACAGCGCCTGCAAGTTAAATATCTTAATTTGCGATATATCCCGACCGCAATCGCACATCGCAAGATTCAAAGGATATGCACCAAGGGTAAATATTAAATACAACGAAGTGCGATGTGCGATACCAAGTGGGACCCAATTGTAATCGTAAATCGCAAAACTTAAAAGATAGGCGCGAAGGTAAATGGTAAAGTCAGCAAGTGTGATGTGCGATGCCGGGTGGGACCTAATCGCGAGTCGCAAATCACAAAACTTAAATGATATGCGCAATGGTAAATGTTAAAGACATCGAAGTGCGATGTGCGCGGATGCGATGCAGCTCCAAGATGAAGTTTATAAGATTTCAGGTTCGGGTAAATGATTTTTTACGCTATTTTTGTGAAGAAAGAGGGCTAAACTTGATAACAATATTCGGCAACCTGTTCAAAGGATTTTCCACCATTTACCTGGGATAATTTTAAAGGGTCATGTCCAGCCCCACCTTACCTGCCACGTCATCCTTCTCCTCATCACCCTCCATCTTTCCTCCATCTCAAATCAGTCCCTCCTCATTCGACGATCCTTGTTGCATTTCGCACCCCCCTTTTGCTTCCGAAATTTAACCATGTGTGGGGGGGGTAGGGTTCGGAATGGGTGGTATCGCTTACCCCCTCCGCTACGTGTCGCCCTTCTGCTATTTCACACCCCCTTTCTATATTACCGCTTACCACTTAAGGCCTCCTCCGAAAAGCCGTTTCCATCGTCCTCATTCCGTCCACGTTCGCCAACCGCCATCCCTCCACTACCGGGCATATAAGGTTTGTGCACCATTTATGAGGAAATAAGCTACACATGGCAGAAAGACTCGGGTCGAACCCGATAAATGAGCAAAAGGCAAGGGGAGGCTGAACGTCACAAGGAAAAAGACAGAGAAGGTCGAGTCGGGCATTGATGCGGAGATGTAATAGCAGAGACTAAAGGGGCAGCAAAGCACATAAGCACCACCTTCCATAAATGAAAGTAGCCAATGCTGCACCGGAATTAATTACCCAACGCCGATCTGTTGAAAAGCAGGACTATATGTCAGAGCCATCAAAGCGTTTAGATCCATAAAGAGCTGCTCAACTTAATTTTATAGGCGATATGTTGTCAGAGATCTTTTGCTCAAGCCTTGTGTGGCCATGCCTGTCTAATTTCAGTTGTTTTATAATAAATGAAGTTTGACCCAAGTAGATTAGGGCAACCGACTCAAGTTTCAGCTAAATACAGCGCGAGTTTTCATTATCAAGGGTTGGAACCTTGTTAGACTCTGTGTTGTAAAAGATCATTGTATTGGAGCACTATAATTGTTTTGAGCTGGGCACCAATAATAAAGAGACCATTAACAGGATTCATGAGTTATGTTAATGGTGATGTTCTTTCCTTTGTGTTAATGTTTTTCCTCTGTCTTTTCATGTTGTGCATCAATTTATCTGATTACAAAACAGAAGTTTTAGATTAAGATTTGCTGAGAGATCACCTTAATTCTGTCTGTTTTTGTTATCTTAATATTTTCCTCTGAAGTATAGTTAAAGAATTCTTAACTGCTTTTTAGCTATTACTGAACTCACTGCTTTCTTTCATCTCATATTCACACTACCAGTAAGATCTAGTTTGCATAGTTAGCTTGCCCTGTGAATGCCCCTTGAAAAAGTTGATGCACAATTTAGCCTCTTATGACTCCATAGCCTAATGGATCAAGCTTCACAGATCTATCTATCCAACCACCCAACAAATCAAAACCAACAGTTCTCATAATCTCTATAACTATCCTAATATCAACAATTATAATCATCAAGCTAAATCATAAATCATAAAGAACAGAGAGAGCCCTCTCTGAGTCTAGGAAGGCTAGGTCCTAGACTCCAAAGTGGTTTGATGTTGTCCTCTATCGTTTGTTATTGTCAATCTTACAAATTACAGAGAGCTAACATAATGGCGACCATACTGGGGACTTATTGAAAAAGCTTAATATTTCATCAAAACTCAGAAACCCCAATCAAAACATTGTATGATTTGAGTATTTTCCAAGATTGGTATCTGGTTGTTGATGGTAGACAACAAGCTAGACACAAGAAAGTTGAAATCATCCACCTGGTGACTCCCATTCAGATCAGTTCCATTCAAATACTCCATTAGTGGAAGGACTTGAAACATGACCAGTCAGCCTTGAAAGCGAAAGTGTTCAAGCCCAAATTGGATTCAAGAGATTGTTGTTCTTATATGTAACTATGTTCTATCCTAATTTAACCCTGATCAAGAGTACACTGCTGAGGTTTACATTGATCATTGGAAAATTAGTGAGCCTCAAGGAGCTAAGCCCTAAATTGTAGACCATGTACATACTTATATACCTGTGCACATCCCGGATGCACTTGTGGAAAACCCAGTGAAACATGAGCCTCAGGCTTTATCTCCTGCTCCCGCTAAATTCCCACATGGTTATAAGCCTCCTGCTTTACTGCCTACACTTGTAAAAGTCCCAGACAGATACAAGCCTCTGGTTTTGCCTCCTATCCTCCATGACCTCCCTGCAAATTTTATCAATAATCTACCCAGATTTGACGGAGAAAGTGAAAAGATCACTGCAGAAAAGCACATTCAAAATCTTGAGGATATCCTTGATCTGTTTGAGGTGGGAGAAGATGATGTGCGTATCAAAATATTTTCCCTATCATTGCAAGGTAAAGTTAAAAATTGGTTTAAAGATCTTCTAGCTGCAAGCATTAGCAATTTTCATCAATTCACTCAAGTTTTCCCAGATAGATGGGTGGTTGTGGGAAATGTTTTTCTCATCATAGAAGAGTATAACCATTTAAAAAGACAACATGGGGAGACAGTACATCATTTTTCAGCCAGGTTCAATAAGGTATACTATTCGATGCCTGCTAAGATAAGGCCACCCCCAGGATTAGCTCTCTGACACTACCCAGATGCATTTGACCTAAAGATGGCATTCCAGTTAATAAGAGAAAGAGACCCTGCAACCTTGGAAGAAATGCAAAATATGGTAGTTAATGTGGAAGCCAACCTGCTGAACAGAGAAACAAAGTTTAAAAGCAATAAAGAAGGACAAAGTAGAAAAAGAACAACTCATATCTTCAGAGATAAAACTAGAGATGTCGACAAACACAGTCAACAGAACGATGCATATGATTAGAAGGAAAGAAGAGCTTGCTGTTCAGATACCTCATGTCCCATTAATCCGGAAAAGAAAAACATCAGTGTACCCAAGCAGTTTGTAGTCCATCTTGGACACCCTAAAATAAAAAATGATTTTTTCATGTACTCTATCCACAACACAACCAAAGATGAAGTCCAAAATCAGAAGGAGGCAAGGAAATCCTCAGCAACAATGTACATAATAGATGACCTTGCATACAACGGTACCCATCTCAACTATGATTATCAAGAGGAAGACTGTAAGGTCGAGGTTGAGGCTGATTATTCGAAGCAGCCAACACTATGTTCTTGGGATGAACAAACTCGGTGGTCACAATGCAAAGATGACAACCAAACTCTACATGCTGAGCAAGATTGTAAGAAATAAAATGCAGAAAGCTGTCAAGTAAGTACAAAATGCATTCATCTATCTTTTGCCTCACTCTTAAGAGAGCAATACAAGCAGGTTTCAAATAGGAAGGAGTAGGAATGCTCCAATGAGTTAGTTGAGGAAAAGAGGGATGATCCTGAACCTTTTTAAGATCCAGAAGTTCCCCCCTTGAGTCATCCTGAAATCATAGAATCTGAAATAGAGGAGGAACCAATACATCTTGAGTCTTTGCCTTTAGGTTTCAATTCATTTCAGATTATGAAAGGGAATCTGGATCACCTTCTAGATGATAATCACAGGAGAAGAGATCTCTCTCACAAATCAGATGAGGAAATCAGGGAGGATAAAATATCTGTTTTAGATCCAGGGGTTTAGCCCTTGAGTTCTTTTGAATGTCAAGTAGCAGATGAAATCATAGAGTCTGAAACAGATGATGGATTGATCCAGTTTGACTCTCTACCTTTGTGCTTTAATGCATTTATGATTATAAAAGGGAATTGGGATCACATTCTGGCTGATAGTTATAAGAGAAAACATGAGGTCTCAGAAGAACCAACACAACCATATAAAGCACCACATGACCCAATAGCAGACGCATTGGATGGTTTCTGCTTTCAAAGTCAATCTTCCTATGTTCATAATGCTCTCAAAAGTTGCTATGATATGGATATGACCAGATAGTCTTCCCCATTGTTTGATTCAGTAGAAGTAGTGGCACAACACTCATCAGGTAGCATGCAAACATGTTCCGAGTTGATTGTAGACCAGGAGAGCACATCTGCAGTACCGGGATATGAAGCTGAGTTGGCTGAGTCACAATACCCAAAAATAAATCAGGAATATCTTGATCCAGTGGCTGTCTATATGGAGGAATTGTTCTGTACAAAGTCTGCACGTATTTCCGGCATGATAGTCGTTTTTCAAAGGTACCAAGATCCATGTAAACAAGATCAGGCCGGGAATTTCTATCAAACACCATTGTCAGGTTTGTCTTTGAACATGGTGAAGAGCAATGAAAAACCAAAGATATTAGAACAGTTGCTTGACTGACTGCACTGGCATTATTGTATTGTTTAGAAGGGAAACCATTTCAGTAGATTAGGGTAGGTAGGGGTGAAAATAAGCTCAGCACTCTGAGCATCTTTCAAATCTTAGTTTTAGATTGTTTTTCATTTTCAGATCAGTGTGTTTCAGACTTTAGTTTTAGCACAGTTCTGGTCTCACCAGTCAAGTTTTCAAGGTGCAACAATGTGTTCAACTTGATGGATTGTAGTGGATAAGTTCAATTGTAGTTTTAGTTCAGATTTCAGTGTGCTAATAAGCTAGCTGTCCAAGCATGTGGTCTATTTTATCAGTTAAAGCCAGGAGGAACAATCGACTAGTTTTCAGTCACTAAGTTGCCTGATAGATCAAGATACAAGTCGTGGGATCAACCCAATGGATCAGGCTACTAGTCTACGGTGTTCTTGACATATCCTGAAGGAGCTGTCATCCCTAGCTGGAGCCACTGTTAGACCCCTTTATTTCACAGTATCACCAGGTGACTGACTATTGTTTAGATTTTTCTCACTGAAAATAATATACCATGGTTATAATTTATTTTCAGAGAAAGAAAGGGAGAGCTTGACTACCAAGAGATTCAAAAGAATTCATCTGCCATTTTTAGTTCAAGGAAGAAGGAAAGGGCTGCTGAGTAAGTGTAATAGTGAGAAAAAGTCCATACTGCCCTCATTCAGTCCATCTGCCTTCTTCTTACCTTCATTGCCAAAAGAACTCTATACTCCAATACTCTAAATCCCTATTTGACTCTAAAACCCTCCACACACCTAACCTTCTCGGGCTTATCCTTGTATAAAACCCACTCATTATCTAAGTCCGAAGTTCTATAACATAGCTCCGCCCACCCACCAAACAGCCGTTGGTATGCAAAATAAACCTTACCTATGCCCACACTTCACAGCCCGTAGATTTTCAACCTTACCTCTTAAACACTTATGCGAATCTTGTTTTTCCGCCGATGCGACGAAGTAGGACCCACCATACTTTTACCGCATTGTCTATACCGTATGCAAACCTTCATATTTCTCATTTTTTTAACCTTTCGTCGGTTTGCACCCTCCAGCCTTTAGCACATCGCATTTCACATTTTGCGCATGTTACAACTTACCTATTACAACGTCTGCAAGTTAAATATCTTAACTTTCGATATATCTCGACTGCAATCGCACATCGCAAGTTTCAAAGGATATGCGCCAAGGGTAAATATTAAATACAACGAAGTGTGATGTGCGATACTAGGTGGGACCCAATCACAATCGCAAATTGAAAAACTTAAAAGATAGGCGCAGAGGTAAACAGTAAAGTTAGCGAAGTACGATGTGCGACACTAGGTGAGACCAGATCGAAAGTCGCAAATCGAAAAAATTAAAGGATAGGCGCAATGGTAAATGTTAAAGACAATGAAGTGCGTTGTGCGTGGATGTGATGCGGCTCCAAGATGAAGTTTATAAGATTTCAGGTCCAGGTAAATGGTTTTTTACGCTATTTTTGTGAAGAAAGAGGGCTAAACATGACACCAATACTCGGCAACCCGAAAACTCGTTCAAAGGATTTTCTGCCATTTACCTGGGAGAGTTTGAAAGGGTAGAGTCCGACCCCACCTTACCTGCCACGTCATTACCTTCTCCTCATCACCCTCTATCTTTCCTCCATCTCAAATCAATCCCTCTTCATTCGACGGTCCTTGTTCCATTTCACACCCCTCTTTGCTTCCGAAATTCAACCATGGGGGGGAGGGGCAGGGGGGGGGGGGGGTTCGAAATGGGTGGTATCGCTTACCCCCTCCCTGCTACATGTTGCTCTTCCGCTATTTTGCACCTCCTTTCTATATTACCACTTACCACTTGAGGCCCCCTCCGAAAAGCCGTTTCCACCATCCTCCATTCCATCCATGTCTGCCAACCACCATCCCTCCACGACCGGGCATCTAAGGTTTGTGCACCATTTATGAGGAAATAGGCTACACATGGCAGAAATACTCGGGTCGAACTCGAAAAATGAGCAAAAGGTAGGGCAAGGTTGAACGTCACAAGGAAAAAGATAGAGAAGGTCGAGACAGGCATTGATGCGGAGATGTAACAACAGAGACTAAAGGGGCAGCAAAGCACATCAACACCATCATCCATAAATTAAAGTAGCCAGCGCGGCACCAGACTTAATTACCCAACACTGATCTTTTGAAAAGCAGGACCATATGTCAGAGCCATCAAAGCGTTTAGATCCATAAAGAGATTCTCGTCTTAATTTTATAGGGGATATGTTGTCAGAGATCTTTTGCTCAAGCCTTGCATTGCCATGCTTGTCTAATTTCAGTTGTTTTGTAATTAATGAAGTTTGACCCATGTAGATTAGGGCAACCGACTCAAGTTTCAGTTAAATACAACTCGAATTTTCATTATCAAGGGTTGGAACCTTGTTAGACTTTGTGTTGTAAAAGATCATTGTATTGGAGCACTGTAACTGTTTTGAGCTGGGCACTAATAATAAAGAGACCGTTCACAGGATTCTCGAGCTATGTTAATGGTGATGTTCTTTCCTCTGTGTTAATGTTATTTCTCTGTCTTTTCATACTGTGCATCAGTTTCTCTGATTACAAAACATAAGTTTTAGATTAAGATTTGCTGAGAGAGAGCACCTTAATTATGTCTGTTTTTGTTATCTTAATGTTTTCCTCTAAACTATAGTTAAAGAATTCTTAACTACTATTTAGCTATTACTGAACTCACTGCTTTCTTTCATCTCATATTCACACTGCCAGTAAGATATAGTCTGCATAGTTAGCTTGCCTTGTGAATGCCCCTTGAAAAAGCTGATGCACAATTCAGCCTCTTATGAATCCATAGCCCAATGGATTAAGCTTCACAACTCTGTTTGTCCAACCAACCAACCAATCAAAACCAATAGTTCTCATAATCTCTATAACTAGCCTAATATCAGCAATTATAATCATCAAGATAAATCATAAATCATATAGAACAGAGAGAGCCCTCTCTGAGTCTAGGAAGGCTAGGTCTTCGACTCCAAAGTGGTTTAATGTTGTCCTCTGTCGTTTGTTCTTGCCAATCTTACAAATTACGGAGAGCTAACAATATTTATGGTGCATGAGAATCTGCTGACTAGTATGGGAAACTGACAGTCATGGGTGGATTGCTCTTTTCTCTCAGATCATAGCCCTGTACTTTTATAATGGTAGATGGAAAAGTCAAGAGTGGGGATTCCCTTCAAATTCAACACGGTTCGGCTTGAGGATCTGAAGTTCAAAAATCTGGTGCAGTGCACATGGAAGCGAGTGAGGAGGACTACTCCAGACTCTGCTATGTTGGAAAAGTTCCTAGTTCTTCTAACATGGTGGAAAAATTAAAAATTTTGAAATCCAAAGTCAAAATTTGGGAGCACAAGAAAAAAATTTGTTGGAGGAGCTCACACATATTATGGGTGAAATGACACAGATTAGAAAGGATATGGATATTTACCCCCCTAGCGAGGCCATATGGGATTCACTGAAGGTGCTGGAGCAGAGGCGTCGGGAGATACCGAGGATACAGGAAATCACATGGCGACTGAAAAGTAGGAACTTATGGATTTAGAAGGGTGACATGAATTCTTGGTTCTTCTATAGATTTGCAAATCAACGAAAAAACACAAACTTTATATGGCATATAATGGACAAAAATGGAGAGGTGTATTCTAACACGGAGATACAGAGGGAGGTTGTACACTATTTTGAATCCTTTTATCAGGTTAGACATGATGTTGACATAGAGGCACAACTCTGGATTGTGCAGAACTTTCCAACGATGTTTAATGAGGAACTAAACAACAACTTATATCGCCCTGTCACTACAGATGAAATATTAAGGTTTCTCAAATCTTTCAAAAAAGATAAGTGTCCTGGTTTAGATGGTTGGACGGTCGATATATATGTACATTTTTTTAAGCTGATGGGGGAGTAACTAAGAGATATGGTGGAAGAATCATGCATTGAATGTAAGGTCTCGGGTTCTCTCAACTCGTCCTTTATTCCATTAATCCCTAAGGTGACTGATACTTATTCTTTCTCTGACTTCCGCCCGATATCCCTATGCAATACATGTTACAAACTTATTTCTAAGATAATAGCGGAAAGGTTAAAGGATATATTAGCCTTACATATTTCCCGGGAACAATTCAGTTTTCTGAAAAATAAGTTGATTCATGATGTTGTTGCTATAACACAGGAGGCTATACATACAATTAAGACAAAGAAGATGTCAGCAATGGTTATAAAGATAGATCTCAAGAAGGCCTATGAATGTGTTGAGTGGGACATACTGCGACTTATTCTCACTAAAATTGGTACATCTATCCAGATGATTGAGTGGATTATGGGTTGTGTATCCATTGTCGAAATGCGGGGCTGGTAAATGGTTACCCGACAAATTTTTTCAAAGCTGGGAGATGCCTTAGGCAAGGGTGTTCACTCTCGCCTTTGCTCTTTATTCTTATTATGGATGGACTCAACTTCAAGATAGAGGAGGCACAAAGTACAAGTATATTCAGAGGCATCAAGGTGGGGGTGCGCGGAATTGTAAGTTTTGTATGATCATTACATGCTTGAAGCAACGTTACTTTTCTTACAGCAATCACACAAATAGTTAAGTAAAATGTTGATAGAACATATAAGTGGATCTTATAGAAGACAAACCAGAAACAGAAAAATGTGATGGTGCGTTACGGCGGTCAACAGGATGCTTCAACCAGCAAAGTCTCCTTGATCAGCCAACCCAGAATGTGTCACAACAATCCTCCAATCAGCTACCGAGTCAACCCAAGTCAACTCCAGAAAAGTCAACGTTGTCCAGAAAAGTCAACGCATGGCAGCAAGCTAAAAGTCAACGCAGCAACAGTTTGGTCAACCCTTTGACCTCGATTTCAGTGCCAATGTGTACGGCCTCTCAAAATCGAACTCTCCAACAATTTTCAGCCCTTTCGGACCATGCGTTGACCAAAGTCAACGCTGGTCAAACTTCGTTGGAAACCCTAGCTGCAGAAATTTCGTCCTTCCTCTTGGCCGTACAGATTCGTCCTTCTTCTTCACACGTGCGAGCTGAACTTGTCCTCCAAGGAGCTCGTACTAAATCAGATGAGAGAAGAAGATGTGTGTTGAGTTGTTGTGAAATGCTCTCCAACTTTGCCTGTATTTATATCCATCATTGGGGTGTGTGACACATCTGCTGGGGGTGTGAAACCTTAAGGCCGACCTACACATATAATTTATTATAAATAATAAATTCAAAATAAATGTTCTGCTCATCGGATTAAGATATATTTTATATGGATTTTACACCTCTCCGAAAGAGGAATCCAACAAAAATACTAGCCACTTAATCTGAGCATCACAACATGGAGTTTGGACCTAGTTGTCCAAATTTAACACTCCCTCTCAACTAGGGACAACTCCATCGATCAGTGCAATCAAACATCGTGCGTCATCCCGCCGTAACTTGCTTTGCTAGCCTCTTTATTTCAGAACAGAAGTGGGTCGATCACAAAGACATCATCCCCCGGCTGACATATTCAGCCCAGAGGTTCGAAACCTCTATCAGACTCACAAAGAGTCTCCAACCAACCCGAAGTTGGTTCATCTGACCCGAAGTCAGGCAGAGGTCCCAGACCTCACTAAACTTGATCCCAGATCAAGTGGTTGGACCATGCCATCCTAGATAGAGAGTACGGCAGTCTCTGATGCGTCCATCAGTATTTGCTACTAGTCTCTAACTTTTCCCACCTCATTGGCCAAATGAGAGGTGCTTCCCATGAGCCCTAAACTCAATGGGTAGGATGCATACGGGGCACAGATAAATGAGAGGCGAACCAGCTCAATAATCACAACGGTGGGGCAGAAGCATTATGAGTGCTTATAGCTCCGAGAAGCTATCCCCAAAGCCCCCGAGAGCTCCCAGAGCTCATCGTCCAACAGGACCCACATCATAGGGTCTTTCCACGACACCAAGACTCTCACGGAAGGTTAGGAACTTGACCTTCCCCAGGGGCTTAGTGAGAATATCAGCGACCTGCTCATCAGTTCCTATATGATCGAGCCTTACGGCGCCTCGCTGTACCATATCCCGGATAAAGTGGTAATCGAAACTGGGACACTCCTAAAATGCCCTCGTATCCCCGAATCCCCGTGTCGGACACCTCTAGGTGTCGGATTCGCCCCCAATTTGAGGGACACGAAGTGTCCGAACAGGGTACGGTCGGGACACGGCGTGTCCGAAATCGGACACGCCGTGTCCTGACCGTACCCTGTTCGGACACTTCGTGTCCCTTCCTGCCGGGTACGGCCGGGCCCGCGGCATCCAAAAATCGCGATTTTTTTTTATAAAATGTGGCTCTTCTCTCATGTTTTCTCACCAATTTCATTTGTGTTTCATTTGTGAAGTGAGAAGGAGAGCAAGGAGCAAGAGCAAGGAGCAAGAGCAAGGAGCAAGTGTGTTCTTTCGAAGAGATTTGGGCATCCGGTAAGTGCATTGTCCCTCTATATTTTGCATTTAGTTTGTTGTTAGTGTTTGCATGTGCATATGTTTTATATATTTAGTTGTTTTTGTTTATTTTTTACAGTATTTATGGCTCAATCAAAGGCACTAAGACAGGGGCAAAGAAAGGGGAAGAATGTGTCCATTGGAGATGCCCCTCCTGTCCCTCTTTCATCACAGTCTGCAAGTATGCCATCCATTGGAAGTGGGGCTGCAACAGTAGCTTCAAATGTGCAGGGAAAACAAATTGTTGACCCCAAATACCCATTGTGGAAATATGCAACAAGAGAGGAAGGGGCGGCAAAAAAGGGAGGAGGAAATTGTGACTGGAAATGCAATTTTTGCAATGGCCATTTCAAAGGCACACATTTCCGTGTGAAAGCTCATTTGTTGGGTATTCCAGGTTGTGGCATTAAATGTTGTACAGCAATTGAATTGTCAGATAAGAAGAAATTGCAGAAAGAGGCAAGTATTGGTGAGGCAAATGTGGCAGCAAAATCAAAACAATCCAAGACTGATGACCCCCTTCCATTCTTGAGGAAAAGCAGCAGCAAGTTCCCTTTTGAGACTTCGAGCAGGGGAGAATTAGCAAAGAGAAAGGCAACTGCAGTTGGTCCAATGGACAAGATTTTCCAAAAAGAGAAAAGGGAAGAGCTTGACCTCACCATTGCATTTTTTTTCTATCAGAACTTCATATCTTTTAATGTTGCACGGTCCTCTATTTATTGAGATGTGTCGAGCTCTTTGTCATGGTGCTCCATCAGGGTATGTGCCTCCTGGGTCAGAGAAGCTCAGAACCACATTGTTGACAAAGGCAAAGAAAGAGGTGGACAAAATGCTTGAGCCTATTAAATCGGCATGGCCAACATCTGGGGTTAGCATTGTTTCTGATGGATGGACAGATCCAGCACGCCACCCACTCATTAACTTCATGGTGTCATCCACGAATGGTGCAGTTTTCTTGAAAGCAGTGGATGCACTTGGACAATACAAGGATGCACAATATATGGGTGAGTTATTTCTCAAAGTTATTGAAAGTGTAGGTGTGGATTGTTGTGTGCAAATCATTACAGATAATGCACCTGTTTGCAAGGCTGCTGGCATGATTGTGGAAGCAAAATATCCACAAGTATTTCGGACGCCTTGCATTGTCCATTCATTGAACTTGGCACTGAAATCTATTGCTTCTGATGTGCTTTGGATTGGAGCCACTATTGAGGATGCACGATATATCCGCAACTTTGTAACAAACCATACAAATGCCCTCACTATCTACAAGGAGTACAACAATCTATCATTGTTGAAGATTGCAGATACACGGTTTGCCTCTTCATTCATCATGTTGAAGAGGTTGAGGGAGGTCAAGACCGCTCTTGGGTCTATGGTTATTTCAGAGTTTTAGTCTTTTTGGAGAAAGATGGATCAAGCAACCTCAAAGAAGGTGAAGGACATAGTGTTGGATGATATATGGTGGGAGAAGGTAGATCTAATTATTCAGATCATGGAGCCTATCATTTCCTTGCTCGGATTTGCAGATACAGACCAACCCATCCTAGGAGAGGTTTATGAGGGATGGGATTCCATGATTGAGTCTGTGAGGACCATTATTTTACAGAGTGAGTGCCCAGAGTATGAGACATCACCTGAGGCCTTCTTCACCGTCATACAGGATATTCTTGTCAGCGGATGGGACAAGAATTGCACACCTTTACATTGTTTGGCTCACTCCTTGAACCCAAAATACTACAGCCATGAGTGGCTGAATGGTGGATCTTCCCGCAGATTCCCTCCTCACATGGATGCTGAAATCTCACAGGGGAGGAAAGATTCATTGAGGAGGAATTTTCAGGATAGGGCATCCCTTGATGAGGTGGAGGATGCCTTTGCAGATTTTTCCACTGCCAGGGGGCGATTTGGAGGCTATGATTTGATTCGAGACAGGGGGGCTAAGAAGCCCCATTCTTGGTGGGCAACTCATGGGGCAGCAAGCCCTCCTCTACAACGGTTAGCCATGAGGCTCCTCTCTCAGGTGACTTCATCCTCTTGTTGCGAGAGGAATTGGAGCACATATGGGAATTTGTATAGTGTGAAGAAGAGCAGGCTTGAGCAGTCCAGGGCAGAGACAATGGTGTATGTGTACACCAACCTTCGTCTCATCTACAGGCAGAGGGAGGAGTGGTTGAAGGGAAAGACAAAGATGTGGGATGTCTTTCCTGATGATATGGGTCTGGACAGCGGTGTTGAGTTGGCATTGGCCAACTTGGATCTCAATGCGCCAGTGCTAGAGCCTGTCAGATTTGATGATGGATTAGAGGGGTCATCCTCCACACTAGCAGATGCAGAGATGATAGAGGAGGAGGATGCATCAGAGGCAGAGGAGAGCAGTGGTGAGCATGATGATCAGGATTTTGACAGTGATGCTGATTATGAGGATTGATGACTCTGACTCATTGAGGCTTTAGGCTTGTAGTCTTGTAGATTGTAGTTGATTTTGTATTTTCTATTTCTATTTGCCATTGGCAGTGTTGTTATGTAACACATTTTGATTCTGATGACTTAATGAAAAAACTACAGTATCTTACTATCTTCAATCTTGTCTTTCCGAGTAAATTTGACGATTGTATCATGTATGGTGTATCAATGTATCATTGTAATTTGTATTATAGTATCAATGATGATGTATGCCTCATGAATATCTAATATCTATGTTTGAATCAATGAATTTTGTATGAATTTGTGCAAAAAATATCTAATTTTAAATATATTAATATATATATATATATATTTTTAAAATATATATATATTTTTAATAAAATAATATATAACGTAACGTGTCCCAGAAGTATCCTGTTGAGTCCCTTGCGTGCCGATGTCCAGGCACTCAGTATCCACATGCTCCCCGTATCCCCAAGTATCGGGTGACTTAGGTGGAAATTGATATCAATATGCTTGGATCGGTCGTGGAACAAAGGATTCTCAGTCATACGAATCCCACTCTGATTATCACAGAGTATCACAGTGGTATCTAGCACATGTCCAAACAGCTCACTAAAGAGCTTCCGCAACCAAACTGCTTCACAACAGGCCATACTAGCAGCAATGTATTCGGCCTCCGCGGTGCTCAAAGCCACCGACTTCTGCTTCCTGCTCATCCATGAGATCGAAGCAAAACCAAGATTGAAGCAGCATCCCGATGTGCTCTTACGATCCACCACACTGCCAGCCCAATCGGCATCAGTATATCCACAGAGTATCACACTCCCGGCAGTGTATCTCAGCCCATGGTTTATCGTGCCCCAAAGATATCTCAGAAGATTCTTGGCACCAACCCAGTGAAAGTGATGAGGCTCAACCATCTGTTGACTCAAAGTGTTCACTGCAAAACATATATCCGGTCGAGTGTTCACTAAGAACATCAAAGCTCCTATGAGTTGACGATACTCAGTAGGATTGGCCAAGATAGGCCCAGCAGCGCTGCCACTCAACTTCTTGAAGTTGAGTTCCATCGGTGTTGACACGGACTGCAGTCCACCATACCAAATCTCTCTAGAAGTTTCACAATGTATTTTCCTTGAGAAAGGAAAATCTCTCCAGGTCTCTGCCAGACCTCCATGCCTAGGAAGTAGTGCATCAGTCCTAGGTCCTTCATCTCGAACTCAGCAGCGAGCTCCCTCTTACATTGATGAATGAGAGGGTCAGCACCTGTCAGGAAGAGGTCATCCACATATAGCACTAGAATGAGAGGCTTCCCCTGCACAACCTTGAAGTAAAGGTTCGGATCAGCATTACTCCGAGTGAAGCCCAGCTTCATCAAGTAACTATCCATCCTCTCGTACCAAGCTCTGGGTGCTTGCTTTAACCCATAGAGGGCTTTCTTCAACCTGCAGACATGAGTGTCTCGATCTTGAACTTCAAATCCCAGAGGTTGTTCTACATACACCTCTTCTTTTATTGCACCATGCAGAAAAGCGGTCTTGACATCCATCTGATGAAGACTCCATCCTTGCGTAGCAGCAGGGGCTATGATTGATCGAATGGTGGTATATCGTGCCACAGGTGCAAATATGTCATCATAGTCTATTCCTTCCTTTTGAGAGAAGCCACGGGCAACAAATCTTGCCTTGAACTTTTCAGCACTCCCATCAGATCCATGTTTGATCTTGTAGAGCCATTTCGCGGTGACAACAGATTTGTCCTTCGGTCTCGAGACCACATCCCAGACATCATTCTTCATTATGGACTCATATTCTTCGTGCATAGCATCCTTCCAAACTTGATGCTTTACGGCTTCCTCAAAAGATCCAGGTTCAGATTGTACAATAGTACTCATGGCAGCTAGATACCCTTGGTATCTACACGGCTTCTTGCTTTCTCGGAATGTCCCCCTTGGGGCAGCATGACCCTCAGCATCTTCGAGGGTGTCCCTGAGCCATGATGGTCTCTTTCCCAGTGAAGGAGATGGATCAATAGGGTCCATTGGTCCTTCAATATCAGACATTGTCTCATCCTGCGGTTCTTCCAGATTTCCAGGCCTTTCTTCATGATTTTCTCCAGATCTTGGAAGATCTACTACTTTCTTCAGGGAAGCATCTTCGTCAAAGGTGACATCATGGCTTATCTCTACTTCCCTTTGACCGGGTACATAGACTCTATAGGCCTTAGAAGTCTCACTGTAGCCCACAAACATTCCTTTCTTCCCAGTAGCATCCAGCTTACTTCTCTTTTCTTTCGGCACATGAAAATAGACAGGACATCCAAAAATTCTAAAATGTGAGACATCGGGTTTCTTACCAGAGAAAACCTCTTCGGGAGTTTTGGAGTCCAGAGCGGAATGAGGGCATCGGTTTTGAATGTACACAGCAGTATTTGCAGCTTCTCCCCACAGAAACTTCGGTAGACCTGGTCACATAGCATGGCACGGGCAGCTTCCACAATAGTCCTATTCTTGCGTTCAGCAACACCATTCTGCTCAGGAGTATATGCAGTGGTAGTCTCCCTCTTAATGCCAGCTGCTCTGCAAAAGTCTTTGAACTCATTTGACTCATATTCGGTGCCATTGTCAGTCCTCAAAATCTTGATCTTCTTTCCGGTCATATTTTCCACCAAGGCTTTGAAGGTACGGAACCACATGAAAGCCTCATCCTTCTTCTTCAAGAAGTATATCCAGGTTTTGCGAGAGAAGTCATCGGTGAATGTCATGTAGTAAGAACATCCTCCCAGGGATGTCACGGGCAACATACCAGATAGATCAGAATGGACCAGTTGTAAAATATCAGATGTCTTTGTGACACTTGAGGGGAAGGGTCCCCTTGTATGTTTTCCTTCGGCACAGCCCTTACATACACCTTCATGATTATTTCCAAAGTCAGGCATCCCTGTCACCACCTTCCTTGTTTCGGGAAGGGCCTTGTAATGAAGGTGTCCAAACCTTTGGTGCCATAGTTCGGTTTGTCGGATAGTATCACATGTCATTGCTCCTAGCGGACTCCCTCCAACCTGGTAGAGTGTGCCAACTCTAAAACCAATCGAGATAGCTTCCTTGAAGCTCTTCTTCCACATGAGCACCTTTCCATCAGAGAATGTTACATTGAATCCTTTGTCTTCCATGGCTGATACAGACACAAGGTTCTTCTTCAATTTTGGTACATAGAGTACATCTTGCAAATGTAGGACTTGTCCTTGAGACAAGTGGAGGGTCACAGTCCCTATCCCTTTCACGGGGTATGTGGCATTATCTCCAAGGATAATTTCTAGATTAGTATCCCTCTCAACCATGTCAGAGAGTGCTTCCTTGAATCCAGTGATGTGTCTTGAGGCACCACTATCGATTAGCCAGACATCCATAGTGTCGGGCGGAGATGTAGCAGAGAGAGCAGATACAAGAATATACTCATTTCTTTTATCAACAGCATTAGACTCCTCATACCTGGAGTTTCTAGACCTCTTAGAAGGTTGATTGTTTCCACCAGAAGGAGCCTTTCTTTTTCCTTTAGATCTGTCGTTTCTTCGATTCCCATTCCTCCGGTTGTTGTTGTTATCATCACTATCGGGAGAATCCTTCTTGAAGGGACATTCTCTAGCATAGTGACCAGGCCTATGGCAAGTGAAACACTTACCCTTCTTTTCTTGAGTCCTTGTTCTTCCTTTGTCCTTAGGACCACCAGAGTTCTTCTTTCGAGAATGAGCACCATAGGCAGCATTTCTATCATTTTCGAATTCCTTCATTCTTGTTTCTTTTTGCATACATCTAGACAGAAGCTCGTCAAAGTTAGGAATGGTATTGTTATTGAGAATGGTAGTAGTGAATACTTGCCATTCATATGGGAGTCCTCCAAGTGCGGTGAGAACCATCTCACGATCGGCTATTGTCTCCCCAATAGCTAGCAGATTGTTCCTTGTTTCGGTCAATTTCAGAAAGTAAGTTTGAACAGACTCATCCCGGCCCTTCTTCATATTCTTCAACTTATTCTTGAGGAATAGCACTTGGTTCACATTGTTTACTTTGAACATAAGGATAAATTTATCATACATCTCCTTGGATGTGCCTAGCTCAGATATGTAGGCAACCAGACTTTTATGTATGGATTCCCGGATCATCAGCTTTGCTTTGATCTCCCCCTTCTTATACTTGTTTTTAGCAGCAGCAGTAGCATTGGATGGAGGTTCTTGAATCTTACCCAGTACATGATCCAAGAGATCATGGTCTTCCAATTTGAGATCTAATATCATCTTCTAGGCATGGAAGTCATCCCTTCCAGTCAGCTTGTCATTCTCCTTGAATTCAAAACTTGTGGAACCCATTTCCTTCGATGGTGATTGCTAAAGATAGGGCTTGTCTTCACCTCACCTCTGATACCATGTAAATTTTTGTAGATGTTCTATGCTTGAAGCAACTTTACTTTTCTTACAACAATCACACAAATAGTTAAGTAAAATGCTGATAGAACATATAAGTGGATCTTACAGAAGACAAACCAGAAACAGAAAAAATGTGATGGTGCGTTACGGCGGTCAACAGGATGCTTCAACCAGCAAAGTCTCCTTGATCAGCCAACCCAGAATGTGTCACAACAATCCTCCAATCAGCTACCGAGTCAACACAAGTCAACTCCAGAAAAGTCAACGTTGTCCAGAAAAGTCAACGCAGGGCTAAAAGTCAACGCAGCAACAGTTTGGTCAACCCTTCGACCTCGATTTCTGTGCCAAAGTGTACGGCCTCTCAAAATCAAACTCTCCAACAAGTTTCAGCCCTTTCGGACCATGCGTTGACCAAAGTCAACGCTGGTCAAACTTCCAGCAAAACCCTAGCTGCAGAAATTCGTCCTTCCCTTCAGCCGTACAGATTTCGTCCTTCTTCTCCACATGTGTGGGCTGAACTTGTCCTCCAATGAGCTCGTACTAAATCAGATGAGAGAAGAAGATGTGTGTTGAGTTATTGTGAAATGCTCTCCAACTTTCCCTGTATTTATATCCATCATTGGGGTGTGTGACACATCTGCTGGGGGTGTGAAACCTTAAGGCCGACCTGCACATATAATTTATTATAAATAATAAATTCAAAATAAATGTTCTGCTCATCAGATTAAGATATATTTTATATGGATTTACACCTCTCCGAGAAAGAGGAATCAACAAAAATACTAACCACTTAATGCAAAGCATCTACAACATGGAGTTTGGACCTGGTGTCCAAATTTAACGAATAATATCACACGGTTTTGTTGACAATTTCTTGGCATATGGGATGGTGGAAAAAGCACAATTGACGGTCATGCACCAGATTGTGCAAAGATATGGTATTGCATTCGGGATGATGGTAAATGAAGAGAAGTCCTTAATTATTTACTATGAAGATGCACAGGTGGATATTCAACATATAGCTGATCTATTTCACTTCAGAACTCAACCGTTGAAGAATGGCTTCACATATCTGAGGTTTCGATTGAAACCAAACGGTTACCGTATTGCAGACTGGAAGTGGATAGTTGATAAATTCTATAGGAAACTACATACATGGACCAACAAGTACTTATCACTTATCCCTTAGTGGTAGGTTAATATTGACATAGGCTTTGCTACAACAAATTATGGTGTACTGGGCTTATTTGTATATTCCGCCTACATATATTTTAAATAAGATTAACAATATTATGGAAACAAATATTTGGGAGGGAACTGAAAACATGCACAAATACCATCTTATTAGCTGGAATAAGATCACGATCCCAAAGAATCTAGGGGGATGGAGTTTTCTTAATGTCAAAATATTTGGATGGACGCTTATCATTAAATCTGTATGGAAAGCACTTTTCAGAGAGGGTATATGGAGAGATATCATTGCAACTAAATATATGAAATAGAGAGAGGTTGTTGAGTGGACAAGAAAAGGACAGATTGGTACGACAAAGGGTTCCTGTATATGGAACGGTTTCAATAGGATTAAAACATGGTTTCTGCAGTGGATCACATGGACATTTGGCACAGGTAATCACATTTTGATTGGTGATGATATAAAAGGATTGGAATGTGGCTACAGATAATCCGAATAGACCTTATCGGTAATACATTCAAGGGGTTATTTTGTTTTAGCACAGGTGATACTCAGACGGAATGGAATGTTTCCCACATGGCGTAGCGCAGTGCACATGGGATTGACAGAAAGAATGACAGAAGAGTGGAATACATACATTAATACATTGGGAGGAGTTGGTCTGTGTAGGAGGATGGAAGGTGATCAACCTACATGGGCTCGCTCGCTATCTGAAGGACAATTCGGTGGTAGTTGCTAAGGTTTACACATATATTATGATATCACTTTTCACTAATTTTTCTGTATGATTTTTTAAAATATGTAAGTTCAAAGTCCCCATCAAAATCATATTATACACATGGGCTAGTTTGGAGAAATAAAACATTGACATGGGAGAACCTGCTGAGAAGGGGCCAATGCAGTTTGGGTAGATGTGCTATGTGTAAAACAACAATAGAAACAAATTCACATATACTCCTGAAATTCCCCACTGCAATACAAGTCTGGTTACATATTATGAGACACAACAATATACCTTTTAGACAGTTGAATCCCAAAAAATGATATATAACAATATACCTTTTAGACACTTCTACTCCATAGAAGAGTGTCTGAAATGGTGGATACAAAGGTGAGAAAGACTACAAACAGTTCCTATATATATTTTCTGGGAGATATAGAAGGAAAGGAACACACTATTTTTTGAAAATTCTGAGGCAGATGATAACTGGATCATTATTAAGATCTATGCATGGCTCGATTCACAGAAGACAGACACACAACGTACAAAAGACATCTCCATTCGATGCATGCCTCCCCCGATTTCTTTCCCTGATGGTTATTTTAATGGGGCCGCGCAACGAGGGAGATGTGGCTATGGTGCATGGCTTAGGATCGACAACATAACACATTACAAGATTTCATGGTTTGCTGGTGTGGGCACAAACACCAGGGTGGAGGTTATGGTGCTCTGGGGGTTACTATGGTTCGCGAGAGAACGAGATATTGACATAATACACATTTATGGAGCCTAAAAAACCATCATAGATGAGATCACAAAAAACACTACTTTTGCACCTCCTCATCTTGACGGGTGGAGTGCTCACATTAATATCATCGAACAAACTTTCAGACAGATCACATTTGAACATATATACAGGGATGCAAACACAGTTGCTGACTCTCTATCAAAAAATGGTTTGCGACAGGGGACAGAGAACATGCATTACTCTCACATCGCAGACAACATTATCAGAGAGGTTAGATATATTAGATTGCCATAATTTACTTTTTCTGGGCTGCTATGATTATGACTCTCTACATTTTATGTTTTTTCTGGAATATATTTTGTAAATGTCCAAATCGATGTTTATTATATGGCTACAAGGACTATTTGTTTTTGTAAACACATACTAATGTGGAAGTTCGATAGTTTTGAATATTCACTGTTGTTGTTTTATGTTGGGGATAATGTAAATTGATATGCATAATTTTACATATTTTGATACATAATATAAGCCAACTGTTTTTATCGTCTGAAAAATAAAACAAAGCTTTTAAATCGTTAAGCTCTGCTAATTTTTTTTTGCCAATAACCAGTGATGAAGGCGAGCTGGTTGACCAGGTAGTGCGACAGGTGCAGAAAAAGGTTAAAAAAGAAGCATTGCATGTGGCCAAGCATCCAACTGGATTGGATGAAAAGCTGCTAGACTTTGAAACAACGCTGTTATCGGAGCAGCAGCACAACGGAAAGGGACCCAACATTGTGGGCATTGTGGGTTCTGGTGGGGTGGGGAAAACCACCCTGGCAAAATTATTCTTCAACACGAAGGGATCAGATTACGAGAGGTCCTGTTTTTTGCCTGACGTCAGAGACGCTGCAGCTAGGCACCAATTACCATCCTGGCAGAGTAAGCTTTACAAAGATTTGACTGGATCGGATCGGTCTATACATAGCATTGATGAAGGTATACCCATGTTCAAACATCTCTCCAGCTCTCAGGCTTTAATAATATTGGATGACGTGGACGATGTGGAGCAACTGGATGCATTATTTTCACCCGTGAAGGACGGCCTCCCTTCAGGCAGTTTAATTTTGCTTACATCTCGCAATAAGGATGTGCTTAGAATATTTGGAGGGTTAGAAGAGTCATCCATTTACATGATGACAGGCCTGAATATTGAACATTCTAAACAGCTTTTTTGCTCCTATGCTTTCCACCAGCCATATCCTGCCGCGGGGTATGAAGAATTGGTTAAGGAGTTTTTAAGTGCGTGCCAGGGATTGCCCTTGTCTCTCATAGTGATTGGGGCGCTACTTTACATGGGAAGGCCTGACCTGGAGTATTGGGAAGCCCAGTTGCGTAAACTACGGAATGTACTTCCGGCTGATATAAAAAACAGGCTTAGAATTAGCTACGACAGTCTCGAGGAACATGAGAAAGAGATATTTTTAGATATTGCTTGTTTCTTCATTGGAATAAAAAAGGATACAGCAACAAGAGTATGGGACGGATCTGATTGGGAAGGATCGCTTGGTCTTAGGACTCTAGAAAGTAAGTGTCTTGTAACATTAGACAGTGAAAACTGTATAAGAATGCATGATTACCTCCGAGATCTGGGAAGAGAATTGGCAGATAAAGAACCTGGTGGATGTCCACGTCGTCTTTGGCGCTCAAATGGCAACCTTTTTCGTAATGTGTCTGTTCAATCCACGGTGAGTGTTTGAAGCTCTAGACATTATGTTGTGTTCTCAAATTTAGGCTTAGAGAATTGTGTCTTTCATGTTGTGATTTCATGAAATTTGCAAAAATTTCAATCTTGTTTTCAACCACTTTCCTGTAACAATTTAGGTGAGAGGAATTAGCATGGTTCAAAAAAAATCCAGCAAATCTTTTCAGAGTCCTGCGGATTTTACCAATGACATCAGCACGTTGCAGCTACTGAGAGCTCCAGATAATTTTTTTGAAAGCCTATTGAAGGTGATGAGACATCCGGAACTTCTGTGGCTTCGCTGTGAGATATATGACAACTCCCTAGCTTCGTGGATTTCAATACGGGATTCAAACTCCTCACTATCTTCGTTGATTCCATTAAAGAATCTAAGAGTCTTAGAACTGTTAGAACTGCGGGGCTGGCCAGAACCGATTCCGACTTTGGGGACTTTGTGGAACACTGAGAGTGAGGTACATGTAGAGATGTTTTCCAATTTAATAAAAAAATATTTGGTCCCAGCACCTGTATAGTTTTTAAATAATCATATTAAAATTTCAATCTCTTACTATGCAGGCACCTCTCCAGTTGAGGGAGTTGAATATTCATGTTGAACTTTTCCACTTACCAAAGTCCATAGGGCAGTTGAAGTACCTGGAAGAGATTGAACTGCACAACTTCAAAGGAACATTACCAGAAGAGTTCTTTCATCTCCGCTCATTGAAGCACTTGAGACTCACGGCAGGCATGATGTCGTTCCCAGAATCTTTGGGGAACTTCACAAATCTCCAACTTATTGACTTGTCTCGGTGCAAGGATTTGAAAATGCTGCCGCATTCCTTCGGAAATTTAACTAATCTCCGACAGGTGACGCTGGCGGGGTGTGAAAAGTTAGAGATGCTGCCAGACTCATTCATGAACTCCACAAATCTCCAACTTATTGACTTGTCTCGGTGCAAGGATTTGAAAATGCTGCCGCCTTCCTTCGGAAATTTAACTAATCTCCGACAGGTAACGCTGGCGGGGTGTGAAAAGTTAGAGATGCTGCCAGACTCATTCATGAACTTGATTCGACTCAGAGATCTCGATTTGCGCGGCTGCCACAACTTGAGGCTCTCTGGCAAAACACTAGGGAATATTAGCACGCTTGAAAGGTTAAATTTTTCCGGGTGTCGCAGAATTGAAGTATTGCCTCCCCAGGTCACACATCAGCTGTCCCTGGAACAACTAATTTTGGATGGTACAGAGTTGAACGAGTTGCCAAGTGCGCTTGGAGATCTGAGCAATTTGGAATTTCTGTCTATTAAGGACCCTTCGTTGGAAGTCTTGCCGCATTCATTCAGTAAGCTCACGAACTTGAAGTCATTGTCCATCTGCTTGGTAAAATTGAAATATTTTCCCGACTTCTTTGGCGAATTGAAACAGTTGACACACTTGTCAATATTTTGTTCTCCGATTTGTCAAGTACCATTTGCTAGTGTGGAAAATGGTCAAAGGGGGCGCAGATTGTTGGACTCTTCTATTGACAAGTGCCTGCCTGCACTCATTCACTTAAATCTGTCCAAGACGAGAATCACTGAAATATCATTGGGTGAAGGCGTTTGTCCAGTCCTTAAATATCTCAATCTCAGAGATTGTGCTGATCTAGTGGAGGTTGGAGCGTTGCCGACAACGCTAACATCACTGGACTTGAGTGGTTGTTGTGCATTAAAGAAAATAACGGGGCTCCGTGGCCTTGCAAAGCTTAAACATCTGTTCATGCAAGGATGTAAAGCAATAGAGGAGTTGCCAGGTGTAGCTGAGCTGAACAATCTTGAACATTTGAATTTATGTGGATGCCCAGTGAGTATAGTGCCATTTGCGAGTGTGGAAAAGGTTCAAGGAGGCCGCAGATTGTTGGACCCTTCTATTGACAGGTGCATGCTTCGACTCCAATACTTAGACCTGTCGAACTCGAGAATCACTGAAATATCATTTGGTAAAGGTGTTTGTTCAGTCCTTAAAACTCTCGATCTCAGTGATTGTAATGATCTAGTGGAGGTTGGAGCATTGCCGACATCACTGGAAAGTCTGGACTTGTCGAAGGCGAGAATAACTGAAATCTCATTTGGTGAAGCTGTTTGTCCGGTCCTTAAAAGTCTCAATCTCAGTGGTTGTAATGATCTAGTGGAGGTTGGAGCATTGCCGACATCACTGGAAAGTCTGGAGTTGTTTTCTTGTAGTGCATTAAAGAAAGTAAAGGGGCTTCGCGGCCTTGCAAAGCTTAGAGCTCTGGGCTTGGATGGGTGTTATGCCGTTGAGGAACTGCCAGGTCTGGAAACGTTGGTATCATTGGAGACGTTCGTGATATCTGATTGTGCGAATATGAGAAGAACAGTGGCGCTGGCTGAGGCGGCAAATCCCCAAAGCGATGTTTTAAAAAGGGTTATATCAACCATACAATACGAAAGGTAGAGGGGTATATGGACTCTGGGACTAATGTAATGCGGGCTCAACGGCACAAGGAAAAGGTATTTGCCATGTCACGGTTTGTTTGGTTTGGTTTACGGTTAATAAGTTTATTTTAGTTTTGTTAATTTATGAACTATTTCTTTTAATTTCAGAACTTGAGAGGGGAATGTAAACATTGGGAAATGGGAGTTAAACACCAGCTGATCTTTAGTTTAGGAAGTGGCAGTTAAACACTGCTTAACATTTGAAGGTTAAAATTTTTATATGGGAATTTGATTATAATTTTAAGTTTAAATTATTAATATAATATTAAATAATATTTAAGATTAAAACCAAATTATTATTAGAGAATATTGTTGCGAGAATTATTTATTATAATTTTTTTATCAGTTATTTATATATATGTAATTGCTTCAATTTAATATAGCTCACTTTATTGTCAACGTGGGAAATAAAGTTTGAGACTTTTATGAGTTGGGAGTTTGAGTTTGCTTTTGCGTTATTGAAAGTCTGAACTTGAGTTGAAAAAACAAAGATAAATTTGTTAGACGATTTTTTATAGCTTTCTAAATAAAATTATGGTAGTGTTTTAGGAGTGTGGTTTGAGAACATGGTGGTTGCTTTTGGTTATGAATATCATTATAATATAATTTTGGTTTTGTTAAATGTGTTGTTTATTTTTGAGGTGTTAATTTAATACTTATTCTCATTCTCTCTTTCTAGGGTATGTTGAATAGCCCCCTCATCTCTCTTTTCTTGTTTATCTTTCGTTTTGTTGCTTTTAAAATTTTCAAGTTTTGTGGTGGCACATGCATAAAAAGTTTATTTATGTCATGTGTACTTGTATAACAATCATTGTGGCAAATTGTTCTTTTACAAAACTCTTGTCATGTTAAGTTTTAGTGTACATCGAGGTTGGACATTTAAAGATTGAATAAGTCTAGTGTGTTGTGGAAAATACCATGTTAGTGGGAGAAGATATTTGGTAAAAATAATGTGGAAGGCATGGTGTGCTAAGTGGCTAGTAAAATGGGATCATGGACATTGAAGCATGAGAGTGGTTGTGGGGAATATGGCTATCACCATTAGAGTTATAGGGTGTCTACAACCATTTCCATATTCCTAGTTTTGGTGGTGTTAATTTTCTCTCTCTAGATTTTATTCCAATTCATTTGTTATGTATTATATGATGTCCAAGATTATAATAGTTGTTATCTTTGTTGAAATTTCATTATCGACATTTGATCATTTTCACCCTTTGCTTTGCTTGATCTTTTTGTACGTTCTCTTAATGGGTTTTTGTTTGATCTTTCTACACGTTCTCCCAAATAAATGGATATTTTTTAGATTATTTTCTAGCTCGTTTTTTCCCAATACCAACATACTTGGTTTTAGTTTTTATTTCACTATTTTTCTTTGGTTCATTGGCTTGCATATTAAACTATCTTAGGAAGATTAGGGTTCTATTATCAATATATTGTAATGTAAGGTTTTCTAGCTTGTTTTTATGTCAATGTAACACACTCCTCCCACATCTATCCAAGTAATCGACCAAATGGGGTAAACATGTGACGAAGAGTTACTATGATCTGATTCAACCTCCTAGTTCACCTTAAGGAAGTGGAACCAACACCACACACTACACAAACCTTTTGCGCATAATACAGGACATCCACGAGCCATCCCAACCTTCCAAGAGGTTAGCCCTTGATCTAACGTGACCTTTTCATGCATCAATCCCGAGTCGCTCCCTTGACATGCGCAAGAGTGCGATTGGAAACCTCCAGTCGCACGCACAACATGGGTATGCATGTGATTGGGGAATTTTCCCAATAGTTCTGAGCCTGTGGCCTTGATTTTTGTGCCACTTTCTCAGGCCCAGAGCTAAGGTCACTGCCCAAAACTCCATGACGCTTTTAGAACTAAAAGATAGCTGTGGAATAACAATGTAAATGCAAACACTTGAACAAGAACTTGAATGGACCCCTACTAACCATGATAGGCCTTTCGTCAAACATGTGACAAATATGTAATCTACAGGTTTAAACAACAAATATGAGCATAGGGGTCTCATACTAATTTGAGAATCGTTAAGAACCATTGTTGCCTTATCACATTAACTCCATTATCATCTATTTGGTCATAATTACATTGTTCATTCATTTACAACTCAAAACATGATGAGAGCCATACATCATCACTATCATAAAACACAATCACAACCAACATATAAGCAACATAAATGAAAAGCACATAACAACCATATGAGCCACATAATAACAAACATATTTACCCATCAATACAAGATGAAAAGAGCTCTTATTTCCATAAGAAAAATGCAACCAAGTTTGGGACTTTCTCGTTCCACTCGACCATAGACATGGCTGGGCCAAATCTCTCTTCAGCGAGTGACCCCTGTGCCATTTTCCAAGCATGAATGTCGGATCTCATAAAACGAATCCATCATAACCAAACTAGAGATTTAGAGGCCAAACCACCTCAACCATTAACCAGTGATTCCACCTCATAGTCAGACATTACAACCATCATCAGATTCGTCTCCACCCAAGTTGTCCAGGGCTCTAGAGCGTTTGTTCCAACCAAGTCTTCAGGACTAGTAACTCAAGCCGCGACACCATGGTTATTTAGGAAATGAAAAGGCTAGGCAATCCTCCATGTCAATGACAGATCATAACCAAGAAACCACATGCATATGCCATGCATGCCAAAAATAGTGAGGAAAACATACATGCAACTTAATACATGCAAAAAAACCCGTTGTAGCTATTGATCCTGATGTCCTCTTGTGCTTTCCTGTTCTTCCTTTGCCTTCTTGCTCCAAAACTCCAAGTATGCCACACTCTCCAAGAGTGCTAAGAAACTATAGGTGTCCAAGAGAGCTCCAAAACTGCACTGACAAAAGGTTACCAACTGACCCTCAAAAACCTTTTTATCAATGAGGCCTCTATTTTCTTAATTTTCCATTATTTTGCTTCATTTTCCTCCCAATATGCAGCTTGTGACCCTCACCTCCCTTTTCTCCTATTTACCATTATTTTCATAAATAAATGCCAATAAATGCCACATTGCCTTTCCAAAGCCTTAGTCATTTCCTTTGCCAATTTATATAGTCATAATAAACCATATGAACACCTACATTCAGCTCAGAATACGTGTCTAATGACCTTGTTTATTATTAACTTTTATTACATGTAATTTTCACCAAGATTGTTATAGTGAAAATGCTTTGTTTATTGAAAAACTAGAATTACAGAATTACAACCTTAAAAGATGGAAAAATCAAGTTTTATAAATCTAAATTATTGCAAATCATTAATTTGAAAAATGGATAGATAACATAAATTAATTTTGAAACATGAAATAAGTATATAGAAATTACTAATTTTTATGAATACTTATACAATTTGAAATGATAACACAATAATAGTTATGCTTATATATATTTAGATGCAATTTTATAACAGTTATGTCTATTTTATTTTCAATACATTTTTATTTTGTGGAAGCATTTATTTTTTCTCATCATAATAATAATTTTATATTGTAGAATCTTAGAATCATTTGACATTTTCCTACGAATGGTTTTTATTAACATTTTTAGGTTCAAAAGTTTTCAATTACATCTCCCACAAAGTTTCTTTATAGTCTTTAATTAATAGAATGTCCTAAAATTGCAAATAATTCATTATTGTGAATGGTTTTTCTTTGTACACCATTGTTAATTTTTTTGGTAAAAGATAATTGTAGTAAACAAGTATATTCAAACATTTGTAATTAGAAATATGTATTCTAATGACCTTTTAATGCTTTGAGCTTTCTTGTGGTAGAGATTTGTGGTAGATATTTATATGTGGAGAATTTTTATTCTTCTTTCTTTTACCATGTATGTAAAGTGAATGTTCTGTGTAAATTTTCTTTTTCAAATATTTGATTGATCTGCGACATCTAATTTGTCTACTCTATGTAGTGAATACGCTCCATATGTATACTAATTCAGATTATTTTAAAAAACTAGATATAAAATTTAAAATATTTGTTTCTATGATCATAACAACATATTCATACTCTCCATGTTCTGGAGTCATCATGTGAGTGTAGTGAAGAATTATTAAAAGTGATTTATTTCTTTAAAGGTGATTTATTGGATGCATGTTAATAAATATTAAATATAAAATAAAAACACTTTAATAAGTCACTTAAATTTGATTAAAATTTAACATCTTTTTTCATGCTCTAGGATTATTTAGATGTAATCACAACAATAAACTTATTAAAACACTCAAACAAAATTTCAAATTTTGAATTGGACACAACTTTCTTTGTGAATACTATAATATCTAACTCTAACATTAACTATTTTTGTACTTTCTCTCACTACTATTCCAATCTTTATCAAAATCCAAAATCTCTTAAAATGCAAAAAAAAATATAATAAAAAAACAAGGAAAACCAAGCCGGAATTACCTGGTGGTAGTAGGGGAGAGGGGAGAGGGGCAGACTTTCATGTCATACCCATTAATATGTTTCCTCAAGTCCAAGGAAGACAAACTCTTAACCGAACTCGGACACTTTTAAGACATACTATATATATATGCTTGTTAATAAATTTAAATATGAAGATTAAGAAATATGTAATGGTTATATATATATATATATTTCCCTATGTTAATTTTTAAAATAGTTCAATTTTTTTATTTTTATTTTTTATAGTTTATTGTAATGTTTTGGAAAATCAAATACTTACAAAAATATTGTAAATTAAAAAAAAAAATTTCTAAATTTATGATTCATTGGAACATAATATATTTTTAATTTTCATTACATGTAGTTAAAATTAAAAAAATATATATGTTTTATTTAAAAAATTAAAATAAAACTATTCACTAAACTGTTTAATAACATATTAAAAAGTGATGGAACAAAAAATCCCATTATAGATTCAGAGATGAGAAACTTCTCTTTAAAACACCTTTAAATAACATATTGTCTTTTTAATAGAACAAATCCCAGTGCAAATTTGGATTCATAGGTAGAAAACTTGTATTCAAATTACAAATTTGGATTAAGAGATAAAAAACTTGTATTCAAGACACCCTTTAATAAAACAATGTTGGAAAGTAACTGATAAGTGAATCCCACAACAGAATTTGGATTATTTCAGTTGCTACTGCCCATGACATCTTACCCGATCAAATCATTTTCACTGATGTTGCTACAAAGAATGAACATATTCGTTGTAGTGCATTGGCAGATATTTTCCTTGGTAAGAGAGTTCTGAATATTAATTGGTGTTAAAACAAAATGTTAATTATCGACTCCAGCTACAAATGCAATGACAAATGAGGACTCATGCAATATTTTCATTTTTTTTTGGTTTCTTCTTCTGACAGGTTATTTGTACCAAGGCCATTATGCAATATGAAATGCTCATACCACTGGAACTGATATTCTATCCTCTGTTCTACCTATGATCACTTTTCCACTTGAGAATATGGCCACACGTGTGGCCAGATATCTTTGTTGGGAAAAAAGTTTTGGAGAAAAGATGTTAGTTAGCAGGTATGTTTCTTTTGTCATTTTGATAAAGTAAATAATTTGCATTTATAATTATTTAAGTGTGGTAACTTTCCATTCTCTCGGGTCTTAATGGTTTCTTCTACACATGCATCAACATGCTAGATTATAAAGGAGAAATTGTTTCTCTTGGTCTATAGTTGGCCAAACTTCAAACTCTCACAGTGAAACTTAGAACAATATAGTTGACTTGTCCATCATTTGATACTACTCGTTAGGTGAGTTTGGTTTGTGTCAATTGTACATAGTGCATGCTTGTATGTGTCTCATAATATACTAATATTTCCAGGAGCATTGCAAACATCGTCTTGAATTGTAATTATTATTAACATAGTTATGTTATACAGGTGGAGAATCTGGATAGGGCATATTATAAGATGTGGGCTTGTTATGCTGAGGGGAGAATCCACAACCCTTTAAAGTTATTGAGACTAATATTGAATGTGCTTATGATCAATAGTCTGTTAATCAAGTTGATTAGAAAGCTTTTCAATCAGCAAGCTAGATGTTATCACCGAAGTTTCTCCAAATGATATTTGTGAACTCATAAGACATTGGTGTTCATAAAAGCTTGTTCATATTGAGTGTTCTGAAGACGTCATTTATAATTTGCTATGAACTCCTCTAATAAAATATTGCTTTGATACTTATTTTTAATTCATATTTGTTGTTCTGATGATGTCATTTATACTCTATTGTGAACTCCTAGCCAGTCAACCATAGCTACCTGCATTCCTTTCCACTCAGCTCCTCATTGCCATTGCACTCCTCGTCACCCAATGCCTCATCGCCTTACCATCACCTGGCCACCTCCATGCCTTCTCTCAGTCCTAGGAGCCCATGTGAGCCTTTATCTTTTCAACACAAATATGTGCAAGGGGGAGCTTTGACTATGCCATCTATGGTTGTTGGGGTATCTTTCATGGTTACCAAGTGCTTTTGGGTCCTGACTAACTAATTCAAATCCAGTCCCTAGTTTCTTGTTCTCAATGAAAGTTCTCTGTGGATATTGGTTGGGATGCTTAGTTTATTAAATCAAAGTAAGCCAATATGAATTGCTTTGTTTAATTGGTAGAATAGGAATTGCAAGATATTATTTTGAAGACGCTAATTTATTTTTGTTTTATATTTAAAGAAAAACTAACTTGCACACCTTAGTAAGCATAAAATAACTTTAATTAAAATTTTAACATCCAAACCCTAGCAATATCTTCAGAATCCAAACCTTAATATGTCTCTTATTTTGGAGAATTTGGGATTGACAACACTACTAAAGTCCTGTCTCCCTTCCATAGGAGGATTTGTGCGACACAATGGATGGATCTCCACTACCTCATGATCGAAAGAATTTATTTGTAATCTTAATAGAAAATTTAAGTCTTCAATTTCAATCAATTCTAAATCTAAGTTTCAATCAAATTTAAATACTTGCTACTTTCGTGGTTAAGGAGCCTTTTCCTTTCGTTGTTGCTTCAACATGGTAAATTGGGTCTTCAGCGATTGCTTATGCCTTACATGTATTTTTGTTCCTTCCAATTGAGCCACAGTAAGCCCTGAATCCAGACCAAAAACAGATCATCAGCTGTATTCACTAACGCAATTGCGGCCTACCTTCCACCCCGTTGAACATTCTCTTTTCTCATTGCACAAACCTATGAGGGGTACCAAGGTAGGTTTCCTTAATCTAGTCAAAACCTTGATTTCCTGAAGCATTTTTCTTCAATCAAGATCTACATGCATAATTAAATAAGTGGAAACCTTTAGATGGGAATCAAAAAACCATTCTACAAAGTGCCCTTGAAGAACATACCCCTTTTTCCACATCCCAAAATCTCTCCCTCACTAACTAATCTTGTGGCTAAAGAGAGCTCAAACATGAAGAAGACACCCCTTTCTACACATCCCAAAATCTCTCCCTCACTGAATGATCTTGTGGCTAAAGAGAGCTCAAACATGGAGAACTTCCCAGGATTATTAATTCTATGCTTCTTTCCCACCAATGTTGCAGTTACAAATTTGGACATTTCATGTCGCTTTTGGTTACTGGATAGAGTGAACAGAGAAATAAAACATAGGGTTAGACATGCTATGAGTATCAAAAATCCACTAGAAGGATCTCTATGACTCCTCCCCAACAAAAATAACATCCTTTGACCGATAGCTTCAGTCAACATACAAAGGTAAGCCTGACTCTTAGATGAGAAACTTCAAGACATTGTTGTGTACCTATGACATAACATATGTCCTTTTGGAGCAGAAAACCATTCAAACATGTACTCCTTGAGAAAACATGAGAGATTAGTCTATTTTTTTTGGGTGAAACCCCTGCATCTGCAACATTAATTGTTGTATCAGAAATTATAATGCCTAGATTGATTCCTCCATGATTAACATTGGGGTCACTGAATTTTTTATTTTTGTATATATCATATTTCACTACAAAAAACTTGTATTCATTTTCACATGCATCATTCAACATTTCAAGCCATGATCTTGATCTATCTATAGTTAATTGATCAGGCCCTTCTAAGCATTCATGCTAAGGCTGGACTCTTTACATAACTTGTTGAATCAAGACTCCCGTCTGAAAAAACCCACATTATCTAACACTTTGTGCCGAACTCTTTACGTAACTTGTTGAATCAAGGCTTTCCTATGAGAAAACCTAGATTATCTAACCCTTTGTGCTTGAATGAGAAAACCAATTATTTTTTACACCTAATTTTCATTTGCATTAAGTTCCCTAGATTGAACCAAATAATTCTGAATCACGTGCCCCACTGTCTCAACATTTATAAGTTAGAAAGAATAAGCCATGCTACGCGTCACAAAATTTTGCATGATGAATGCATATATAGTGCATAGAGACCATACACGTGGCTTTAGCTATTCATGGATTATGATTTTTGTTTTTCACTAATTTTATTTTTATTTTTTAGTCACTGTGGTGTCTTGGGATTAGAATTAGAACTGTTCCAAGGTTATAAATTATCATCTCTTTATGTCTGACCACACTCAATAACTTTTCCAAGGTTACAAATTATCATCTCTTTATGTTTGACCACACTCAATAATGTTATATTTACCTAACATTTTTGTAATGGTTTTTAAAGAATCATAACCACCAACGCATTTCCCATTGACAATAATCTTATATTTTCCATTTGTGATGATTATCGGATCATATCCACCATTTATTATTCTTAATTTTATTCATATTCCCATTTACTTACCTTGATATATATTTTCCATTTGTGATGATTATCAAATCATATCGACCATTTATTATTCTTATTTTTATTTAGATTTCCCATGTATGTTGGTATCGTATCGTCTGTATGGTGATAGTGTGTCGTATTATTACCTTTTATGTATGGTCATGCCCACACAACTATAATATCAATAAAATAAATGCTAAATAAAAATATTTTTTATTTTAATTATTAGTCATTTTGTATTTTTCGATAATGTGTATTTATGTTTATATAGTTCTAACTCATGACGGGAATGCTAGACAAAAATTTAGTTCTAAATCATTGTGTATATTCCAATCATATATAAAGAGTGGCTCCATCAAATGCATTGGTTGAAAGTGAGTCTTGATATTTCTCTACTTCAAGTTATTTGACACCTAATACCATTTAATTGCAAGTTCCCGTGAGTGAGAATCTCTTGCATTTTTCATGTTCAATATATTTTCTTGTTTGGGATTTTCTAAAATCTAACCATATATATAATTAAATAAATATATCAAATAATTAGTTTAAAATTATTTTTAAAAATAAAGAAATTTGAAATTTTTTGTATATGTTTTCTTGTCTAAATTTTCCAAAATATTATTTTACAATAAAATTTGTAAAAAGTTATATATAAAATAAGTAAATAAACTTATTTTGTAATTTCTTGATCTCTTCTCTAAACTAATTTTGTAATCATTTCAAAATTAACTTATTGTTGACATTACATAATACTCCTATATTGAGATACTTGGAACATAATCAATTTTTGGCATTTGTTGTTAGAAAATATTTAGAGAGAGCATAGAGTGAGTAAATACACAATACCAAAAACATTGAGATTTATTTACTGATCACAATAGTTACAGATATTTAGGAAATAAATCTCTGACTTCCACACATCTAGATCATGACTACAACTCATACATAGGAAACAACAACTTCTAGATTGATGCTCAGGAACTCTTGATGAAAACACATGGAAGCATTACTTATAATACCCTCCCTTGATGCTTACATGGAAAACATTCAAAATGCATATTACAACAACAAGGATAATCTATGTCTGACTGATTTTCATCAACACTCACATCCACTCTAGAATCTTACAAACACCGATCTTTCACCACCACATATTCGGGTTGTCACTTGATCTCCATTTAAAATGTAACCACCTCTGGCCATCATTGATGAACTTTTCAAGATCAACAATATTGACACATTAGCTTGTCGGGGCTTTCACGATAAGAGATGTCAAGTAATGAACCATCCTATGGAACAACCACCATCTATCGGATATTTCTCTTTCAGCTATCCGTCAATTGCTAGGATGAGGTCTAGATATTGAATGTATTCAAAAGTTGATCAAACAAGTTAACCTTACTAACACAAGAATTGATGTTTTAGAAACTAGGGCTTCCAGTTTAATAACCACCAACCCTTTTTTATAACCAATAAAAACACACAAGAATTGATGTTTCATTCTCGTGGGCTTACATTTTGAGAACCACCAACCCTTTTTATAACCAAACTAGAAAAACATTTCAACTCACACAATTCAATAAATCTGAATATTAGTGTTTGTCATCAGATTTGCAACATTTGGATCTCGATCTCTAGATAAACAATACCACAATAATTTTTTTGTTAATATCTAGAATGAGAAATATCAACATTCCATCTGCATCACGCAGTTGTACATCTTGCACCATTAGATAAAATCGAGAACCACCATTTAAAACATGCAGACATTGCTCTCAACCGAGAACCATCTCCTCTTCTTTTACAAATATTTTTCCACAATGGAACTTCACACAACAACAACAACATTAGAACTTTGCAATTCTACACACACAAATCGAATATTCACGCAAAAGACGCACACAAACAATAGATCAAACACTCTATTAAACTAATCTATGCACAAAGGAGTATCATGGCTAAATTTTCATGATCTCATCCCCTCTTGTGAGAGAGTCAAGGTTGAACCAACTCTGGTACCATGTTAGAAAATATTTAGAGAGAGCTGAGAGAATGATTAAACACACAACACCAAAAACTCTGAGATGTATTTATTGATCACAACAATTACACATATATAGGACAGATTTTTGACTTCCACACATCTAGATCATTGCTACAACTCATACATAGGAAACAACAACTTCTAGATTGACGCTTAGGAGCTCTTAATGACAACACATGATAACACATGGAAGAATTACTTCCAATATTTGTATGGAATTATTGGTTTTAATAAGTATATAATGCCTTGATAATATGAGGATAAAAATTAGAAAGTTACAACAACATTGGAACTTCGCAATTCTCCTTTGCATGCAACTATCCACAATACACACACAAATCGAATATTCACGCAAAAGACTCACACAAACAATAGATCAAACACTCTATTAAACTAATCTATGTACAAAGGAGTATCATGGCTAAAATTTCATGATCTCATCCCCTCTCGTGAGAGAGTCAAGGTTGAACCAACTCTGATACCATGTTAGAAAATATTTAGAGAGAGTTGAGAGAGTGATTAAACACACAACACCAAAAACTCTTAGATGTATTTATTGATCACAACAGTTACACATATATAGGACATAGATTTTTGACTTCCACACATCTAGATCATGATTACAACTCATACATAAGAAACAACAACTTCTAGATTGACGCTTAGGAGCTCTTAATGACAACACATGATAACACATGGAAACATTACTTCCAATATTTGTATGGAATTATTGGTTTTAATAAGTATATAATGCCTTAATAATATGAGGATAAAAACTAGAAAGTTGTGATCTACCTGTATTTTCCTGTGGATGTAGCGGCCACTCAATGTCTGTGGACCACATTAATAAAATAAAATAAAATATATATTAAAAAAAAATAGAGAGTTGTATTTTGCACAATTTTTATGGTTTGTGGGTTATTGTTGTAAAATTTCAACAATAAATAAGCACCATACAATAAGTTAATGATTGACTTACTACCTTTTCATTTTGTATATTGAATATTATATTATTTTCATTTAATGAACAAATTGCAAAAGTAATGAGCCAATCATTGGCTTATTGTATAATGTTTAATATTTGCCAATATAGAAGTATGTCTTTAAAGTCTATTGAATGAAATTACTAATTAACATACAAGTTAGTGTTGAAAACAATTTTTTTTTTGCAAATATTTGTGAGGTCATGTCTTTGCAATTTAAGACACAAAAAAAAAAATTCCAATGCTTATATATTTGACTTTCAAGGCCACTTTAGAATTAAAGAATTCATATAGACAAGTGAAACATTATAACATGCATAGGGAAGATGTTTGAAATCATGAGCAGTCTACAACTACTACTATTGCTATAGATGGTGATTTTGTTGGCTATGTTATTGGTTGGATAAGCTATTCTCTATGCTTTTGGATCTTGATTTGGTCATGGCGGTGATGGGTAAACTATTAATCAGATATTGGGATAAACACAATAGATTAACATAATAAATTGTTTAAACATCCTCTAATTTGCAGTAATCTCTCTTATTAATTAAATTTATTAATTTTTTATATATTTATTAATTATATGTTTTAAAATATCATGGTTATGAATATGGATCATTAGTATTTAAATTTATTTTAATTTGATATGCATATAAAAACAAAATTAGAATATAACAAATTGAATTGAATTTAATCAATTTAATTATTGAGTTGAATTATGTTTTATTATTATTATTTTTTCATCTAATGTTGCCACTACAACATCTTCTCTATACTACACTTTAAAGTGTCAGTAAGTACAAAACTTGTTTGTAATGAAAATTAATTTCAAGAAAAAGTAGATGGTCATATTTAAATGTATTGTGTGAGATTAATTAGCTATAGGAGAATTACATTGGAAAATTCCTTTGGAAAGAGTAGTTTTCAATATGTTTGTGAGAAATGGCAGTTAGACATGTAAGGTTGGAACTGAACCTCCTTGATTCCCTCTCAATTATTATTTAATGGAAATAGATAAGTGACATGTTGTGTAGCAGTGAAATGGTGTTGGATAGAAACACTTCCTAGTTCATATGTTCATAAAGTCGCCTTTGAGCCACCTTGAGGCTTTAGTGTAGCACAAAAAGGAATCATACCCCCACTCTTGTGTCACCATCCATATTGGACAAAGAGGAGGAGGGAAATTTTGAAAATGGTCTATAAAAGCTAACCTTGGGAAGATAAATGAGAGACACATTGTTATGCTAGCCGAATTGCTCCATAGCAAACCAGCTTGTGTTGTCCAACAGCAGAAGGATTGGAAGGACTCAGTGGTTGGCCACCCAACATATCAATCCAAGAGATAGGAGTTCACCACATGTTCGTCGATCTACCATCCTTTGAGAGAAAAGAGGTTTATTTAAATTAAGGGAAGTTACCTCTGTTCTGATATTGGACCAAGTATTCAAGGACCACTACTACTAACACCTAATAAAGGTGGAACCTCTCCATTGTTGAGTTATTAATGTGTTTTCTCTATTGAGCATGTATCTTGTGCATAGTTTTTTGTTTTTGTTTCATTGTTTATGTAGCATGCTATGTTTCCTTTCTAACTTAGCTTATTACATGTTGAACTTGTTCCAATAATGTTTGACAAACCATTTTGGATTGTGACTTTTATGTAGGTAAGCAACCTCCCTACTAAGCAAAGTGTATTTCGTCTGCCCATGCGCCAAATACAATACCATAGGAATGGCGACTCCACTAGATTATTTATTTTGTGTTAATGGTTGTTGACGCAAGTCATTCTTCTTGCTCAACTTGCTGCAAATAACCCCTGCATCCTCTCAACATCTCTAGTCACACTCAGTGAGAAGTTTTTCCCAACATAGGAGGAATTTTTTGCATTCTGCCTGACCGCGCACATTTTTCTCTGATAGATGTGCACTCCACACCTGTGGGAAGATAAGTCGTGCGGTAGGAAACAAGCTCATTTTTGCTTGTTTTTTTTTTCTTTTTCTTTTTCATTTTTTCAGTTGTAAAGTGCTTGGAAACCCATAAAAAATTTCCATCATTGTGTTCTGGTATTTCATGACTGATTAGGACTCTTATTTGCAAAGAATTTAGCGTAGCAACTAAGTAGTTTGAATTTTTTATTTTTGCAAATCATATATAGTTCAAGTAGGAAAAAGTAAGTGGCCTTCAATCCACATATGTTGTTCGAACAAACTATTTGTTGATAAAAGATACAAAACACATAGTGAATTAGCATAAAAGTAAGTGGCCCATATATCCACATATCTTTAGCTAATTGAAGTTTTTTCAATTTTTGCCTTAAATTAGTTCAATTTTGCATTAAGAATTGAGACTAGGACCAAACTGTCGAAAAGAAAGAAAATAATCTCCGCCACCCTTGCACCTCACAGTGGGCATGGGTATGCATATGAACGCTTTCCTAAGGCAAATTTCCATCTCCCTATAGTGAAAGCATAGTCTAACTAGGCAAGGTATAAGCAACCCATAATCCGTACATCATTTATTCTTGCAAGGAACAATCACACATAGGGTAATTAGAAAAAGATTGTAAAGGATCAATGCATATCCACATATCATAACACTTGTGATTGTACACTTCAAAGCACACGCGAAGCATCGGTAAGCATTGGACCAAAATACACTTAGTGTGTTGGAACCTTTATCGTCTTCTTACAGTTACTTCACCAAAGCACACCCTAGGAAAATTGAGACTCTCTTAAAATAATCATTAACCGAACTCGCTAAAATCTCCCCACAGGGGCCACAAAATAAATTATAGTTCAGGTTAGGACCATCGGGGTTTGGCATCCAATAAGTCGTCGTGGTCATAATACATTTTGAAACATATATGTTGAATTTTTAGGGAGCTTCAAATCCGTCTATCCGCTCACGGAACAGATACTCAAGCATTACCAGAGACTAGTTTTAGAGGGGGTTAAGCTTAGGTCCAGTGCATGTGGTAATTTTTAGGGCTACCTGGACCATCTAGTGCTCGGTACTGGTAGCTTATTAACAATAATCGCAAGACTCGAATGCTCACGTGGGATGACAACACTTTAGTGGCAAAAACCAGGGCATCGTTCCCTATAGGTGACGGTTTAGGCAACACTTGATCCTCATACTATTACCTTGGTTGATTCTTCGGCTGCTGGAAGGCATCACCAGTTCTTTAGGGACATTAGCCCCAGTACCTATCAAAAGACATCTTTGCAAGACCCATTTACATTGAGAGTGTAAGGATGAATAGTTCTATATAACCTTTTGAGTATCACATGCAAAACAAGCAAAACTACATTTTTTTCTTGATTGATCACATAACGTTAAATTAAAGGAAAACTAAATTCTTATTTTTTTTGCTTTGTTTTATGCATGTGATCATATTTTTTTTGATAAAGAATCTTCCTTCCTCCCACAAACCAAATTTATCACCAAGATTAAGCTAGTTGACACCATAACAGACCCAACGAGACATTTTCAATCTAGGCGTTTCTTGGACCTCCCCCCATTAGAGGGAGGAGTGATGGGTCTCCCGCCATTTAGGTGTCGAAGACAACACACTGCCACCATTATTTGTTCATTCTTTATCAGGGCATCTGTGATTGGAAACCCAAAAGGGTCACCCAACAACACACCAGTGGAAACCCCAGTAGGGTCACCACACTCAACCCCTCCTACCACCCCTAGAGGAAAGAGGAGCGCTACCCCTTTGGGGAGTTAGCAGAATATTCATCAGGGCACACCACAGGGTAATATTCCCTAGGCACCTCCTCTAAACCATCACATTCAGACACCTGTATTTCCACAGTGTAAAATGGAAGTCAATACTCAGTTACCCTTCTTAGCATCACTTAATCTACCTGATCTATCAAAGTTAACTAATGACCCCATTTCTCATGGAATTAATTGTCCTCCCATGCCCATGAAGCTCCATTCGGATATACGGAAATTCGAAGGGAAGCAAGTGCAAGACCCAGGAAATTGTATTATGACTTTCCACTTGTGGTGTTCGTCCAATATTATCATTGATGATACCATTAGACTAAGACTTTTTCAACGCACCTTAACAGGGCCCTGCGACGAAATGGTATGTCGAACAACCTTTTGCTTCTCATGAAACCTTTAGCACCCTCGCTACCATGTTCCTCACATATTTTCATCTACCCATTCATCATGATTCAGGAATGGAACTGCTGACACATTTTAGGTAAACACCAGTCGTCCATATATTGGACCATCTCCATGAATGGCAACGATGTCATAGTTTGTGTAAAGCCAAACTCGACGACAGAGTGTTGTTGGACTTATTTTTGAAAAATCTCACAACTGAGATTCACGGCAACATAGAAACCCACCTCTGAGGAGGATGCCTTTAGCAAGGCCCAACAAATTGAACTAATTTACACCCAGTCGGGATATATTTACAATGTCCTGCCAAATTCCTCGCACTTGCAAACGTGTACAGAGTTACCAGGTGTGTCGAATACTGCAGATGGTTTGATTGGGTCCTTGACCCAAGGTCACCTAAGCAGCAGTATCCAGTACCCAAGATACTCATACAATTCTACTCAGAACGTGTCGCAACCTGGCTACCATCAAAGTCAGTCTTCACCCTTGTAGAATATGACGAATAGGGTAATACGATACCATCAACAACAGGGAGGCTCATACCCTCCCTCGTATGGGAACCAGTACTCAGCTAGGAATACTGATACAAGAGAGCCTCCCAAGCAATCTTACACTAATCAGGGACATAGGAACCTATATCCCCCTTTTCCTACAAAAAATCCACCACCAACGCAAAACAACGCACTGGTGAACCTAGTGCAACCATCCTGGGCTCAACAACGACAGTCTTACGACTAGGAGAACAACGATAACCCTCCAAACGTTGCAAAAAAGAAGCCTATGAATAAGCAAAAGGGAGACTCTGGATAGGGGGACAGTAATCAACAACGCCCCCCGTGACCTCAGTTTAGGGGCAACCCCAACCAAAATCAAAACCAAGAGCCAAATAATAACTCCAAAGGGAAAAAAAAGAGATCCAGTCTAAGGACAAATCATTCTTATGCCATATGTGGCGAATATAGCCATTGCACTCACTTTTGTCTCGAACTCCCCGAACTAAAAAAACTTCAGGTTAACTGTGGAAAAGGGGGACCTCCTCAACAACTTGTTGTAATGCAGGAACCCTTCCCACACCAAGGAGTGGTTAACACCAAACAACAACAACCACCCCAAAACAATACCGAAGGAGGTAGTCACGAAATCTACATGGTTGGTGAAGAATTGTTCTTCCAAACAAGGAATAGGAACTATGATACACCTACTGACACCAACCCATCATGTAAAAGTACGAGTGCACCTACTGCACCGTTAACCATGTCCAAAGTGCCTACAGAGCCCCTTCCAAAAATGGTCAAGGGACCAAGCAAGTGCGTAGGACATCACTCTTAAGATGCTCATAGCTATAGCATAGTAGATGATTTAGCACAATCACCGGCTGCTATGTCAGCCTTGAAAGTTCTACAATTGCGCCCAAGACAACGGAAATCCTTTCTTTCCATGTTAGGCACAATAAATCATTTTGATTCATGCCTAATGGTTTTCGACCTAGACAAAGCAAGCCTGAGGCTTCCTTCTCTGGTCGCTTTCCAAATACCGATTTCGGTTCAGAACATCACCATACACCGAGGCATTGTCGATGAAGGAGCATCCACTTGTATCTTGTCCAAATTGGTTTGGAAAAATTTAGGATCACCTGAATTAAAACCATCTCACATCATGCTTAGAGCATACGACGGTCGCCCTTTAGCCCCCATCAGTATATATCAAAATGTCCCAGGTATCCTGGCCGGAAAGATAGTTCTTATAGACATTGAGGTCTTAGACACACAACTAGACTACAATATACTCCTTGGGCATAGTTATATGTATGCCATGATTGTAGTCGCATCCTTTGTCTTTAGGGTAATGATGTTTCCCTATGATGATTAGGTCATCACCATCAACCATCTCACATACTATGACAAGAAACCCATGACGACTCTCGATGTCGTGTTACTGTACGTAGACACAGCCACAAAACCACTTACACGATATACATAATTCGGCCTAGGCCAGTTCAAACCTTCATCCATCCTAGGTTCATTTCTAGGAGATCCCCCTATTATACTAGAGGCAGTCCCGGAAAGCACGGTGGCACCAGTGTGCATGATGCTCTCATCAAACACCGAAGCTAGCCCAGACATAGAAACCAGCATTACGGAGGCTGAATCCATTGGCATGCGATTCCTACCCTACGTCATTTCGCAAACCCTATTTTTATACCCCTACTTGGTTTTGTGTCAAAACAAGTCATGGAAACTATGACATTGCGAAATATGGATTTTGCAATACCCGTGTGGTATTCCCCCCCCCCACATCCATGCTGGGAAGTCCAGGCATCACCTCTACAGGAATAACCCCTATTGCCCCTCAAGAGATCATAGTAGTTAATGAAACACCTGTAGTAGCGTCAACAAAAAATAACAAAAAATAACAAAAAAGGGAAGAAATTCGAAACCCCCAAGTTACGTAGGGCATTAAAACCTTGTGCATTGTGTGATATCGTAGGTCATCCTACTAATATTTTCTTGGAGTTAGATGAATTGAAACCCTTTTTGGACACCCAAAGAAATGTTGCGACCTTGAATTCCCATAAAAAGGAACAAGCCAAGAAAAACCAAAGGAAAGCATTACACACCAATCATGCATGCACCATATGTGACCATTATGGGCATTACACCCATCACTGCCTAGAGATGCCACAATACAGGGATGTTGATTTGGATTTATGCAGGAACGCAACAGAATACACATATAGCCATAGATATAGAGATGCAGTGGAAATAATGCTTCATTTTATTAATAAAAAAATGATTGAAATAAGCTTACAAACATAATGTAAACAAGCTAGGGCGCTGGTAGCATATCTCTAAGAAGAGATGTGGCGTACGCATGCCTCTGAGCTGTGTTACATTGAGGCTCGAAGGCCTATTACAAACATAATGGAAATATATGAACTAGGGCACTGGCAGTGTATCCCTGAGAAGAGATGTGACGGCTACCAGCCCTTGAACTGTGTTACAATGAGGCTCAAAGGCCTATTTATTGTTGAGAAACAATGTAAAACCTGAAACATCCAAAAACCTAACCCTAGGAGATGAAGCGCCAAAACTATGGGCCTCGTTTGGTTAAATTGGTGTTTTAACTTCCCAGGGATGTAACTTTGGCACATGATCTTTGTTTGACATGCTCAGTAGCTTGTTAGAAATATCTATCTGAGGAGTTCAAATTTTGGTGTGAGAAACTAAAACTTGGTCGCTCTCGGTTTTCCCAAAAAACGTCGTTTAGGGCCTCAAAATGGCTCCGGAAATTCAGGACCCGAAAAACTGCCAAAAATAGTAAGTTGTGTTGAAACTGAAAAACTGAAAGAACTGATGGCAGGGGTTCAAATGGAATAGGTGCGTGGCCACCAATATCCACTTGGATCATTAATGCCCCAAAATGGATCCGGGTGTGTAGGACTCGAAAACCTGCTAAAAATAGTTAGCTGCTGGAAGTGAAAAGCTCCAAGAATTGATGTTGCGGGTCCAAATGGAATAGGTGGGCAGCCACTGATATCCACTTGGATCAGATGCATTGTAAGCCCTAGAAAAATCTTACCAAGAATACCCCTCAACTCCACCCATACAAATGGACAAGGGAGAACCTAAAACCATACTATACATACGAGAGGAGCCTACATCTTTCTCGTATACAATCACCTCAATGGCCCAGAGACATCAAACACAGGCCATACCGCATGTCTCAGTTTGCACACTATGTGAGGAGCCTGATCACTTAGTCACATAGTGCCCCAAGTTAAGGGTGTTCAACCATTGATATAAATTCCCACAAGTTGCCCAAAGAAACTTAGTTAGGCGTCGACGACATACATGTCAAATTTGTCAGAACAACCACCATGTGCACCACTATCCCCATATCTATCGATTCTGGTCTATGTTGGATTTCATGCGACGCTTCGTCGCTGAAAACCCTGACTTAACCGGCTCAGACACGGAATCCAAAAAAAACACTGCAAATAAAAGGACGAAGGCCACAAGGACCATATTGTATGTGTCAGAGGAGAGAAGGTCACCTGAACGAGCACCTGTTCCCCATAACTGTTCTCAAGCTTTGGTCTAGCTTTGCGCACTCTGCAATGAATGAGATCACTTTATCACAGACTGTGCAGCTCTAGAGTTATTCCAAAGATGGTACCCAGTCAACCCGATGTACTACAACAGCCTACAAGCAGTCCAATATTCGCGTCGAGTGCATTTAGATAACCACCCAATTCATCATTGTCCCTACATCCCCCGCTTTCATTCGCGTTAAATTGTTTACGCCATGCCATAACTTGTCTCGTTGTAGGAGATAGATCGGATTCATACTCAGTAGAAATTTCGACAACCCAAGAGAATGAGACATCCAGGTCCACCCTCTTCATATCGACAGAAAAATGATTAACAAGGGGGAAAATTATCACCCCAACCACCCTCCACGAGTTTAAATCCCAGCCTGCGCATTATGCAATGCACATAATCATTTGATCGCTCAATGCCCAGATTTACGATCACTTCGCAAATGGTACCCAATTATTCCAGTAGTCTAAAGGAAGTGGAGAATCAAAGAGAAACAATCTTGTATAATTTTTCAATACAACCATTAAGCTCGACATTGTACTTACATCCCCCAATTTCGACCTATGTTAGACGTCATATGCCAATTGGTCACCAAATACCCGGATGTAACTGGTTTCGAACTCAGGAAGGCAGGCACAATGCGACATTGCCCCCATCATCACCAAAACCCTAGTAAGGCTAAGGCGACCAATCATCCTAGCAGGGCACGAAACCAGCCAAGAACAACATGTGTTATATGCGATAGAAAGGGCCACATGGTCAATCAATTTCGGAAACTTAGGAAACTCGCTGGCAGTATTTGCATGGTCACCACTATAGTGCATATCCATCTCTATAATCAAGATAAGATCCCACGTTGCTATTGCAGGATTTGCTGGCAACTCTACCACACTATGAATTATGAATACCTCCCAATGTTACGAGTGGCAAGAGCAGCGTTAAGTTGGGAAGAGTAACTATTTTATAATTAACAAATGGCTAGTTAGTAGGGAAATTATAAATATTATGGTTGTAATGATATAAAATTATGAATGAAAAAAGAGTTATGGGGATTTTTCTCTCATTTTTAGGGAAGAACATTTGAGTTCTTGGAGCCTTTGGCTAGGCTTTTATCTTGGTAGAACCTTTTGAGTGGCCTCTTTAGCAAGTTGTAGAAATCAAGAAGAATGTATGTGATGTAGACATTTGGTTCCCTGATGCAAGATAATGAAAGGTATGTTGGTTCTTCTTTCTTGAATTCTATGTGTTGTTACTAAATGTTTCTATCTGAATGCTTCGATATGTATTATTTCATGTGAATGTAGAATACAAATGGTTAGGATTTAGGATATTGTTACAAATCCATGGAGTGTTTAATGTGTTATATCCCTATATTCTAATAAGTGTCTTAAATGAAACCTTGTTCATTTACTGAATATTCAATATACATCGATGCTCATAGGATTTTTGTTTGACAAGTATTTCAAACCCTTGGCCTAAAACCCCATGCCAAATATGTCACTAAAAAAATTACAAATCTTTCTTGCGAAATGGTTTATCGTAATCTACAGTTTTTTCTCCATTGTACACCATAAATTTTTATGGTGTGTATCGCACCTATGGAAACTTTCCTTTACATGATAAAAAAGTATTTTCCCTCTTTATCACTCCACAAGAAAGTTTCATTTCTTGCATTATAACGCACAATAAATTTTTGTGATCTGATACATAATAACGTGCCCAAATTTATTTTCACATAATAAGCAACTTACTTCCTCTTGTTTCTTCCATCTTCTTCTTTCTTCATGTTCTACCATTTTTCTTCTAAAAAAATTCCTTTAACATGACATATCACCAAGATTATTTATATTTGGCATGTTATATCACTGAGATCATCTATATTTGGTGTGAGTGATCACTGGATAAATTTTCTTCAGTTATACATGTCGTATTGCTAAGAATAATTATCTTCAACAATATGTAGCATATCACCAAAAAAAAAAATCATCTAAGAAACAAAGAAATTTCCAAATGCCACAATCCATCTAGGATTGAAAGCATCAAACTTCCAGGGTAAAACTAAGCCATAAGGCCTTAAAATAAACCTAATCAACTAAGGGCAGGGATCTCCATATTGGACTCCTTTAACTTTCTTGGGAAAGAAAAGGGTCCTAGGCTCTTATACTCAACACTTTTTCCCTCAACAATTTACCAAGCTTATGAGCACATTTACCCTATCCATACTTAGGGTTAAATAAGGAATTCCTTATATGGTTAAGGGTTATAATTAAAATATTTATACCCTACAATTTCTTTTTAATTTATTAATATAATTGCATTTTCTTATGTTGATAAGATTGAAAAAGTCTATTTTCGACTTAATCACATTATAGATAGCCAAGGTACACTTCTAATACATACCTACACTTTGACAAAGATGATTCCCATGTTTAATTTGTTATTACATGTGGTGTGTTTCTTTTCTACAAGAAAACTAAGTCCAAGGTTTACTTGGACTCTTCTACTTGAACATAAAATTTTTTAAGCACACACCCTTTGTTTTAACCAATGAATCCTCTTAAAATTATATTCATTGTAATATTATAAACCTCAAATTTCTAATGATATACCATCAACATCATGCTTATGTCTAATAATATTTCTATCAATTTTCAAGAAGAGGAATATATGAAAATATGCACCTCTACTTAGGAGGATTAATGCAATAAGGAAAAAAAATTCCCCAATGATAAATATAGCCTTTTCTTACACAACTACTTAGATTTACTATCATTGAAAATTTGAAATAGGTGAAAATCATAATAATAGTCTCATAATTACCTAACAATAATAAGAAGGCCCATGAGGTATCTTATAATTATGTAAAGCTCCTCATGGAAAGAAATATATCTCTGCAATTTTTTTCCATAATATCATTCACCACAATTTAAGATCTACCTACAACATTCCATTAACAATGTAATGGCTACAATGATTTATTCATACAACCTTTAATGTTATCATTAATATTACATAAAGAAATCTTGTGTTCTTTCATGCAATATTTATTATCAGTGAAACATCTTACACAATGCATAAATTCATATTCTAATAATCCAACAAGTGTGCATAGAATTAACAACACATAATTGTGAAAATTATCCATATGCAAGTTTTTAAACAATATCACTGAAGGTGAGCAATTTTCCACCCAATCGTAACCACAATTGCACTTGTCTCTCTAAAACTTTATACCACATATCTAGACGATGATACCACCAAGGATAAATCAAACAATTCTCAATGATTGTGGGCAATGGACACCTCTTAAGGGATAATTTCATAGGAAAAATCCTTGTTGGCTCTCAAGGACCTCACAAATCCTAGGCATCCCTTCTTTTGGCTCTACATAGCATAAGAGTGAGCTCACTTTGTTTTTACATAATCCCATAAGTAACTTCTCCTTATCGTGCCTTCTCATGCATCCAACAAGGCCATAACTTAATTGCCCCATGCTTCACCATTTATAGAGGTTTTTTAACCTTTTTTTTATAAGCATTGGCTCAGATCATGATTGGATCTCTATTTTAATTTATATCTCCATGAAACTATGCTTTCCTCAACTTATGTGTGCCACTTCATATCAATTGTGTCTTTCCTTTTTCCCATGTAGTTGGGGTCATCCTTGAAATTTTCCAATGAACATACTCACCCCATTCCTCATTTTTTCCAATAAGAATTCTATCTCAACTACCATCCCATGCTCTCATAATTTTGGGAAGTAACACCTTCCACAAACCTCCTTACATTCTTTCATTGATTGGATAGGACAATCCAAATAGGGTAAAATGGATAATTCAAAACTTAAATACCCATACAACATAATGGGATTGGAACCTTTAATATGCAAAACACCCTTCCCCCGTTTCTTTCCACTCATGGTATCATGGTTTTTGTATATGGTTGTACTCATTTAGGTATTAGCATCTTTATTAAATGAAAATGAAATACATACAATGTTTTAATATGTTTAAATCACCATGGCACAACGATAAAGTATCAATGTGAATAAATGAAACATAAACATAATTAATTACAATTTAAACAAGGGGGTCAAAATAAGAATGTTATAACCCGTTTGATGCATCATGAAAAGTGCCCATTGACTTTTGAAAACAACCATATCAATAAAGATAGTATATTGGTGGTACACATAACCTTTCCATATCAACTTGGCACATGTTGTACCACATCACTTTAAAGTACCACATGTTATAATGACAATGCCACACCCAGTTTGGCTTTTCAACCTTATGAGAGTGTATGTTTTGTATCTCCATGCACAATTAATTAAATTTATTATTATTATTTGTGCCAAATAAAAACTACAATGTATATGTTGTTAAAGGATGTGATGTGTTGTTATTTAATATTTTAGTTTTTCGAAGTGTAAAACCATTGAAACTATGATGTAAAAGTGTCATACAAAAAATGTTAACCTATTATAAATCAACTTATATTTTACATAATTGATCAACATTAATTTGAAATACACTAATGTTAAAATTTAATAATTAGGTTTATTTGGTTTACTAGTTATAACCACTAGCTAGAGGTACTTGCTAAAACCCTAGAATTTCCTCCCAAATTTTGTTTTTTTTTAATAGAAAGTACAAAATTTTTGAGCAAATCATTAATTTCTTCCAACATGGAAAATGCTTGGCTTATGGAATGTAGGTTTTTCCAAAATACGAGTAAAGTTGTGTTCTTTCCACTCATATAAAACAATTATAACATAGCTCAACTTTGTTATTATTATTAATATCACTTTTTAAACCCCATTTGCAACACAAATAGAATGATAAATCCATGTGAAGGTTGAGTGGGAATATTTTTAACCAAGTGTGCCAAGTGGTCCCATATGGTGACATTCTGTCATCCCTAGGACCGTGTGGATATCTAAGGGATAGCCACGCAGTGCACAACTATCGAAGAAAAAGCCACACTGTGCGCCGAGAGCGAGTGTTGCATGTGCGAGGTCCAAAAATTTTGTTCTTTGACCTTAGGAAAAATTAAATTTTTGGCTCCTCCTAATGTATTTCTTCTCTGGAAACCATTTATCTGTACCTTCTGCTTGCCATTTTTAATCTCTTTTTCTCGTACGATTTTCCAGTGTTAACAACAACCACTCGAAAATTAAACATAATATATAAACAAAGTTTCCGAGACACAATCTTCCTTATAAGATTCCAGCATAAGGGATGATACAGTCGAACCCTGCCACATCAAAGAGGAGGGTTTGGTATCCCTCAATATTTTTCTAGATAGAAATAAAGTACTCAAAAGCCATTAAAATTTTGGAGCTGAGTGAAAACCTACCTGTGCGAACTCGTGGCTTGGCGCAGTAGAGCGTAGGGTTTACAAAATCTCGAGCAAGCCCGAAAGCCGACCTGCTGCCAAACCCTAGTTTACAGCCACAAACATAGGCATAAGAGTCTGGAAAAATCTGCGATGTAAATAGAATAATATATTAAAATAAGGAGTTTTCGAAAGGGTATTAACTATAATTCAAACCCTACCGAGAACCAACCCATCATCCTTTCGGCGCTCTGAGATTGAAGAGTTTCCACACATCCCTGCAAACGAGACAAGTATTTACAACAAGCTTAATTGAAAAAACTTGAAAATACGCAATTGAAAAAGTATGAACCATAGTAGAATGAATGATGCATTGTGTATAGAGGAGCATGTAGTTGTATAACTAGCTGAGACAGACAAGATGCCATGTAGGCCCTGGAGGAGCCTCTGGAATGCTATGAACACCAGTTACCTCTCGGAGTCGAGCACAACGTTGTAGAAATAGAATGAACAGAAGGATCGAGATACGGGAGGGAGTTCGTTACCCTAACCTCCCCAACTTCCACTATGACCGTTGGATTAGATCGACAGACAAGGGCAGGACAAGTGTTGCCTCCTCGCCATTGTTAGATGTCGGTTAAGGAGGAGTTGAGAAACTTCAAAGTTCATCCAACTATCAAACAATGAATAAGGTTTTGAGTGAAGGACCAGTGTTACCAGTCAAGCCACAATTCCGAGAAATGTACGTACCATTATCAAGGCATTCAAGTTTACACACTCCAAGGTGTCTAGGTTTTCCAAATGCGCAACAAACCAACTAATCCGGACTAAGAATTTATTTACGCCAACGTTGTATGACTTGACATAAATGTTATGTAATGTGATAAGAAACAATATAAGTAAATGAACCTAAGACAGGTTGTATCTCATGTTGTTACTGTTTATCGTAAGTATAAAGTTACATGTCTAGAATATATAAATATTAACACAAATCCTCGCATGGTAAGTTGAGACCATGTAAATAAATGGTAATTTATAAGTAAGTATATAGGTTACATTAGTGTATTTATATAAGTTAAATCTTACACATATAGCTAGCACATTTATACATATATTTTACATTCTCTAAGGTCAAAATATATTCATTAATTTCAAATTTTGAATTTTGATGAAAATAGACTAAGTTATAAATTAAAAAAAAAAATTCAAAACCCTCAGACAAAATTGATTACAAAATTAACTTTTAAAATTTCAATAATTTGGTAAATTTTTAATTTAAACAATTTTACAACTTTATATATGTGTGTGTGTGTGTGTGTGTGGCCAACTTAGGTCAAATACATTATTTTATTTTGGCAAACATTATCCACTATATACTTTAAACCATTTGTTGCCTTAGTGCTTAATATCATACAAAATATTATGAATCATACATAACAACTAACGTTTGGACAAACACACAACTCGCAATTATATGTAAGAGCTCCACAAAAGTTCTGATTTTTTGACAGTTGTATAACTCTCTCAATTTTTTAATAGATCCATAGCGCTAACTCCCCGTCGATAAGACATCTACTTATAGACATTTGTAAAATTATTAGAGCATGGGTAAGGAATTATCTGAAGAATAATTGCATAAAATTGCAAGAATTGAAAAAGAAAATATTGGAAGAGAGAATAAATTTGATATCTCAATATTGATGAGAGAATAATTGCATAAAGCAACTAAATTAAGCTTGACTACATGCAAGTGTTAAGGCTAACTTAAGCTAAGTGTTCTTTATATTATCTTAATGTGCATGCACACCACATGCAAGCTCTAAGCTAACTATTGTGCATGTGCACCACATGCAAGCTTTAAGGCTAACTAAAGCTAACTAGTGTGCATGTACACCAACACCCCCCCTTAAGAATATCTTAGGTGAGAATAATGTAAGATTAATGAGCCCCGAAAATAAGACCATTTTAGGTACCCATTTACAATGCATGAAAGATGAAAGAGGGAAAACCTAGTGAGAAGAAAACCCCTCCTCAAAATACAATGCAAAATTAAAAAAAAAAAGACAATTGCTAGGAAGTTGTGTCATTCACCACAAGATGATCTCGTAGAAAGTGAAACTTCTTCTTAGTGAAAGTCTCACCGTGGTCAGCAACAGGTACTTGCTGAAAACCTTTGGCCACCAACCATACTTTATATCAACTAACTTGGTCATCTTTTTCTTGCTTAGTTTGGTAAACCCACTTGCACCTGACAATATTATGATTGGAATGTATTGGAACTAAGTTCAAAGTTTAGTTCTCAATGAGAGATTTGTTTTCCTCATCCATAGTTTCTTTCCATGAAGGATGCACAACCGCTTCTGCATAAGTCTTTGGATCAGGTGCATGCATCCTATAAACATGCATGGGCATGCATGGATCCATAACTAAGAGCGTTTGTGCAGATTCCTTGAATTAAGATCTAGTGGTAGGATCATCTAAGATATCACTTGTGATGCACCCTTTTTGTGCTAAAGGTGGTTGATAATCTTTCCATTAGGGAAATTTTGAGGTTTAAAATGGGCCTCCCAAGGAAATAATAAAATAATAACTAAATCAATAAAATAATATTTATGAATTTGCAATTCACTTTTTGCACCAAAATCCATGTAACCATGGTTAAATTCAATTCAAAGTTGTACCAAAATAAAATTAATAAAAAAATTGTATTGATGCGATTATAAATAAGAATGAACTTTTCAAGAAAAAATCATTATCATTACATAACTAATGCATTTGTCCTTTGTACTTAAATAACTTAAAATAAAATATAAATTAATATACTATATACAAATAATATAATATAATATAATATAATATATGTAATATATTGTTTTAAGATAATATAATACAATATAATATATATAATATATTTTTTTTCTGTATGAATATATGAATTTTATATTACATATTGAATTGATTTGATTTATGACATAAGAAGAAATAATTTATAATATAAAAATGAATATATATTCTATAATATTTAATTATTTTTCATAATATTATATATACCAATATATAATATTAATATAATGATAATGAAATGAATTGAGTTTTATTTAAAATTAAAGAAATAAAGTATTGAAATAAATTTAATTTATATTTATAAATATAATATAAAATTTATATACATTGAAATTTAGTATTTTTCTGCTCCAAATTATGTTGAATCTAATATATCTTTTTTCAACATACAAAATTAATATATATTTTTCACCCTACAAAACTAAAATGTGTTTTTTCTTTAATTTTAATATATTTGTATTGCTATTAATATAATAATGATATTATCTACAGATTTGATTTATCCTAAAATTACAAGGTTACATTTTTATTTATTTTGATTTCATATATATAATATATATGTATAGATATTAACTTATAATTAATTTGAAATTGCAATATTAAATAAAATTAGATGAATATACAATTAAAAAAAAAAAATTAAAATATACGAATATAATATTTATTGAAAATTGTGTAAATACATGAAGATTGTGTAGGGATATGCATTGTTTCTTTCAAAAAATATGAAATGAGAATAATAATATTTTATTCAAAAAGTGTGAAATGATATTTATTATGAGTATTTTATTTTATGACTTTAAAAGTACTTAGAGCACTACCATGGTTAACCATGAGTTTTTATCCACCATTGAGAATATGACAAGTACCTTTAACTCAAGCAATGTTACCTCAACCATTAGGGATGATGTCATCCCCTAAAATGTGATTGGTTTTTATAAAGTGAATTTTGATTGTACATTTTCCTTAGGAGGCCCATTTTAGACCTCAAAATTCCCCTAATGAAACTACATGGGAAAGTATTAGCTTGATGTTCAAGGACTAGTGGTCCAATAAGTGTCACGGGCAAAGGCTCATCCGAATCATAAATATAATTTGAAGTAGCATCTGCATACTCATCAACTAGTGGTGAGGGTATATGTGTAACAAGTTCATTTGGTGGTGCATGAAAAGGACCTTCTTCAAAATTTACACTCCTTTCGATAAAGTGCTCGTCAATGTTGATATCAAGCAATTTGTACCCTTTGATTTCATCAGAATATCTAACAAACATTTATTCCTTGCTCTGAGACTCAAAAGGCTTTCTCCTCCAAACCCATGAACCCATTCCTTCCCCCTATGAACTCATCTTTTATGCATTTTAGGGAGATTTTCTGACCTCCACCAAGGAGAGTGCCCATGTACACCTACAGAAACTTCCTAACACAATTTTTTTTTTGTTTCTGAATCCACTAGTGACTACCCTAAGCTCCTTGTAAGTGAATTTATAGGCCAAAAATCCTCAACCCATTTTTCTATCTTTTCTCTGTATTTCTCTCTTTTGATAAACACACCGACAACAAATAGTAAGAAGACAACCATAATGATTTCCATATTTTCAACTATGAATCGTCTTATCTGATGCTTGGAATGCTTAGATTTATATTTGATGGAAAATGATGGTAGGATCAAGATATCAAGCGGGGGTCCCATGCATGTGGTGATGAAGCTCCAAACAAGAATGCAATGGTCTTCAATGAAATCTCTCGTAGCAGTTGAAAAGCCAATGAGCATCTTCTCTTGTATAACACTTTGTATATTGATTTACAACTATATATGAGGGGCTTCTATGGCCTCGACAATCTGAACAACGTTATGGTAAGGTTGAAGTGTCTTTGAATATGGTCACAATGAATCTAGGTGAGTACGTTGTGTCTACTCTTGAGGTTGAATCCATTGAACTCTGGTCCACTCCATTAGCCAATTATCTTAGCCTCAACTGATACGAGAATATTAAATGTTCACACTTTAGGGCCATTGAACTCCACACTCTTAATAACATAAAACTCCATTGATAACAGATGATTGCATGTAGTATTCCAGTTATTGATGAGGTCAAGCAAGCCTAGATATTAGTCCAACACAATGCCCACAAGAGATATATTTGGCACCATGAATAAATCCAATCCATGGAGGTACAATGGTGAAAAGAAACATGGTATTGAAGTATTGAAGGAAGGGAGTGTGGTGTTTATTTTTATCCCCACATGAAATGGAGATAGTGCCATGCCTAATATGAAATTAGAGTTTTTTTCAAAGAGACAATTTTCATGTTCATGGAATTGTTTATAATAAATGAAGCACCACTAACAAAGGTCAAGTTGGTCATGCCATCCTCGAAGTAAGTGGCAATAAAAAATGGCATGGCAAGGAAGATAAAGGAAATATTGGCATTGTCAAGACAGGTTGTTACAAAAACCAAAGAGAATTTTCTTTTACAAGAACCCATGTATCTTTCTAGGCGTTCATTAGAAAAACAATATATATAATGCATTAGACATTTTTTCCAGCCGACCTTTTAGCACATAACGATATCAACAACTTGGTAGAAACTTTACTAATAAATTCCATTTGATCACAACTTTGTATTAGTGATCACCGCGATAGGGTTGTTTTTTTTTTTGATGAAATATGTAATTCTAACTTCAAATCCCTTAACTAGTCTTACAGGTCATGCCTTGAGGATGCATAGGTTCACATGAGTCTAACAGAGATGCTAATTCGCAACCATTCATTTACAAAATGTTGTATCTTTTTTTATATTATGAAATAATAAAAGAATACATTGAGATATGTAAAAGAATAATAGATAGTATTTATATGATTGAGTCAAGAGGTTTATTCTACAATTTAGTATTTTAGTATGAAGGTTATGAGTGTAACAACTAGTTTATTGCTAACTGATGATTACAATATGTTGTTAAGACATTAAGACAATTTTGTTATTTTTATTTTTATTTTATAATATATATGAGCAGAAATTAATCTTGAAATTAAATTAACTATGGAAGTGATTCCATAAAATAATAGTAAGACTGATGGTAAAAGTAATTCAAGATCTGAGAGTTAGTTGGACAGATTCATTTCAAACATTTATCCAATCTTTGAGGATAAAGGTTTAATCCCAGTGAGGTTTGGGGGCTCTGTTCGGTAATTGAAGAAGGGAAAATATGCAGAGAAGAATAACTGATCAAGTGTTAACCAGTGGAATACTCTGATTTTTTTTATTTTTTTTCTAGAACACTATTTGGATTGGAGGACTGGATCGGATTGTCCCAAGGCCTCTCCAGAGGTTTCTGTCGACTCTCAAGGTTCAGACTTGGAGCATGGGGGAGAGAACAGGACGTGATTGCCTCTCTCGAGGTAGGGAGGAACTACATTAGTCCGAAAAAATTTGCGGAACAGATAATTTGCTGGCTTATATGTTTCTTAATACTTGTGAGTGGAAAATTATATCAATTTAAGTGTATTAACTGGAATTATATGCTGTATTTAATTCTGTTAAGGGTTAGGTTGTAAATCATATTTTATTTAGATCAATAAGGCCAACAAATGAGTTTTAATAATACAGAGAACCGTTAACTTGGAATCCTCAAGTAGAGGGCTCCGAGTTGGTCGTTCCCTGTGCTTAGGAAATCATGGACAGAATGGTCCAACCATCTTATTTAAAAAAAAAAATTCTGAAAATGGAATATGATGTGAAAGACTACAGTGGTTAAGCAGATTGTGCCTTGAGCTAACTCAAGAAAAGAAAATATGAAAACTTTATTTCAAGAATCAATACTGTGTAGCTAAAATAATTATTTTTCATTCCAAACTGATAGATTATGCTGACTGTGTGCAAGAAAAGTGACTTAAAATAATTCTGTAGAAAACGATAGGAAATTGTAATATCAACTCTCGCATTTAGAGAAAATAAGTAATGACCCAGAAGTGGTACTACACAATCACACAAAAGTAGAACCTCATTTGTTGACTGAAAGATATTAAAAAAAAAAAAAAATACTAAAGAGTACTTCGGTACTCTGTAATACGAAAGTTCAGGAAATTCCTAATGAAATTTAAATTTTGAGTAGTATTATTCTCAGCCTAGATAGTGATAGAATAAGAAAAACAGGAAACTTAAATACTTTATAAAATAACTTCCAGTTGTGGTAAATTTACAAGATGTATATTTCTAAATACAATTGTCTCATTCAAAAGTTACTGAACTGTCAATAAAAACAAATCTACAAAATCTTTCTCGAATAATGTAGAAACCCAAAGAAAGGTTTTGAACACGCTGACATTGACATGCAAGCAAGTCCAGAGGTTCCAAGCTTGCTTAAATCCACTTTGACATTATTTAACCAAATATGGTTATTACATAAACAAAATCTGGAATACCCATTAGGGTAATGGCCGGAAGAATGAAGCTTAAATCAAATTTAAAGAATCTCGAAGCCGAAACTCATGAAAAAACGAAGAAGAACTCTTGCAGGGCCAACATGTGATACCAAGAAGTTGCTCTCTACGAAAGGGTACCTGGAATGGTCAGGGTAAGATCAGTAACTGTTAAACTTGATTCTTCTTTGAAAGATTTGCTAACGCTCCGACAATCTTAGAGAGTGTACCTAAGAAAAGAAAAGAACCGATAAGGGTTAACAAAAAGAAGAAAAGGAAAGAAATTTCCTAGGGTTCTATTCTGGGTAAGTAAAATTAAAACCTTGAAAACAGAGTTAAGGCGAGAGAAGTTACCTTAGGGTCCTAGAATAGAGGGCTTGAGAAGAAAAACCTGCAAGCAATAAGGAATAGTGAGTATAAGTAAACTGTAGTCAAAATATTAACATGAAAGTGTAAAAGTATAAAAAAATAGAGGTAGGAGTATTTGGTTGAGGAATTTTACCTCAGAAATTGACATGGAAACGGCTCTGTCGAAAACCCTGAACCCTTGCGCCGAGGACTGAAACACTCTGCAAATAAAAAAAACTAGACAATGAGACTGCCGATTTATTAGTCTGTGAACATAATAGGAAGAAAAAAAACAAAACAACATTAACCCATGTGCGAGTAAGTGAAACGTATTTTCTAGACTGTCACATAGAAGCTAGAAGAAAATTCATTACCTAATCACTGTGACAGAGGAACTGTTCGCGAAGTCTGAGAGTAGCATGAGGAGTGAAAATGAATGGAACAGTTTGGAAAAATGGTTATGAGAAAATAAGTCATTACAGATAATCATAATTCATAATAGCCATTGGATCTCTCACGGATGGATCGAGGGCAGAGAAAAACTCCATCTGTCACTATAATGCATGACAGCTTGGAGGCATTGAATAAACTTGGAATTAATGATTCGAATTGCAACCAAAATATTTGTACGGTGTAAAATCTTGAGAGTACTCATTCACAGCTTTAAGTTCCCATAAACATAAGATAGATTTAAATAAGATATAAAGGTTACAAAGTATTTGTATTACAAATGATTTAATTCCATAAGTATTGAACTTATCAGGCTCAGTTAAAATATATATATATATATATATATTTATGTGGAATGTATTCCAAGAACCTTGAGCACTGTTTTCGATATATATTTATAAGAGATCTATATTAAAGAAGATTAAGGTACTTGGTAAGCGTGTTTTTACAGTTTTGTGACATGCCTTAGTAGTAAATGAGTATGTTGTATAGAAATTCGTTATGTGTATAGACAATATAAGATTAATGTTTTGGATTATTATTATTATTATTTTGTGTAGTAGTGAAGGTTACAAATGGTATCAGAAAAAAATTAGCACGCTGGTACCCTTTGGGTCAACTAACGTTTTAAGTTGTGTATTACTGATGCACACAGATAGACAGAAGGAAGTTATCAAGAAATTATGAGGAGGGTGCCGATACAACATCCACCTTAGAATACTGGGGAAACACAACCTTGACCAAAAGTGAATCCGGAGATGTGGGTGCAGTTGAGTGTAGATCAGCACCAACAAACCAGCAGACTGCTGGAAGAGCAACAACACCAAACCCATTCTGCTAACTACAGTGCAAAAGTTACAAGATGAAATGGCGAGGGTGCGAAATGATAATGCGTGTTTGATGCAAGAACATGAAAGGATATTAAAGAGCCTCTCAGACGAGCAGAATCAAGGAAATGAGAAGCGAAGCACTGATATGGAGTTTTAGGAAGGAAATGAGCAATAGACAAGAGACCATGACACAGATAGAATGGAAAGAAGTCAGTCTCTGAGGAATACTAGAAATAAAAATTACAATGAAGCTGAGTCAGATAATGTATCCAATTAGAAAGAAGTTAAAAGACAGAAGGTGGAATTACAAGGTGAATTTCGAAAGATAAAACCACCTACATTTGATGGAGTTGAGGAGGAGGTAGCTGAGGCATGGCTGATAAACATGAACACGTATTTTCAAGTGTATGAATACAACAGTAATATCAAATCCAGATTGGCTAGGAGAAAGCTAAATTATGGTGGGAGGAAGTAAAAAAAGTCCGCAGTATAAATGACCAGGATGTGACTTGGGATGTGTTCCAGTAGTATTTTAAAGATAAATACTTAACTGAACACTTCTACGACAAAAAATCTAGGGATTTTCATGATTTAAAGATGAGACAAATGTGATGGATGAATACATCACCAAATTTACCTCCTTACTTCGTTATGTTCCCTATTTAAGAGATGAAAAGGCTAAAGTACAACGGTTACTGAGTAGTTTGCTGACTCATATGAAAGAACGTATTGAGTTTGTGAATCCTAAGATTATGGACGAGGCAATCAGAAATGCCAGAATGTGTCACTAGCAAGCTAAAGCAAAAGGTGAACAAGGTAAAGGCTAGAAGGCAAAGAAAAAGCATAAGGGCAGTTCTAGTTTTAAGAGAAACATAACCAACAATTTTAAGGGTGCTGCCAGAAGTTCAGTTAGAAAACAGTTTAGAAGGAATCATCAAAGAACAAGATGGCCTGCAGAAGATAAACCCACAGAAGCTTCTAGCAAACCAGAACAAGCCTAGAACCAGAAGCCACCTTTACAGTGTTGGGGGTGTGGTGAGGCACACTACTACAGAAACTGTCCACAACGAGGTAGGAGTAAGGCAGTTACCAATTTACAGGAAGCCTCAACAGTGGGTGATGCCGCCAGAAACATACCTATAATTAATGCAACACTAGAAGATCATCAAGCGGACTACCAGCCGACAATGATAGAACTAGAAGGTAAATTGGTATCTCAACCTGTTTCTATTTTGGTAGACCCAGGTGCAAGTTTAAGCACTGTAAGTCCCAAAGTAGTATAAATTTGTAAATTGCAGAGTCCGAAATTTAGAAACCCATGGCTAGTACAGTTAGCCAATGGAGCAAAGAGGAAAGTTAGTGCCAAAATACCGAACTGTGCACTAAAAATTAGTGAACAACAGCTAACTGTGGATCTAAATATATTACCTCTGGGTTCTTATGATGTGCTACTTGGCATGGACTGGTTGGAGAAACACTGGATGTTAGTAGACTGTAAAGAAAATATCATTTACTACAGAATGCAGGATGGAACCTGCCAAGAAATTTAAGGCATAAAGGAACCTTTACAGCTACATCCAATCACAACATCTCAAATGTGCAAGTGCATGAGGAAGGGATGCCAGTTATATGCCATACAAGTGGGCCTTATTAATTCTAAAGAAAAGGATCCATTGCTGGAAAATACACCAATAGTGTAGGAGTTTATGGATGTATTTCCAGAGGAAATACCAGGCTTACCGCTTAGAAGGGACATAGATTTTACCATTGAATTGATACTTGGAGCATCACCAATATCAAGGGCACCCTATCGAATAAGTGTACCTGAATTAACTGAATTAAAGATGCAGTTACAGGAATTATTAGATAAAGATGCAGTTACAAGAATTATTAGATAAAGGGTACATCCCACCAAGTGTATCCTCTTGGGGAGCACATGTGTTGTTTGTGAAGAAGAAAGACGGAACCATGTGAATGTGCATGGATTACCACTAGCTTAATAAACTGACTGTTAAAAATAGATATCCTCTACCGCGAATCGATGATCTATTTGATCAAGTGAAGCGAGCGATAATATTTTCAAAGATATATCTAAGGTCGAGATACCAACAGATTCGGATAAAGGAGGAAGACATGCATAAAACTGCTTTTCGTACAAGGTACGAACACTATGAATTTGTGGTGCTGCATTTCGGGTTGACTAATGCACCAACAACATTTATGAGGTTAATGCATGGTTTATTTCACCCCTATCTGGACAATTTTGTGTTAATATTTATTGATGACATTTTAGTTTATTCTAAGAATGCAGAGGAACACAAAGAACACCTGCGGATAGTGCTCGAAATGTTAAGAAAGCACTAGCTGTACGCTAAGTTCAGCAAGTGTGATTTATTCAAGGAGGAAATACAGTACCTTGGTTACGTTATTTCTGTTGAAGGTATTGCAGTTGACCCTGAGAAAATTAGGACAATTATGGAATGGAAAGTACCTCAAAACGTGGTAGACATCCGATCCTTTATGGGATTGGCTGGTTATTATCGGTGGTTTATTGAAGGTTTTTCAAAAATTTCTTTCCCAATTACTTCCTTACAAAGGAAAGGAAAAGTATTTAAATGGACAAAGAAATGTCAGGACATCTTTGAAAGAATGAAATAGTTATTGAATACCGTTATTAAGGGTTGTTGATCCTAATAAAGATTTTGAGGTCTGCACAGATGTGTGCAAAGAAGGAGTTGGGGCGATTTTGTCACGAGAGGGTAAAGTGGTTGCCTATGAGTCACGAAAAATAAAAGAGCATCAACATCGTTATTCCGCTTATGATTTGGAGCTGACAACAGTAGTGCATGCACTTTGGGTATGGAGGCACTACTTGCTTGGAAAAAGATTTGTACTCAAAACTGATCATAACAGCTTGACCAACTATTTTAAGCAAGCTGATTTCAATTATCGCCAGGCAAGGTGGAATGCCTTCCTAAGAAAATTTTACATTGATATACAACATGTAAAAGGTAAGGAAAATAGAGTCACTGATGCGTTAAGCAGAAAATTGCATGGTGTTTATGAGTTGTATTATAATCAGGTTGAGTGCAGATTTTTGGAGTAGATAAAAACATAAGCTGAGAAAGATCCTGAGTATAAGTTTATGTGGCAGCAAGCAAATGAGTTCAAAGACCAAGGAAAATCTGCTAATTACGAAATTGATAAGGATGGGTTGCTAAATTTCAAAAAGAGAATTGTTGTTCCAAACATAATGGAGTTGAAGGAATTTATTTTGAATGAACATCATCGAAGTAATTACTCTGGACATCCTGAATATCAGAAGATGTTAACAGCAATAAGAAAGAATTACTTCTGGCTAGGTATGAGGAGAGATATTGCAAAACATCTAAACAAGTGTTTAGAATTTCAGCAAGTGAAAGTAGAGCATCGACACCCAGTCGGGCTGATGCAGCCTATACCAATACCTGAGTGGAAGTGGGAAGTGATATCGTTAGAATTTATCACTGGAACACCAAGGTCAAAGAAGCATAATGACTCTATAATGGTAGTGGTGGATCGATTAACTAAATCAACACACTTTATACCAATGCAGTCCACTTATAAGACGGTGCCGATAGCGGACATATTTATGCGAGAGATATTTAGACTGCATGGCATCCCAAAGACTGTCATATCTGACAGGGATGTGGATTTTACTTCAGCGTTTTGGAAAACGTTGTTTACAGGATTGGGGACTCAAATTGATTTCAGCACTGCTTACCATTCACAGACGGACAAACAAACGGAACAAGTGAATTAGATTCTGGAGGATATGTTACATATTTATGTAATGCAACAACCAACTAAGTGGGAAGAATATCTGCACCTAGTGGATTTTGCGTACAACAACGGTTATCAGGAATATCTTAATATGAGTCCGTTCGAAGCCTTATACGGGTGACAATGCAGAACTCCTATTAACTGGAGTAGCCCAGAAACCAAGTTGATGCTTGGACCGGATATGCTAGCAGAAATGGAAGTAGAAGTAAAGAAGATCCGACAAAATTTGAAGGCAGCTCATGATAGGCAAAAAATGTCTACAGATAAGAAAATGACTTATCGTGAGTTTGATGTGGGGGACCATGTGTACGTAAGGATTAAGCCAAAGAAAAGCACTTTAAGGTGAGACTCTTGTGCCAAATTGGCACCTAGGTTTTGCAGTCCTTTCCAGATACTGGAAAGGGTAGGACCTGTGGCTTACCGATTGGCCTTGCCCAGTCATATCCGATTGCACAATGTCTTTCACTTATCGTTATTGAAACAATACATTCACGATCCAAAGCACATAATCCATTGGCAGAATATTCAGGTAGGATATGAATACCAAACTTGATTAGAAATTCTAAGATGTATGTGAAAACTAATTCAAGTTTATTGATTGTAGGTCGAACTGGACGACGAATTTCTAGTCGAACCTCAGTGTATAATCGACCGAAGAGAAATCATGCTCCGGAAACAAGCCATCACCTAGGTTAAAGTGCAGTGGAAGCACTTTGGCCCGGATGAGGCTACTTGGGAAGATGCAGGCATCGTTCGAGAGGCATATCCAGAATTATTTGCTGGAAAAGAATGAAAACACTGAGGACGATGTTCACTTCCAGGGAGGGAAGTTGTAACAGCTAGTTTATTGCTAACTGATGATTACAATATGTTGTTAAGACATTAAGACATTATTGTTATTTTTATTTTTATTTTATAATATATATGGGCAGAAATTAATCTTGAAATTAAATTAACTATGGAAGTGATTTCCATAAAAGAATAGCAAGACTGATGGTAAAAGAAATTCAAGATCTAAGAGTTAGTTGGATAGATTCAGTTCAAATAGTTACCCAATCTTTGAGGATAAATGTTTAATCTTAGTGAGGTTTGGGGGCTCTGTTTGGTAACCAAAGAAGGGAAAATCTGCAGAGAAGAATTCATGATCTGGTGTTAACCAGTGGAATACTTTGATTTTATTTTCTAGAACAATATCTGGATTGGAGGACTGGACCGGATTGTCCCGGGGTCTCTCCAGAGGTTTTTGTCAACTCTCAAGGTTCAGAATTGGAGCACGGGGGAGAGAAGAGGACGTGTTTGCCTCTCTTGAGGTAGGGAGGAACTACATCAGTTCAGAAAAATTTGCGGAACAGATAAGTTGCTGACTTATATGTTTCTTAATATTGTGAGTGGAAAATTATATTAGTTTAAGTGTATTAACTGGAATTATATGCTGTATCTAATTCTGTTAAGGGTCAGGTTGTAAATGATATTTTCTTTAGATCAATAAGGCCAACAAGCGAGTTTTAATAATAAAGAGAACCGTTAACTTGGAATCCTCAAGTGGAGGGCCCTGAGTGGGTCGTTCCCTGTGCTTAGGAAATCACAGACAGAATGGTCCGGCCATCTTATTTAAAAAAAAAAAGATTTTGAAAACAAAATATGTTGTGAATGACTGCAGTGGTTAAGCAGATTGTGCCTTGAGCTAACTCAAGAAAAGAAAACATGAAAAATTTATTTCAAGAATCAATACTATGTAGCTAAAATAATTATTTTGCATTCAAAACTGAGATATTGTGCTGACTGTGTGTAAGAAAAGTGACTTAAAACAATTTTGTAGAAAACGACAAGAAACTGTAATATCAACTCTGGCATTTAGAGAAAATAAGTAATGACCCAGAAGTGGTACTACACAATCACACAAAAGTAGACCTCATTTGTTGACTGAAAGATATTTAAAAAAAAAAAAAATTACTAAATAGTACTTCGGTACTCTGTAAAACAAAAGTTCAGGAAATTCCTAACGAAATTTAAATTTTGAGCAGTGTTATTCTTAGCCTAGATAGTGATAGAATAAGAAAAAATGCAAACTTAAATACTTTATAAAATAACTTCCAGTTGTGGTAAATTTACAAGCTGTATATTTCCAAAAACAACTGTCTCATTCAAAAGTTACTGAACTGTCAATAAAAACAAATCTACAAACGCTTTCTCGAATAACGTAGAATCCCAAAGAAAGGTCTTGAACAGGCTAACATCGACATGCAAGCAAGTCCAGAGGTTCCAAGCTTGCTTAAAACCACTTTTACATTAGTTAACAAAATCTGGAATACCCACTAGGGTAACGACCGAAAGAATGAAGCTTAAATCAAATTTAAAGATCCGAAGCCGAAACTCATGAAAAAACGAAGAAGAACTCTTGCAGGGCCGACATGTGATACCAAGAAGTTTCTCTCTACAAAAGGGTACCTGGAATGGTAGGGGTAAGATCAGTAACCGTTAAAATTGATTCTTCTCTGAAAGATTTGCTAACGCTCCGACAATATTAGAGAGCGTACCTGAGAAAAGAAAAGAACCAATAAGGGTTAACAAAAAGAAGAAAAGGAAAGAAATCTCCTAGGGTTCTATTCCGGGTAAGCAAAAGTAAAACCTTGAAAACAGAGTTAAGGCGGCAGAAGTTACGTTAGGGTCCTGGCATAGAGGGCTTGACGAGAAAAACCTGCAAGCAATAAAGAATAATGAGTATAAGTAAAATGTAGTCAAAATATTAACATGAAAGTGTAAAAGTATAAACAAAATAGAGGTAGGAGTATTCGGTTGAGGAATTTTACCTTAGAAATTGACATGGAAATGGCTCTGTCAAAAACCATGAACCCTTGTGCCGAGGACTAAAACATTTCGCAAATAAAAAAAACTAGACAATGAGACTATCGATTTATTAGTCTATGAACATAATAGGAAGAAGAAACAAAACAACATTAACCCATGTGTGAGTAAGTGAAACGTATTTCCTAGACTGTCACATAGAAGCTGGAAGAAAATTCATTACATGATCAATGTGATGGAGGAACTGTTCGCGAAGTCTGAGAGCAGCACCAGACGAATCGAGGAGCGAAAATGAATAGAACAGTTTGGAAAAGCGGTTATGAGAAAAGAAGTCATTACAGATAATCCTAATTCATAATAGCCATCGGATCTCTCACGGATGGATCGAGGGCAGAAAAGAACTCCATCTGTCATTATAATGCATGACAACTCGGAGGTATTGAATAAACTTGGAATTAATGATCTGAATTACAACTAGAATCTTCGTACGATGTAAAATCTTCAGAGTACTCATTCACAGCTTTAAGTTCCCGTAAACATAAGTTAGCTTTAAATCAGATATAAAGGTTACAAAGTATTTGGATTACAAATGATTTAATTCCATAAGTATTGAACTTATCAGGCTCGGTTAAAATGTATATATATATATATATATATATATATATATATATATATATGGAATGTATTCCGAGAACCTTGAGCACTGTTTTCGATATATATTTATAAGAGATCTGTATTAAGGAAGATTAAGGTACTTGGTAAGCGTGTTGTTACAGTTTTGTGACGTGCCTTATTGGTAAATGAGTATGTTGTATAGAAATTCGTTGTGTATAGACAATAAAAGATTAATGGTTTGGATAAATAAATTTTAATTATTATATTGTGTAGTAGTGAAGGTTACAATGAGGGTCATGTGTAATTTTGTATGTGCTGATCTTGGAGCTGACAAGTGTCCCTTAAAAAAATACTTTAAATAAAAAATTATTTACTATAGTAAAAACATAAATGATTATACATATTTGATTAGTTTTAATTAAAAGCATTATAAAACATCAATAATTTCATTTCACTTGGTTCATGAATACTACAACTTAGTATGAAAAAAGTGTTAAAATATTTCACTTTCACTTTTGGAGTTATAAATAAAATATTTCCATTATATATATATATATATATATATATATATTTCTTTTATAAATATTTCAATATAAAACTTGAATAAACTATTTGAATATATATTTCATATATATATATATATAAGGTTTAATGTTGACTTTGGTAACATATTTTAGTACTAAAAAAGTAATTAAATATAAAAATAATTTAGTTACTTTTTAATAAGACATAAATATATAATTCATTTAATTTTTAATATAAAATATAAGTAATAATAATTTAAAAAAATATATAATTTAAATAATAAAAAACTACAAATAACTTATATAAAAATAAAGATAGAAAACCACTCTAGTTTCATGTGTAATTTTTTTTTTCAAAAATAAATAGATAGTATGAAATGAAATAAAACAAAATAAAATAAAAATAAAATAAAGCATTAAGATTTGTGTGTGTTTTTTTTTATAAAGTTAAGGCTTGTGTTCGCAAAGAGCTACCACGATAAAGTTGATTTCCTCGTTTTCCATGGATAATTAGAATATCGCTAACCATATTTGTCAGTGAAATGTTAAGTGTAAAGAGAACCCTGCACTATATATTTTTTCAATTATATAATATATATTTTTCCCGTTGGAAATGAAATATTTTAGTAACAAACTATTTTGTTTGTTTGTTTGTTTTTTTTGTTCCATTTGAAATGTGTTTTGTTTTTTTATTTATACATGGTTGTGAGGAATTCACTCATCATAATGTTTTTTTCAATGATATAATATATTTTTTCTGGTTGGAAATGAAATATTTAATTAGCAAGTTATTTTGTTTTTTTTTGTCTTTTCATTATGTGTTTTGTTTTTTCATTTTATATATGGTTGAGAAGTGATAAGTGTAGAAATTATATAACTAATACGTTATACATCCAAGATTCTCCTTATCACACACTATTTGACTTCATGCACAATACAAAATCTCTTCTACTATTGATTATTATTTGCAGAAATTAAATCAATTGCATGCACACATTGAAACCATAAAAATTCACACATATGAACACAGTGTTTTTTTAACGGGGGAAAGCACGAGCTAAAAACCCCAACTTCATACGTATATAATATATGTCATAGAGATCATGTAACAATCCTCTAGAACTGATCATATCAAGCTCTCAGTACAATACAATCGCTACACACTAATCAGGCTCGATCTAGCAAATCCATGCACCGATCTTTGCCACCTGCTAGCCTGCCTCTACTGCGCAATCCCTGCTGAATATTGGCTCTGAATGAACTTGAATTGGTCTAGCCTTGCTCACGCAATCCTCATTGGCATTTCTAATCACTGTGTGTTGCAATTCATGCAACACTATAGTCACAACTAATAGTCAACCTGCTCTTTCACCTACCTCTCCACTGGTCTCCACTGAAACTATCCATGCATTATAGTTAACTGATGTATTCTTCAGTTGATTAATGAGTTAATAATTAGTGAATTAATTAATAATTAATTCACACCACTCTCACTAGTGTATCAATCAGTTAGACTAGATACAACTAGCTCAACTGTGTCTAACTGAGTTAAACTGAACACAACTCCACCAACTACCTTAATAACTCCACCAAACTCTGTCACATGAGTTCTAACTGAAGTCTCCATGCAATAGCTCCACTTAACCCTCAGGAATAGCGTAATTCCTTCTGTCAGCTCCTGTGCCACATCTGTGCACTTAACTGAAGTGCTCCAAGAGAATAAGATAATGTTTATAGTCCAAATATTATTAAGAGCTAATAATATTCGGCATATCTATTTTTAGACTGGCAATCTAAAAATAGATTCCACCCAATATGTCTAAAAATAGAAGTCCATCTATTTTTCCAACTTGACCAACCATCCACAAATAGCATCCTGCAACTCATAGAATATGATCGACATGTCTAAAAATAGACTTGCACCAAAAATAGCTTGCGAGCCCACTTAGTGAAGGCGACTCTTTTCACTAAGCTCATCATCTTGTTGCAATCTCAACACTCCCTTTCAACAAGATAGGGATTATCTGCCACCCCGATCCTGCCCCTGTGGTATTCGAATTTTCTCCTGGTAGGCGCCTTCGTCAAAATATCGGCATCACGATCCTTCTTAGGAATGCAAGAAAGTAACATGATCTTCCGCTACACACAATCTGCGGCCTTGATGATATTTAGGATGTCAATGTGTTTAGATCTATCATGAAATGTTTGGATTAGCAGAGAGTTTGATGCAATACGATAATGCAATATGTCACGGTAGGATCTAAGTGTGAGCCAGTTTTCTTCCAGGCAGGGATCTTCCTCATCCATATAGCCTCGCATCGGCCAAACTCAACGCCGCCAACCCACTCGGCCTCCGGCCCAGGCCCGAGTGCCACGGATATGCGCTACTGCTTTGCACGAGAAACTACGTCGACGATACAAAATCCTCAAGAAGTGCTCTTTACGTAGTTGGGCTCCAATTAGAAACGCATCAGATGAAATATGCCTCTTCACCTCTGCGGCGGTGTACCATAATCCATATCCGTGTACCTGCGAGATATCTCTCAACAATACATGCTTCCCCGCCTTCCAAAAGAGCTTGGTAGGCTTAACCATAGCTTGTGAAAGCTAGTTAACAACATAGCATATATCAGGTCGTGTATTGACTAGATACATAAGCGACCCCACCAACTGTCGGTAAACAGTGGCATCCACTACCTCTGCCGATGTAGCATCCTCTTTCCTCCAACCAGTAGGAAGAGGAATGTCGATAGGCTTGCAGCCATGCATGTTGAACTTCTCCAGTATCTCCCGGGCATACTTGCCTTCAGACACAAACAATCCATCACTGCGCTACCAAATTTCCAATCCCATGAAATAATGAAGGAGGCCCAAGTCCTTCATCTCAAACTCTTTTGCAAGATAAGCCTTGCATGAGAGTATTAACTGTTCATCACTTGTCAAAATAAAATCATCTACATAAAGTACAATGATTAGCAACTTACCCTCCACCACAATCTGGTATAGGTTCGGATCCGCCTCACTCTTGGTGAATCCAAGACCGGTGAAATAACTGTCTATCCGTGTGTACCAAGAACGAGGTGCTTGTTTCAACCCATACAACACTCTTTTGAGCCTACACACATGCGACTCGCTGCTGAAGATCTTGAAACCTTCGGTCTGCTCTATGTACACCTCCTCCTCAATGAATCCGTTGAGGAACACAGTCTTCACATCCATCTGATGAATGTGCCATCCCCATTTGGCCTTTGAGAGAGCCAGAGATACTCTGTGGAAGAATACCTTTGCGGCCAGTTGCAAAGGTTTCCTCATAGTCGATCCCCTCGATACATTAAACCCAGGAACAACAAATGCACCTTGTACTTCTGTGCTCCAAAATGTTGCTCCCAGCACCACTTTGTAGATCATCCTAGAACCTACTGCTTGATTTCCCTTAGGTCTTGAGACAATCTCCCGTACGGTATTTTTGATAATTAGATCATACTCTTCCACCATGCAAAAGAGAGATGCAGGGTCCTCCATAGCTTCCTCGAAAGAGGATGGTTCTATCACGATACACTTGCTCATCAGAGCCATGTACCCAGTATATCGGTCAGGTGACTGTCTCTGTCTACGTTTTGATGTAGGTGCTCCTACAATCTTCTCTGCATCAAGATTCAGTCGCTCAGCTTCTGTAGTGCGCTTTCGCCCTCTGATGGTTGGCGCTGCATGAGTGGTTTCTTCCACTCCATGAACCTCCTCTTGTGGCTGATCCACATCCTGAGGCTCATTCTTAGGAACTAATAGCTCCTCATCTGCATGCAAGTGTGGCTCCCTCTCAAGCGAACACTTCATGGCTTTCTACTCATGAAATTTGATATCCCGTCGCACAACAGTCTTCCCACTGTCTGGCAAATACACACGATAGTTGTGGGGTGTTTCTGTGTACCCCACACATATCCCAACCTCTGCGGTCGGCTCCAGCTTCTTCCTGGCATCCTTCGTCACATGAATGTAAACAGGTGAGCCAAAAATCTTCAAATGAGAAATATCAGGCTTCTTACCAGAAAACGCCTCCTCGGGAGTACTCATGCCAAGTACTGTGTGAGGACAACAGTTTTGCACATAAACCGTAGTATTGCATGCCTCAACCCACAAGTGTATGGGAAGGCCCTGATCATGCAACATCGCCCGTGCAGCACCCACGATCATTCTGTTCTTTCACTTAGCGACCCCATTCTGCTGTGGGTTATGAGGCGCTATGAGCTCTCTTCAAATTCCTTTTGCGCTGCAAAATTCCTTGAATTTGCCAGAGATGAATTCACCACCATTGTCGCTCCTAAGAGCCTTCACCTGCTTCCCCGATGATTTCTCCACCAGTGCCTTAAACTCACAGAACTTAGAGAATGTCTCGCTCTTCTTCTGCATGAAGAAGATCCAACACTTATGAGAAAATCATCAACAAATATCACATAATACCTCGTGCTGCTGTCGAAGCCATCGAGAAAGGCCCGCGTCATTATCCGTGTGAATTCTCTCAAGGATCGTCGTGGCGCGACTATCCTTCTCGTAAAAGGTGGCTTTCACAAATTTTCCCAAAGTACATCCCTTGCACTGATCTGACTGCACAAGTGTACCTTTGGGAAGCCCGGTAGAAATATGCTGCAAAATTTTCAAAGCACCATGGTGAAGATGGCCCAATCTCCTGTGCCATAGCTCGCCCTCATCCCGGCTCACCACTCCTTCTGCCTTGCCTGCCATTGCTGTGCAGCCATCTACTTGCAACTGATAAAGTTTCTTAACTCGAACCCCTATCCTCCGAGTTTCACCAATTGCCTTACTGTGCAGGAAAGCCTTTCCCTCGCTAAAGACAACATCATATCCCTTGTCTTCCAACATCGCCACAAAGATAAGATTCTTCTTCAATCCTGGAACATGCATGAAATCCTTCAAGATGAAAGGTTTGCTAGAATCCCTCTCAAAGGAAATGGTCCCGATACTAGTCGCACTGTATCTACCATCATCGCCCATCTCGATGTGCACTCCAAGATCCTTCTCATCCAGATTAGTAAACAAATCTTTGTCTCCGGTCATATGGAAAGACACACCAATGTCAAGAAACCACACTGAACCCATCATACTTGAGACCAAGCATGCGATCAGTGAAAAATCCAGTTCAAACTGCGAGGCTAAGGCCTCTCCAGCTGCAGATCCATCAACCTGCTTATTCTTCTTCTTCTGTGGACAATTAGTGTCGTAATGTCCGTGTTGGTGACAATGAAAGCACTTCACCTTGGACATGTCCTGCTTCTTTCCTTTCGCACCAGATTGAGAAGTATTCTTCTTGATCTTCCCCTTCCTTTCTTTGGCAGCCAAAGCGCAATTTTCTTCATCTTCATTCCTCGATGAAGATCCGTCCATGGTACTCCGCCTTATCTCCTCATGCACAAGATCCGCCCAAAGTTGCTCCCATCCTGGTAGTTTCTCTCGACCATTGACAAAGTCCTCATAGGAATGCCAACTCTTAGAAAGCCCAAGGAGAGCCAAGCTCACCAAGTCCTCTTCATCTACAGTAACCCCCACACTTCCCAACTCATCCCTGCATTGGACAAACTTTGTGAGGTACTTGGGTATACTGTCGCCTTTCTCCATTTTTATGTTCCTGAGTTTATCCTTGAGCGCCAACTTCCTCTGGTCGCTCTTGCTTTGGAAAAAGTCTGTCAAAGCTTTCCACATCAAGAATGGAGAATATTTACCATGAAGGCTGGACACTATGTGATCCTTCACACCTTCCAAAATAATCTTTCGACATTTTTCATTCTTCTTTTGCCATGTGTCAAGTGCGGCAGCATCGCTAGAAGCAGGTTTTGGAATTTCTGCATCTATGAACTCCTTCAACCCATTGTTCTCCAGCACCACCTCCATCCTGTCCTTCCATGCAATATAATTCGAGCTTCCCTCAAGGGAATACTCTAATTGCAATCCGTTGAAAGACATCTCAACTTCGACACCAAGAAAACACTACTGCAAATTCGAATTCCACCAGCACAAAACTCAACTGCTTCAATGATTTGCAATTGCTCCAATGATCAATATCGCTCTGATACCATGTATAAATTATATAACTAATGCGTTATACATCCAAGATTCTCCTGATCACACGCTATTTGAATTCATGCACAATACAAAATCTCTTCTACTATTGATCATTACTTGCGAAAATTAAATCAATTTCATGCACACATTGAAACCATAAAAATTCACACATATGAACATAGTGTTTTAACGGGAAAGCGTGAAGCTAAAAACCCCAAATATCTGTATATAATATATGTCATAGAGATCATGTAACAATCATCATACAAATCTGATCATATCAAGCTCTCAGTGCAATACAATCGCTACACACTAATCAGGCCTGATCTAGCAAATCCATGCACCGATCTTTGCCACCTGCTAGCCTGCCTCTACTGCGCAATCCTTGCTGAATATTAGCTTTGAATGAACTCAAATTGGTCCAGCCTTGCTCATGCAATCCTCATTGGCATATCCAATCACTGTGTGTTGCAATTCATGCAACACTATAGTCACAACTAATAGTCAACCTGCTCTTTCACCTACCTCTCCACTGGTCTCCACTGAAACTGTCCATGCACTGTAGTTAACTGATGTATTCTTCAGTTGATTAATGAGTTAATAATTAGTTAATTAATTAATAATTAATTCACACCACTCTCACTAGTGTATCAATCAGTTAGACTAGATAAAACTAGCTCAACTGTGTCTAACTAAGTTAAACTGAACACAACTCCACCAACTACCTCAATAACTCCACCAAACTCTGTCACATGAGTTCTAACTGAAGTCTCCATGTAATAGCTCCACTTAACCCTCAGGAATAGCGTAATTCCTTCTGTCAGCTCCTGTGCCACATCTGTGCACTTAACTAAAGTGCTCCAAGAGAATAAGTTAATGTTTATAGTCCAAATATTATTAAGAGCTAATAATATTCGACATATCTATTTTTAGACTGGCAATCTAAAAATAGATTCCGCCCAATATGTTTAAAAATAGAAGTCCATCTATTTTTCCAACTTGACCAACCATCCACAAATAGCATCCTGCAACTCATAGAATATGATCGACATGTCTAAAAATAGACTTGCGCCAAAAATAGCCTGCGGGCCCATTTAGTGAAGGCGACTCTTTTCACTAAGCTCATCATCTTGTTGCAATCTCAACAATAAGGTTATTCACCTATTACATTGTTTGAAGTCATCAAAATACTACTAATGTATGTGAATATCGGCGAGAAAGAAAATACCACTAATATATGTCAATAATGAAGTGGTGGCGAAGAATATTGAATTAAGTCTTGAGAATAGTAATGTGTGTAAATGATCAAATAATGAGAATATTATATTGGATGAAATATTATTAAATGATACTTATAAAATATTATTAATCGATACATATGAATAGATATGAATTTTATTTATTTATTTATTTGACACAAATGAGAAGAGATTTTATTGAATCTATGTCGAGTTACAACAAATACACAAGGATTCAATATATTTCCAATTATCTATGGGATCTTCCATTGAGATAATGACTAAATTCATAGGAAAAAAATGTGAAAGTATTTTCCACAAGTACTAGAAATAAGTCCCTTTACATGGTTACAAGAGTAAATTTTTGCATATAGTGAGAATAATGCACACAAGGATTCAATACATTTCCATTTTTCTATGGGATCTTCCATTGAGATAATGATTGAATTCATAGGAAACACATGTGACAATATTTTCCACGAGTACTAGAACTAAGTACTTTTACATGTTTACAAGAGTAAATTCTTTTATATTGTGACCATAAGTTAATGCACAAGCAATTACTTTGATCTGTCTAGGAGGTTTTTGTAGCAGAGAATCCACATGGAGCGGGGATACTAAAACCAAGTTAGAATCGATTTCACAATCTTGTTTTTCTTTATTGGATTTTATGCCCCTTGTAAGAGGTGGTTCCACTGCATTTGAGGAGAAGGATTTATCAGCATTGTCTCTGCTGCATGATTTTGCATGTATTTCTTTGATTTTCATAGCTTCCTTGTAAATCTTTGGGGAAGACTGCTTCATCTCTACAAGAGTGGAGGGAGTCAATTCCAATGCTCTTTTCTCAAAAGATGACTTTGGACCAGAAGGGTCGGCCTTTGGAGGGAGTTGTTGTAGTATACCTATGGTTGGATAATATGGAATACCTAGGGGTGTACCAGAGGGTATATTATGATGTAAAAGGGACCACAATTAGTTAGTTTAGTTTAGGGTGATGAATAAACAAGTCATAGTTAATAAATAAAGTGGTTAACCTGCATTATGCAAGGGATGACAAGAAGTTAGGAACTAATGTGATGTAAATGAAATAATCCCATGGTATTGGATGTATGGTATTGAGGGCCCATTGTATTGTATGTATGAAACCTTTATAAAGGCTAGAGACTCTCCATGGGAGATATGTTAAGTAGTGTTTGTATTGACAAGAATATGGCTTTTGGAGTCTTCTCCTTCCTTAAGGAGTAGTTGTATGGTGTTACGCTACCTCAAGGGTTTGATATAAATAAAGAGAAGCATTTATCGTATTCCTGTATTGGCTCTTGAATCTATTTTATTGAATATTTTAATTAATTTGCAAGTTTAATACAAATGGTGTCAAAGCTCTTTCTTCAACAAAGTGGGGCGAATTATTTTTCTCTTTTTATAGGAATTTTTGGGAAAATAGTGGGCGGTGAGTTTTCATATCAGATCTAGAAATTTTGAAGCATAATTTTTAGAAACAAATTTCATATCTGATATCCTCTCGAAAAAAACCAAATTATATATATATAAAATCATCTAAATCAAAGCTCGGACACAAGAGATCTCACTGATTTAAAATTAGTTATTTTTCAAAAAAAAAAGCTGACGAAAAATTGTGGGTGACATCTTTCGGGTCAATTTTTGGAGATTTGGTGTGGTTTTTCCAAAAACAAATTACAGATTTAAGTTCCTCTCAAAAAAATAAAAATTAAGTAAAAATAATAAATAAAAAAATCGCCTGAATAAGAGTATGAATGGAGGAGATCTCGCTGATTTAAAATCAATGATTTTTTCAAAATAAATTGTGATGGCAGGAAATTTGCAACGCAAATCGAAGTTCACAAAGTGTCTAGTTTTTTATTCTAGTCACATGGGAAGATGCAAAGTGATCATTCCATTTACAAAAATAGGTTATAATAAGAAGCGATATTGGTCGAGTTGTGACCATTTCAAATTTGCTGCCACAAAGTAAGTGATTTTTTTTCAAAACCATTATTCTACTTTAGGGGTTATAGTAAGATGTATTTTTTAAGAAAAGATGATGGTCCTACTATTGAAGAATTCATGAAAGAGAAAACATTAACATGTGAAAATACTGGATATTTTCAATGTGTATGTTTTTCTGAAATGAGACTAATAGATGGTGACAATCACTTGACCATAATCAACTAGTGGAACTTTTTGATGAAGAAATTGAAAAAGTACTTTTGGAAAAATGGTGTCGTCATGGAAAGAAGACTAATGAGATCCATAAAATATTATTTTTCAGCTAATATCTCCATATTACAGGTCCATGGATGTATTCACAAGGAGAAATTCATTGTTTCTATCAACCCTAGTTGCAAGCATAATCTCATCAATATCAAATCATCCAAAAGTTTGTAAGTCCCTCCACAAAATATTGAAAGCACAAAAGTTGATGGTGTGCATATTCAAATATTTAGGGGCTTGAAGTTTACCGTGGATAAATATGTGATACATTCAGACTTTTATGCTCTAGATAAAGATGGGAAAGATATTGCTTTGGAATATCCTTGGAAGGACTTAGTTGCTACAGTAAATGTGAATGTACAAAATAAATTTTTGAAGCTCTAGTACAGAAAGAGGAAAATTAGCTTGCAGGATATTTGCATTAGTAAAAAGGTAGAGATCGAGGAGGCACAAGTAGAAATCTCTACATGCACTGACACATTGGATGATGAGTCCTTGGTGGAAGATGGAAGACAATGTGGAAGAAAACTAAGAAAAAAAAGATAAGAAAGAACCATTAAAGGAACTAGACACCACTCAAGCACCATCATTTGAGGAATTGAAGAAGGAAACCCCGTCAATTAAGGCTTCGGAATATCACCACCCACATCGCCCAACAAGACTTCTATCAGCAAGACAACAACCAATAAGATGGAACAGGATTAGCAACAAGGAAGAAGGCACCTGGAAGACATACAAAGAGGCATGGCAATATACTCACAACACATCTACACATGGGAACCACAAGAACTAGTTTCCATCTCAGGCGAGCGAGGAAGTTGATAGATAGAGTGTTCACCTTTCCCTTGGATCTATGGATGCATGTGCATGATACCAGTGAAATAATCTTTTGAGTAGATATTATTATTTATTTTCTTCTCATGTTTTGGGGATGATACACGATTTAAGGGGTGTAGAATGTAGTATATGTTACGATGGATAGTATGGGGTACCTAAGGGGGTACCCAAGGGCATATTGTGATATAAAAGGGGACCACAATTAGTTAGCTTAGTTAATAAATCTCGTGAGTAATTATCCACATTAATGATGATTGTAAGTGGTGACCCTCATTATGAAAGGAGACCAAAATTAGTTAGTTTAGTTAAGGATGATGAATAAACGAGCCATAGTTAATAAATAAAGCAGTTAACCCACAAATTTATGAAAGGGATCACAAGTAGTTAGGAAATAATGTGATGTAAATGAAATAAGCCCATGGTACTACCCATGGTATTGTATGTATGGAGCCTATATAAAGGCTAGAGACTCTCCACGAGAGATATGTCAAGTAGTGTTTGTATTGACAAGTACATGGCTTATGGAGTATTCTCCTTCCTTAAGGAGTAGTTGTACACTTTTACCCTACCTCAAGGTTTTTATACTAATAAAGAGAAACATTCTATCGTATTATTGTATGGGATCTTAGATCTATTTTATCAAATATTTTAATTAATTTACAGGTTTCCTACACTTTTTCTTCATTTTCTATCGACGCTTCTTTATTTCTCTGATCCTCGTTTGGGGATTCATCCATAGGAGTATCTTCTTCTTGTTCTCGATCTTGAAGAGACTCAAAATAGTTTTTGTTGAAGGAAGGTTCTAGTATTGGATCTACTTCAACGTATTGTTTTGGGCTACAACCTTGTTCTATTAATTCCTTCGTCGCTTTTTTGTTGATTGAAAACTTGCCTCCTTCAAAACAAGAGCTTGGGTATGCTCATCTTTTTTTTTCTAGGGAATTTTTTTGGCAAAGTACCCGTGAGCATGATGGTTAATGCATTTGAAATGAATCCTTTTTCCTAGATATGGCTCCATTCTCCAATATTTGTTTTTAGGGCCTCTCGTAAACCTTCATTGAGGTTTACCTCAACACATATGCGAGCACAAGAAAATTGACTTCATTTTGGTTCTTCTTTATCAAGATATTGGCCCAACTTGTTCTCGATGTATTTTAATGCATAAAACACCCAAATATGAAGAGGGAGTTGTGTCATTCTAACCCACACTCGCATGCCAATGATCTCAAAATATAGATTGACATCAAGAGTCCACGGAGTGATAAGAGGCCTCTAAACCCCATGAAATATGGACCTGCTATAAAAATAAAATCTCTTTCCATTTTATTGAGAAACAAAAAGACATAAAAGCCCCTTCCAATTGCAAAGAAAATTACATGACCTTGAAGCTTGGGGCAGGGAAAATTTTAAGGATGGAAGTTTATCTTAAAGTTTAGAAACCTTGGAAAATATTACAAGTCCCCAATATGTAAATTGTGAAATTTTTTATGATATTTTTGTAAAAATATTTAGGTTTATAATTATTTTATATTAGTATATATAAAATTTTGGCTATTTTTAGCGTAAAATAATTTTATACTATAAAATGTGGGCGAATCAATTTTCAAAAAATGGGAAATTGGTGAATCTTTTTTTTTTTTGAAAAAGCATGGAAAATTAGCCCACATGCGAATATTAGCCCCTAAAATTTTCCATGGCTTGGGGGTCCATTGTTCTGTCATCCATGTTCCAACAACTTTTGGATTCGGTTAAAAGCCCATAAACTTGTCAACTAGTTCTTTTTTCTGAGAGAGCTAAGGATCTCATGCATGGATCCAAATGAGATATTTCTACTGTAGGGGTCACAACTAATTTCTTCACAATTTTTTTGTGGGGAGAAAAAGTCCCCCAATATTTTTGAGTCTGCACCAGGGCGTTGAATGCAACATCTTCCCCCATGGCACATTGAATATATATGTTATGCAAACACACCAACAAAGAGCTTGAAACTACGGGTTTAAGCATGTCCTTCTCAGTGATCCACGTTGACAACAGAAATGGATGAACCATAAAAAATCCACGCGATGTACCAGGTCAATAAAAAAATTGCAAAGTGGACTCATGATCTCCTTGGATCTATAAAAAACAAAGGCAGCTACGGAAACCCAATTTTCCATAGGCCATGGTTCACATAGCTCCAGTTCATTTATCCCTAGATCATAAAGAAATATTCCTAATTTTAGTCATCAGTATTTTTCACTAGTTGGTGATGACTATTTGTAACAGCCAAGTTTTCTAGCAGCTGATCTAAAAATTTTTCAAAATTGCCAGCTGGAAAACACCCATAAACTTTTTTTCGCTCTTACCTTTCAGTTCGCCCATGACGAGATGAAACCTTATTATCAACTCCTACCTAGCCTCAAGTTTACTACAGAACAAACAAAGGAACATGAAGAAGGAGAAGGAAGTGACCAACAAGAGGAGGAAGGATAGGAGCAAGAGGAAGAAAGTGTTGAACAACAACATGATAGTGATGAGGGTGAGCAACAAACTCATGATGAAGGGCAGCAGCATGGTAGTGATGAAGGTGAACAACAGACTCATGATGATGGTGAGCAGCCTTATGGTGAAGGGCAGCAGCTTGAACAACAACATCACAGTGGTGATGAACAACAACAAGGGAAAGAGGAAGAGGAAGAAAGTGCTGAACAAAAAAAGAAATAGGAAAGGGATGAACAGGGGCAGCCTTATAAGGCAAAACAACAAAGGCAGCATGACAGTGACGAGCAAGGGCAGCCTCAAGAAGAACAACAACTTCCTCAAGAAGAACAACAAACTCAAGAGGATGACAAGCAAGGTGACAAAGGTAAAGGGGCCATGCCTTCTTCTCCTAAAAAGGCCAAGCCCCAGACAACAAAGAAGAGAGTACCTAGAGTGGTCACTCCAAATGTGACAAGGGCTCTCCATAGTAAAGGAAAATTTCCAAAGAAGCCCATCATTGATTTGCCTAGGAGGAAAAGCACTAGAATAGCCACCCAAAGCAAAGGGAAGGGCAAGGTAGAAGGAAGTCATGAGCAGGAGAGTGCATTCGATATCATTCCAATCCAAAGCGATGATAGTGATAATGAGGCCCGGATTCTAGAAAACCTCTTGATCCATAGAGAAGGCCGAATTGATGCTTTGAAGGATGATCTTCATAGGGCAAGGAATTTCAATCAATTTCTGCAAGTCCAAAATAGGCAAATGAGTGTCCATATGGCTATTTATGAGACATGGGCAACTAAGTACAAGAAGGAGGCCTCCAAAGCCCAAGCAAGGTTGGAAGAGCTCATGGGCGAATTTGATGAAAGTGAAGGCGAAAATTAGCCTAAGCGAAAGAGGCCTAGAACCATAGGGCTTAAAAGAGCCCTTGAGAAGCAAACAAAAGAGGAAAATGCCCTTCTCCAATCTACTCCTCTCACTGCATTGTTTGAACAGGAGATAGAAAAAAATAAGGAGGTGTGGCTTGAGAGAGTCAATGACCATTTGGAGAAGAAATTGGAGAGGGAAAATAGGGATTTAGACCTTCAAAGGAGAATGACAGGGCATTACAAAAAGTTAAATCAGTTTGCCCGGCACAAGTTAAAGGCTGCTCAAGAAAAGCTCAAGGAGGCTAAAGGGATGCGCCCAGCACGGAAAGTGAGGAAAGAATCATTAGGACTTCATATTTTGGCCTCTTCTTCACAGCATGTTGCTGAGAACCCTTGAGGGTCATGCTCACCAATTTTGGGCGATTTTCGACATATTTTGGTTTTTTGGCATTTTTGGGTTTTTGGCCAAAACTCATGGGCTTTGCCATTTCAGTTTAGGGGATCGTCAAAGGAGGAGAATGGTATCATTGGATGCCATGATTTTAGGAGCACCCACTCAGTGATTTTCAGGACATTTTAAGATCATTTTCTCCCCCGAAATGGAGAAAAACGCCCGCTTTTTCTACACTCTGCCCGGCCTATCAGAAAACCTTATTTTTTGGTTTTTTACACACAGTCCTATTTTTGGAGAACTTACAGGCATCAGATTGAGAAAATTTCAGTTTCCCCAGAAAGTAGACACTCAAAGCTTTCTAACGAGCTATCATGAGCCTTGTTTTGACATTGGGAAGGTTGCCAAAGGTTGCAGGTAAGTCAGGGGACCTTTTGCTGATGTAATTTTTGAGTATTTTTGTAAAATTTGAACCTTTAAAAAATGCTTTTTCCTCATGTGCGTTTAGCTATTTTTGCACATGAGAAGTTATGAAAAGTCAATTTAATTCCCTCTTTTAGCATTTTTTAGATATTTTATGAGATATTTTGTGCCTTGGGCTTTGCAAAGCCTCAATGACAAGTTTAGATATTTTGAATAGGCCAATGAGAGTGCAAATTGAACTAAGAGGTTTTCCTCACTTGAGCCTATATATTCCAAAGGCTTTCATTGTAAACAAGGCTGAACTTGATGATAGAAGCAATATATATTCATATAAGCTTTGGAAGAAATACTTGTCTCATGCTCTTGGATAGTCTCTTGGATGTTCTTGGATGATGAAAGAGGATTGTTGTTGGATTCCATGACTTGGTAGAATGGTATAGTGTCTCTTTCTTTGTTTTGTTTTCTAGTTTTCCTTCATGAATCCATGTTTCTTGCTTGCTATAGATCAGTAGAGAACAAATTTGAGACATGCCCTTGGAGGCACCTCAAATTTCCTGTTTCTTCATAGCTTCCGTGTTTTCTTCTTCCTTAGTCACATTAAAGAATTCTTGATTGCTCTTTAATAACTTAAGGATATTGTTGCTCATTTCATTCATGGTTTTATGCATGCTAAGTATGATTTATGGTACGCCCTGCTTACTCATGGCTAGCTATAGCTCCATCCATGAAATTTCTCTTTGACTAATTAGATTGTCATTTGTTGAACCAAGGAGGTCTTGTTCCGATCTTGCCCTTTGCCTAAGACTATGTGATCTTGTTTTCAAAGTGCCCAATAACTTGAAGTACTGTGTTTAGGCGTTCCGGCATAGTGATTTGAGTTGTTTGTCTTTCTTAAGTGTTTTCCCCAAAGTCAGATAGCCATTTCCCAAAGTTAGAGGGTGATATATCTCTATGCATGGCTTGAATGTTTATTTCTATATATTGATTAGCTTATAGTTACATTTCTCATGATTAATGGTTTGACCTACCATGTTTATGTCAGCTATTAAACTAGTTATGCTTGAGATCCTTTGTTGTTCCCAAACTTGATGTTCATTTTATTCCATTTTTCCCAAAGATCCTTTCTACCTCGAATCAAATCGGCCCTTCAACAGCCTTGTATCACCATCTGATAGCTTTTTTGACCTTTTCGACCCCATAGCCCAGTTGATCTGACATCTTTTTACCTATCTCATATCTTTGATCAGTTTCATCCCTCACAACCTAAAAACCAAAACAACCTACTTCATAACTAGCCTAAAACCAAAACACAATAAGCAAACACACAGATATCCCTTACACATATAGAGAGAGCCCTCTCTGAGTTCAGGAAGGCTAGGTCCTTGGGCTCCAAAGACTGGTTTGATGTTACACTGTCATTTGGCTTGCCAATCAGCCAAATCACGGGACCCTAACACCTAAGACCACTAATTTTTACATGACATGACAACATCTCTTCCATTGAAAAACGATGGGTTGTATTATTTATTTATTTATTAGTAATTTATTTTAAAGTATTTTTATTAATAAATGTTGATTCTATATAGTTTTTGTATGTTTTTGGTTTTTTATTAGGAACGTATGTATTGAAAATATAGAAAATCCATTGTCCAACAGGTATACATTTTTAAAAAATATACCAGGTTTTCAAAAAATTATAATACGTTGGTTTAACATCCACAAAATATAATATAGATAAATTGAAAAATTCAAGCATTTCTCAGTAAACATATTATAACAATAAAAATATAAAACACATTTTTTTATGAATAAATTAGTAAAATGTAGAAACATCTACATCTATTAACACTTGATTAATTAAATTGTCTAAAACAAATCCAAAACTTTACTATGACTTTTTTAAAACTAGCATAGACGTATCTCAACTCCGGACCTACCAAGCTCAGAGAGGGATCAATTTTCTCAAAATGCAAACCTCATTTGAGAGCAAAACTTGAAAAAAGATTTGCGTCTTGAGAGACTTGATTCATATTTATGCATAGTAGAATTGGAGTTAACGATGAATTTATGATGGTTCTTAAAAATATTATCTATATTTATATAAATTTCACATATCTATATATAGAAATATTATTATTTCTTATTTTATTAAAACCATAATAATACATATAGTTACATAAATGTATTGCATTTTTTTTAAATATTTTTCAAGTTTTTAATTTATTTTTGCAATCTCATATGAATAGCATTGACGATACAATAAATAATTTAGAAAATATATGTACATATAAATTTTATTAATTAAATTTAAATATAAAGCTTTGAAATATAATGGTTATATATATATATATATATATAACCATTATATTTCAAAGCTTTATATTTAAATTTAATTAATAAAAATTATATATATATATATATATATATATATATATAGAAATATTTTGTTTTTAATTATATGTTTATCAACAAAATTTATTAGGTTTCTATATGCTTCTTAAATATATATTTTGAAAAAATAATGATCATGATATATATATATATATATAGATATTACAATACAAAAAATTGAATTAATTTTTTATTACTTATTACTTTTAATTATTATTATTATTATATCTAATATTTTATTTTATACACTATAATATCTACAACATCTCTTCTATGTTGAGCTAATACTTCATGTTTATAGTTATTTATGGACTCTACAACATGTCCTTCAAATTGGGAGACACACGCTCTCCAAATGTTACACTCATTTACAAATGCTACAACATTTCTCTCATACAAAACTACAGAACGACTTTATACCAAATAATTATTTAATATATAAAATATAATATTAAATACTTTGGAATCTATTTTAAAAGGAAACATATGCCCACTCTACTTGGCTTCTAATTTATTTGGTAGGCTTCATAGTGTTATGAAAACATGAAATTGTATTATTGATTGCATTAAAACATTTAATAAATCAAGGTGGGAAAGAGTTCACACAATAATTACTATACATACAAAGTTTCAGGCGTGTGAGAAAGAGAGGCTCATTGAAAGTATGTTTTGAAGTGTGCAAGAAATAGAGAGATGCATTGAGAAAAAGTAAGGGTTAAACTTTAAAACAAGAGAAAAATATCCATGCTGATGATACGTTTTGTATGTACATTGTAAACGAAATTATGAGATAAAGGTATAGATTTTGTAGAAATTATGATGTAGATTTGCAAATTTTCATGAAATTTTAATCAAGATCGAAAGACACATGTTGAGATTGCAACAAGATGATGAGCTTAGTGAAAAGAAGTCGCCTTCACTAAGTGGGCCTGCAGGCTATTTTTGGTGCAAAGTCTATTTTTAGACTATGTCTATTTTTAGACATATGGATCATGTTCTATGAGTTGCAGGATGCTATTTGTGGATGGTTGGTCAAGTCGGAAAAAATAGATGGACTTCTATTTTTAGACATATTGGGCGGAATCTATTTTTAGATTGCCGGTCTAAAAATAGATATGTCAAATATTATTAGCTCTTAATAATATTTGGACTATAAACATTATCTTATTCTCTTGGAGCACTTCAGTTAAGTGCACAGATGTGGCACAGGAGCTGACAGAAGGAATTACGCTATTCCTGAGGGTTAAGTGGAGCTATTGCATGGAGACTTCGGTTAGAACTCATGTGAGAGAGTTTGGTGGAGTTGATTGAGGAAGTTAATGGAGTTGTGTTCAGTTTAACTAATCTAAACATAGTTGAGCTAGTTGTATCTAGTCTAGCTGATTGATACACTAGTGAGAGTGGTGTGAATTAATTATTAATTAATTCACTAATTATAAACTCATTAATCAACTAAAGAATACATCAGTTAACTTCAGTGCATGGACAGTTTCAGTGGAGACCAGTGAAGAGGTAGGTGAAAGAGCAGTGTGACTATCAGTTGTGACTATATTGGTGCATGAGTTTGCACCACACATTGATGGAGATGCCAATGAGGATTGCGCAGTGCATACCAGGTGGATTCAAACTTATATTGGGCCATTATTCATCTTGGATTGCGTAGTAGAGGCAGGCTAACAGGTGGAGCAGATTGGAGCATGTGTTTTGTTAGATCTGAGCTTGTGTAGTATGTAACAATTGGAGATTGTACTGAGAGCTTGTGAGGAGTTTGTACAATGATTTTTACATGATCTATATCATTATAATATACATATAGTTGGGGGTTTTCAGCTTTAAGCTTTCCCATAAATACTGTGTTTATATGTGTGATTGTTTATGGTTTTAATGTGCGCATGCTATTGTTTATATTTCCGCAATTAATGATCAATGGTAGAAGAGGTTATGAATTATGCATGAAGCTCAAATAATGTGTGATCAAGATAATCTCCGTGAATAATTTAACAATTATTCAAATTTCTACATGGTATCAGAGCGATATTGATCATTGGAGCAATTGCAGAACATTGAAGTGGTTGAGTTTTGTGCGGGTGGAATTCGAATTTGCAGCAGTGTTTTCTTAGTACTTTCTTGGTGTCGAAGTTGAGATGTCTTTCAACGGATTGCGATTGGAGTATGCCCTTGAGGAAGCTCGAATTTATTGCCGGAAGGATAGGATGGAGGCGGTCTTTGGATGACAATGGGTTGAAGGAGTTCATAGATGCGAAATTCCAAAGCCTACTTCTGAGTGATGCTGTCGCACTTGACGCATGGCAAAAGAAGACAGCAAAATGTCGAAGGATTCTGTTGGAAGGTGTGAAGGATCACATAGTGTCCAGCCTTCATGGTAAAGCTTCTCCATTCTTGATGTGGAAAGCTTTGAAAGATTTATTTCAAAGCAAGAGCGACCAGAGGAAGTTGGCGCTCAAGGATAAACTCAGGAACATAAAAATGGAGAAAGGCGACAGTATGCCCAAGTACCTCACGAAGTTCATCCAATGCAGGGATGAGCTGGGAAGTGTGGGGGTTACTGTTGATGACGAGGACTTGGTGAGCTTGGCTCTCCTTGGGCTTCCAAAGAGTTGGCATTCCTATCAGGACTCTGTCAATGGTCGGGAGAAATTTCCAAGATGGGAGCGACTTTGGTCGGATCTTGTGCAAAAGGAGATAAGGCGAAGTACCAGGGACGGATCTTAATCAAAGAACTCAGATGAAGAAAATTGCGCTTTGGCTGCGAAATAAAATAAGGGGAAGAGCAAGAAGCATGCTTCTCAATCCGGTGTGAAAGGAAAGAAGCAGGACATGTCCAAGGTGAAGTGCTTTCCTTGTCCTGTACGGACGTATATGCAAATTGTACGCGAGAAGAAGAAAAATAAAGCGAGGAACTGTTTGGATCCTGAAATTTGGAGAGGCCTTAGCCTCGTAGTTTGAGCTGGATTTTTCACTGATTGCATGCTTGGTCTCAAGTATGACGGGATCAGTGTGGTTTCTTGACAGTGGTGCATCTTTTCACATGACATGAGATCGATATTTGTTTTCTGATCTGGATGATAAAGATCTTGGAGTGCACATCGAGATGGGTGATGATGGTAGATACAGTGCGACTGGTATCGGTACCATTTCCTTTGAGAGGGAGTCTGGTAAACCCTTCGTATTGAAGGAAGTGATGCATGTTCCAGGATTGAAGAAGAATCTTATCTCTGTGGCGATGTTAGAAGACAAGGGATATGATGTTGTCTTTAGCGAAGGAAAGGCTTTCCTGCGCAGTAAGGAAACTGGTGAGACCCGGAGGATAGGGGTTTGAGTTAAGAACCTTTATCAATTGCAGGTAGATGGCTACGCAGCAATGGCAGGCAAGGCAGAAGGAGTGGTGAGTCGGGATGATGGCGAGTTGTGGCACCGGAGATTGGGCCACCTTCACCATGGAGCTTTGAAGATACTGTAGTAGATTTCTACTGGGCTTCCTAAGGGTACTCTTGTGCAGTCAGATCAGTGCAAGGGATGTACCTTGGGAAAATTTGTGAAAGCCACCTTTCACGAGAAGGATAGTCGTGCCACGACGATCCTTGAGAGAATTCACACGGACGTGTGTGGACCTTTCTCAGCAGCTTCGACAGCAAAGCACAGGTACTATGTGATATTTGTTGATGATTTTTCTTGTAAGTGCTGGATCTTCTTCATGCAGAAGAAGAGCGAGACATACTCAAAGTTCTGTGAGTTCAAGGCACTGGTTGAGAAAGAATCGGGGAAGCAGGTGAAGGCTCTTAGGAGCGACAATGGTGGTGAATTCATCTATGGCGAATTCAAGGACTTTTGCAGCGCAGAAGGAATTCGAAGAGAGCTCATAGCACCTCATAACCCACAGCAGAATGGGGTTGCTGAGCGGAAGAACAGAACGATCGTGGGTGCTGCACGGGCGATGTTGCATGATCAGGGCCTACCCATTCACTTGTGGGCGAAGGCATGCAATACTGCAGTATATGTGCAGAACCGTTGTCCTCACAGGATACTTGGCATGAGTACACCCGAGGAGGCATTTTCTGGTAAGAGGCCTGATATTTCCCATTTGAGGATTTTTTATTCACCTGTTTACATTCATGTGACGAAGGATGCCAGAAAGAAGCTGGAGCCGACTACAGAGGTTGGGATATTTGTGGGGTACACAGATACGCCCCACAACTATCGTGTGTATTTTCCAGACAGTCGCAAGACTGTTGTGCGACGGGATATCAAATTTCAGGAGGAGAAAGCCATGAAGTGTTTGCTTGAGAGGGAGCCACACTTGCATGCATATGAGGAGCTATTAGTTCCTAAGGATGAGCCTCAGGATGTGGATCAGCCACAAGAGGAGGTTCATGGAGTGGAAGATACCACTCATGCAGCGCCAACCATTAGAGGGCGGAAGCGCACTATAGAGGCTGAGCGACTGGGTCAAGATGTAGAGAAGGATGTAGGAGCACCTACATCACAGCGCAGACAGAGATAGTCACCTGACCGGTATACTAGATACATGGCTCTTATGAGCAAGTGTATCGTGATAGAGCCATCCTTTTTCGAGGAAGCCGTGGAGGACCCCGCATGGGTAGATGCCATGGTGGAAGAGTATGATTCAATTGTCAGAAACAGTGCATGGGAGATTGTCCCGAGGCCGGAAGGGAAATCAGTGGTGGGTTTGAGATGGATCTACAAAGTGAAGCAGGCAGCTAACGGGAGTGTGAAGAAGTACAAGGCAAGATTTGTTGCTCAAGGCTTTTCACAGATTGAGGGGATCGATTATGAGGAGACCTTTGCACCTGTCGCAAGGTATTCTTCCATACAGACGATTCTTGCTCTCTCAGCGCAAATGGGGTGGCACATTCATCAGATGGATGTGAAGACTGCGTTCCTCAATGGAGTCATTCAGGAGGAGGTGCACATAGAGCAGCCCGAAGGTTTTGAGATCTTCAACAGTGAGTCGCATGTGTGCAGGCTCAAGAGAGCACTTTATGGGTTGAAACAAGCACCTCGTGCTTGGTACACACAGATAGACAGTTATTTCACCGAACTTGGATTCTCCAAGAGTGAGGCGGATCCGAACCTATACCAGATTGTGGTGGAGGGTAAGTTGCTGATCATTGTACTTTATGTAGATGATTTGATTTTGACAGGTGATGAGCTGTTGATACTCTCATGCAAGGAGGACCTTGAAAAATAGTTTGAGATGAAGGACTTGGGCCTCCTTCATTATTTCCTGGGATTGGAAATTTGGCAGCGCAGTGATGGACTGTTTGTTTCTCAGGGTAAGTATGCTCGGGAGATACTAGAGAAGTTCAACATGCATGGCTGCAAGCTTGTTGATACTCCTCTTCCTGGTGGATGGAGGAAGGAGGATGCTACTTCGACGGAGGTAGTGGATGCCACTGTTTATTGACAGTTGGTGGGGTCGCTTATGTATCTGGTCAATACACGACCCGACATATGCTATGCTGTTAACCAACTTTCACAAGCTATGGTTAAGCCAACCAAGCTCTTTTGGAAGGCGGGGAAGCATGTATTGAGATATCTCAGAGGCACATCGGGATATGGATTATGGTACAGACAGTCGGATGAGGTGAAGCTGTGTGGCTTCATGGATGTAGATTGGGCAGGGAGCCCAACGGACAGAAAGAGCACATCTGGAGGGATTTTCAGTATCGGGTCGACAGTAGTTTCTTGGTACAGCAGGAAGCAGAGATCCATGGCACTCAGTTCAGCAGAGGCCGAGTATATGGCAGCGAGTTTGGCTGCATGCGAGGCTATATGGATGAGGAAGATCCTGGTCGGGTTGTTCGGTTTACACTTGGAGCCTACTGTGATTTATTGTGATAACCAGAGTTTCATCAAACACTCAACTAATCCAGTATTTCATGATATATCCAAACACATTGACATCCGGTATCATCATATCAGAGATTGTGTGCAGCAGAGGATCATGTTACTTTCATACATTCCTACGGAGGATCAGGATGCTGATATCTTGACGAAGGCGCTCACCAGGAGCAAATTCGAATACCACAGGGGCAGGATAGGGGTTGCAGACAATCCATATCTTGTTTAGAGGGAGTGTTGAGATTGCAACAAGATGATGAGCTTAGTGGAAAGGAGTCGCCTTCACTAAGTGGGCCCGCAGGCTATTTTTGGCGCAAAGTCTATTTTTAGACTATGTCTATTTTTAGACATATGGATCATGTTCTATGAGTTGGAGGATGCTATTTGTGGATGGTTGGTCAAGTTGGAAAAATAGATGGACTTCTATTTTTAGACATACTGGGCGGAATCTATTTTTAGATTGCCAGTCTAAAAATAGATATGTCGAATATTATTAGTTCTTAATAATATTTGGACTATAAACATTATCTTATCCTCTTGGAGCACTTCAGTTCGAGTCACGGATGTGGCACATGCAGCTGACAGAAGGAATTACGCTATTCCTAGGGTTTAGTGGAGCTATTGCATGGTTGACTTCAGTTAGAACTCATGTGACGGAGTTTGGTGGAGTTGATGAGACAGTTAATGGAGTTGTGTTCAGTTTAACTTAGTTGAGCTAGTTGTATCTAGTCTAACTGATTGATACAATTAGTGAGAGTGGTGTGAATTAATTATTAATTAATTCACTAATTATTAACTCATAAATCAACTAAAGAATACATCGGTTAACTGCAGTGCATGGACAGTTTCAGTGGAGACCAGTGGAGAGGTAGGTGAAAGAGCAAGTGTGACTATCAGTTGTGACTATACTGGTGCATGAGTTTGCACCACACATTGATGGAGATGCCAATGAGGATTGCGCAGTGCATACCAGGTGGATTCGAACTTGGATCTGGCCATTATTCATCTTGGATTGCGCAGTAGAGGCAGGCTAATAGGTGGAGCAGATTGGAGCATGTGTTTTGTATGATCTGAGCTTGTGTAGTGTGTAACAATTGGAGATTGTACTGAGAGCTTGGGAGGAGTTTGTACAATGATTGTTACATGATATATATCATTATAATATACAGATAGTTGGGGGTTTTCAACTTTAAGCTTTCCCATAAATACTGTGTTTATATGTGTGATTGTTTATGGTTTCAATGTGCGCATGCGATTGTTTATATTTCCGCAATTAATGATCAATGGTAGAAGAGGTTATGTATTATGCATGAAGCTCAAATAGTGTGTGATTAGGATAATCTCGGTGAATAATTTAACAGTTATTCAAATTTCTACAACACAAACCTACTCTATTGCTCTACAGAATTCAATTCACAATTTAGAGCATCAATCGCAAACATGCAATGAGAAATAACGCACATGAACACAATATTTTTTCAAGGGGAAAGAAATCTGCTAAAAATCCCTTTGTTTACTTGCATTAATATGATGAATAGAGATTTATTACAATTAATTTTCTCAACTAAGCACAACCTGCAAGTGAATAACATATCTCTCTACTCACTGAGAAGCTCTGACTCAGACTTAGTCAATTTCTGCCTCTGATTGAGCCCCTATTTCCTTGTGCAATTCCTTGAGAAATTAGGCCCCTATTATTTAGGAAATTCCTCAAATTGATTGCACAATTCCCAAGGTTGGTCATATAACTACATGCAACACCTATACACTCAAGACTAGTATACAACTGATGTTACACTGCATTGGAATCTCCACCACAACTGGGGAACTCAAATTCTCTGCATGCACTAGATATTTTGGGTTGATTGATTATTTAACTGGATGATCACTGAGTTTTACTGAAGTCCCACCACACAACTGACCTTCCACTAGTTCCTCCAACAGTTAGAACTAGTTTAACTGAAAACGACTTGAAATACTTGACCTTGATTGCTACAAATTAGAAATCACACATTCTTAACTGAACTCTAACTCCTCTAACTCGAATTTACTGAGCTAAATGAATAAAAAGAGTCATGTCACCTCAATTAAATGCATCCAAGTTGTCTTCTGATGTGGAAATTCAAATTTTCTCAATTTAATTAAGGCAAAATCAAATTGAGAATTTCTTGCTACATTTTTCAACACTCCCTCAGCAAGAAAGGGATTATTAGCCACCCCTATCCTACACCTATGGAACTCAATCTTCCCTCTTCACAAGGCCTTTGTCAAAATTTCAGCATCTTGTTCCTCTATCAGAATATATTGAAGCAACATTCACTGTCTCTACACACAATCTCGTAAATGGTGATACATATATATATATATATATATATATGTGTGTGTGTGTGTGTGTGTGTGTGTGTGTGTGTGTGTGTATAATATCACCATTTATGGGATTGTGTGTAGAGATAGTGAATGTTGCTTCAATATATTCTGATAGAGGAACAAGATGCTAAAATTTTGACAAAGGCCTTGTGAAGAGGGAAGATCGAGTTCCATAGGTGTAGGATAGGGGTGGCTGATAATCCCTTTCTTGCTGAGAGGGAGTGTTGAAAAATGTAGCAAGAAATTCTCAATTTGTATATATATATATGCTTGGATCGGTCATGAAAAAAATGATTCTCAAAGAGTTTGATGCAACTTTGATTATCACATTTGGATCCATCATCTGATGATCGAAATCTGGATTGGGGGCAAAATTTTTCCAAAAATTCACAGTGCTCAGAATCACACCAAACTAGAATGACAAGATCAAACCCATCGATGGCAATTCAATGCAATTTGTTCCACTCAAAACAGAGACTGTATGAGAAAGTTAGAGCGTGTTGATCATCGTGTCAAACCGACGAATTTAAACAAAAAGGGGGGTCCAACAGGGTCAAAGGTCAAAAATTTGGGTTTTTCCTCCGACCAATGAAGTGTTGACACTTGTCGGATTCTGAGTGGTCCAAATTTCTGGGCACATGGCGCAATTTTATTGGTTTTTGTTTAACCAATGGCATGAAGACACGTGGCTAGCTCAGACGCCACCACGTACCCCCTTCCAAGGTCCAAATTTCAACTTATGGAAAGTTGGAATTTCTAAATTTATGGTTAAGTTCGAATTTTATATGGTGGGTCAAATATGTCATATGGTATAGTTTAATATATGGTTGAAATATCATATATCTATCATATGGTATAGTTTAACCTATGTTTTGAATTATCCACATATAAAAGGGTGGATATTATTATGGTATGGAAAAATTATTAACCAACGGAAGGGCAAAGGTCGGGGCTCTACCCCATGACCTCCCCCGCACCAACGCACCATAATACCACTACGCCAAAGCATTAGAACTTATAATGTAAGGTCTTTGACTTATACTTATTCTCATATGCTATGAGCAATGGAGGTAAGGAGCGGGATAGCCTCACGGGCCAACCCCCTCCCCACAGAAATTTGCGCTATGACCAGGGGCAAAGTTAATTCAAATGTGCGAGATTAAAGTGGTAATATGGGTTTAATTTCATAACACATGATTATTATGCCAATCGCATGTGGTTATGCGGACTAGTTAAAGTGCACCTGATTAATGCTAAAGTTAAGTTCAACTTACACTTAAAATAATTAAATTGTAGTTTATTTTGACGACATGTTTGGTGGAGCCCCAAATTTTGGCGCCACATCTAGTTTTGGTGAACTAACTGGAGTTTCTCCAGTTTTAGTGGGGTTTCCTAGGCTATAATTGAATGAGGCATAAATGGAGCATATTTCGACCAAATTGGCTCAAGAAGAGTCATTCCTAGATGATTTGGATGCTCTGAGAATGATGGTGTAGGTTGCAGAGCATTGTAGCACTTCTGTAAGTGAATTTTCCACTTTGAATATTAAAGAAGCCTAGGGCCACCAGGAGAGGAGGTCATGCCTAGATCATCTTAGGACCATTTTCAGAGCTTGAAGAGTCTATTTTGAGGTTTTTGAGTCTTATGAATCCAATGGAGCAGGTTTCAAAACCATTGGAGCACTTTAGGTGCATGTAATTAGAGAATTGACCATTAATCCGAAGAGGGCATAAACAATTGAAGTAGGTCCATGGAGATGTAGCCTAGGAGGGGTGAACTCTGTTATCAGGTATTGTGTAATGTGTTTGCTTTGTTTTGTTTCTCTGAAATTTACTTGATGTAGATGTGTTTTTAACAGCTAATTTAACTCATAAATTGCTCATAAAAGACATAAAACTTGACACATAAACCCTTTCACAATTGGCTAATTTGAGACGATCCTATACACATTTTTTGTTATACTGATGAGGGAGATAGCACAACAAAACTAGTTTTCCCATATTCAGATCAAGTTGGTATCAGAGCTACAGGTTGACTGTTAGCTTGTGTTTCTTGTACAAAGAGGGTGAAAATTCTTACAAGGTTAAAGCTCCAGAGGGGATAAGGAAGTCTTGTTGATGGAGATTCCCAAGTGGGAACAAGGAGAAGGAGGAAAGAGTTTCCACAAGCTCCAACTCAAGTTTTATCTCCAGAGATTTCTGAGGCTTTGGTAAGAATGCCTCAAGGAGGAGAGCATACAATTCTTACAAAATATGAAAGCTTCAAATATGTCAGAGATGGCGAGGGTCCTATATGAAGAGAGGGACTCACAATTTCAAGGTGAAGGCTTAAGATCTTCAAAAGGAGAAGGTTCTCCAATGAAGGAAGAAGGTAAAAAGAATGGTGATAAACCACCATCTTCTCCACAAACTTCACATTTTTCTACAACTTCGATGCAAAATGATGATGTAGAAAGTCCTTCCAAGATGGAAGATGGACATGTTTGTGCCTGTTTTCCACATGACGTGGAGTATGAGGTTCAATCAGAACCTCATGTTAAGGAGTTGAAAGAAGGGAGGAAAAGAGTCCAAGAGGACACCTTCAAAATCAGAAAGGAGTATGAAACCATCTTTGTGCCTCAAACAAGAGATGAGATAAATGGTAAGCATGCATATGCTCCTTATTTACATGCATTTGTTAATGTAAATTATTTTGCAGCCTTTCAAAGACACATCAAAGGTATTGGGTCTAAGGTATTAGGTCTTGGTGTAAATCAACAAGGCATCAAGAACCCAATACCGGTAAAAGAGAGACATGAGTATGAAGGATTGGGTTATGCGCCAGAAGAATGGTCTTCTAATGACAACTATATTGTATCATGTACCTTCTGTCATAAAAGAGGACATGAAAAAGAAAGGTGTTGGAATTGGCATCCAGAGCTAGTACCTTTTTGGTTCTCCAAATATAAAAGAGACTTGAAGATATCTCCAGAGAGAAATGAAAACGTTGAAGAAGAAGTTGATGCAAGTTCTTCTAGCCATGCAAGTTCATCATTTAGGAAGCATAAGCGAAAGGAAACCAAGAAAAGGTATACTCGTCCTATTCAATTAAATGCATCTCCTAAAGTAAAAAAACCTATTGATTTGAGTGACATGTTAAGGAGAATGTCTCCATGCACTTTTTGCAATTCTTCTAACCATCATCAATAAGATGTTTATGTCTCTTGAGATTGAGAACGAGAAGAGGAAAACTCAATCAAAGAAAAATGCATGTGAGCCAAGAAGATCTCAAAGGAAATTTTGCAGTCACTGTAATATCAGTGGGCACTGGAATGAGAAGTGTTGGAAATTGTTTCCACAACTTCATCTAGAAAAGGTAAGCAAGTCATGCAAGCATCAGAAAAGGAAGTGACAAAAGCAAAAGTGGTGCAAGATGCAACCAACCATGAAGCCACTTCAAAAGAAGGAAAATTTCAAGTAGAGGGTTCAGTCACCATGTTGGGTAAGAACTGTTTAGACTATTTGTCCAGTTGAAGATTGTAGGTCTTTGTTTTCACTAGTTGCATATCCCCATAGTGGGTAATTTGTAAAAGTGACAATTCATGAATAAATAAATTTCATGCAACAATTTTTTCTTTAGCATGTTTATGTTAGTTTGGCTTGGTGGTTAGTCAATTGTAATGGAAAATTTGGGTGTCAAGTTCTCCATGTGGTAAAAATGCATTTTTCTTTGATTATGTGAGAAAGCATTTTGAAAACTATTGTATGAGTAGTGGCAACATATTTTGTATGTACAAATGTGTTCAACACCCAATTTATACAAGTATTCACCATGTGCATCTTGCATTGATTTATGTCAAAGTATTTTGGATTTTATCCTTGATAAGGATTTTTGTAGCAAAAACAACAGTCCTTTTGTACACCACATGGTGCATGATGCCAATAAGTGAAAGAGATGGCGAATGCATTCTTCCAGATGTGGAATTTGGAACTGTGGAGGTAAAAGAATGGTCATTTCTTTTCTTGTGAATACTGATACTGAAATCATTGATGTAGTTAACTCAAATCGGCTTAACTTGATAAAGTGGTTTCCAAGGAGAAGCTTGTATCAAATGCATGTTTTTACAAAGGAGGAACACGATTCTTAGTGGGAAGGCCATAAGTTAGCTTTCCAAGCACTGAGGGAGCACTTTGGTACATCAAAGTGTTTTATCAATCAGAAAGCATCCATCAAGTGTTGGATTGGGTCAACACCAAAAGGGAGGACATTGGTTGAAGTGCCAAGTCATTTGCAAGGCAAGGCATGTCAGTGAACCCAAGTGGTTGTCATGGCAATTTTTCCAATTAGAATCAAATTGATAGAACTTGGGAAAGAGATGAGTATTCAGCTCTCATGAGATAACCGTCTTTTGTGGGTCCAAAATCTTGTCAGTGGGAAGGAGTGATCATAATCTGGATTGGGGGCAAAAATTTGCCAGAAAATAAAAGTGCTTAGAATCTCACCAAACCAGAATGACTGGATCGGTCCCATCGTTAGGAATCCGATGCAATTCGTTTCACTCAAAATAGAGTCCATATGAGAATGTTAGAGCTTGTTGATTTCCGTGTCAAAGAGGGTCAAAGGTAAAAAATTTGGGCTTTTCCTCTAGCCAATGAGATGTTGACACTTGTCGGATTCTGAGTGGTCGAATTTTGGGGCACATGGTGCAATTTTATTGGTTTTTGATGAACCAATGGCATAAAGACACATGGCTATCCTGGAGGCCACCATGTGCCCCCTTCCAAGGTCAAAATTTCAACTTATGGTTAAGTTCGAATTTCCGAATTTTATGGTTAAGTTTGAATTTTATATGGTGGGTCTGATATATCATACGGTATAGTTTAATCTATGGTCGAAATATCGTATATATATATATATATATATATATATATATATATATATATATATATATATATATATATATATATATATATATTTTAAACTATGGTCTGAATTATCCACATGTCAAAGGTTGGATATTAATGTGGTATGGAAAAATTATTATCTAACAGAAGGGCGGAGGTCAGGGCTCGACCCTGCAACCTCCCTCGCACCAACACACCACAATACCACTATCCCAAAGAATTACAAATTATAATGTAAGGGCTTCGACTTATACTTATTCTCATATTCTATGAGCGGCAGAGGTAAGAAGGGGCCCACCCCCCTCCCCATAAGACTTTGTGCTATGACCAGGGGCGAAGTTAATTCAAATATGCATGATTAAAGTGGTAATACAAGTTTAATTTGTTGTGTAACCAACTCAAAAAGAGAAGAAAAGAGATATAAACGCCTTAGAAATGAGCCACTTCGAGGGGGCAACCTCCAATACATTACATAAATGAACAATTCTTGGATGATACAATTCACAAAACCTCCTTTCTATATATAGGAGTCCATGGGGCCATAAGGTAATCCTAGTGGGCCACAATGTAATCCTAGCCGACCTAACAATAATAATTTAAGGGCACAATAATAACAAAATGGGGGTTACAAGGGTACAATAATAACAATAAGGGAGTTACACTAACAACAATAAGGGACTATACTAGTAATATAGGGACCTAACATGCCCCTCTCCTTCAAAAAAGTGTTGTCCTCAACGCTTGAGTAGCTCTGGGTGCTTCTGTATAAAATTCCCATCCTCCCATGTAGAATCTTCAGTGGGTAAGTTCTTCCACTTGATGAGATACTCTGAAATTGATCGATTCCGTAGTTGTCGAGTTCTTTTTCTATGACTGCTTCAGGTTCCAATATGATCTTCCCTTCCCCATCAAGTTCTGGCAATACTGTTTGAACTGGAAGATTTTCACCTATAACCTTCTTTAAGCATGAAACATGGAAAACTGGATGTACTCGCGAAGAAGCAGGAAGCTCCAATTTGTATGCCAAAGTACCAATCTTTTGCAACACCTTGTAAGGACCATAGTACTTTGGTGATAATTTATTATCCTTCTTTGCTTTCTTGAGGGACATTTGTTTGTATGGTTGTAGCCGTAAAAATACCCAATCTCCTACATCAAAACTTCTCTCGCTACGATGTTGATCTGCCTGTTGTTTCATTCGATTTTGTGCCAAATTCAGGTTATCCTTTAAGAGTTGGAGAACTTCTTGCTGATGCTCGATGTGATCTTCCACTGCTTGAACCTTCGAATTTTCCCTTAAAGATGATGTGATGGATGGTGGATGATATCCATAAAGTGCCATAAATGGGGTCATTTTTGCTGCGGTATGGAAGGAAGTGTTATACCACCATTCAGCGAGAGGTAACCACTTGACCCATTGTGTTTGTTTATCGGATACAAAACAACGAAGATATCCTTCCAAACATTTATTTACTATCTCAGTTTGACCATCAGATTGAGGATGATAAGATGAGCTATGAGCTAATTGAGTACCCAAAAAAGAAAATAACTCCGTCCAAAAATTTCCAGTAAAAATGGGATCTCTGTCGCTCACAATAACCCTTGGGCTTCCATGTAGCTTTTGAATTCTGTCCATAAATGTAGTAGCAACTGTACTTGCTGTAAATGGATGAGATAATGCACAAAAGTGTGCATACTTGGTAAGTCTATCAACTACCACCATGACGACACTCTTTCCTTCGGACTTAGGTAAACCTGTGATAAAATCCATTGAAATCTCCTCCCAACGTTGACTTGGAATGGATAAAGGTTGTAGAAGTCCCAGGGTCTTAATTGTCTCAACTTTATTCTGCTGGAAAACCAAACATTTCGCCACAAACTTTTGAATATCAGATTTAAGGCCATCCCAAAAAAATTCTTTCTTCACCCTGTGGTAAGTTTTTAAAAATCCTGAGTGTCCTCCTAAAGGAGAAGTGTGCAATTCAGAAGAATCTTTTGTTTTAGTTGGGAATTCTTACAAAGATATAAGCGATCTTTGTACCATAAGGAATCATTTTTCCAACTAAATGTATCAGATGTACTAGGATCTTGCTGCAACTTTTGAATGAGTATCCCTACATCTTTGTCCTTCTTCCATTCATCTCTTGCTTCAGTTATCCAATCTGGTTGGATAATAGAAATGGCACAAAGCAATGCTTCCACCTCTTCAATCTTTCTTGAGAGTGCATCTGCAACAACATTAAGCTTTCCTTTTTTGTAGATTATTTCAAAGTCATAACCCAACATCTTTGTGACCCATTTTTGCTGCTCTTCTGATGATAGTCTTTGTTCCAAAAAGTGTTTAAGACTATCATGATCAATTTTTACCTTGAAGTGTCTTCCCATTAGGTAAGTTCGCCATTTCTTTAGTGCATGCAGTATTGCTAACATTTCCTTCTCATAAATAGGTTTCTGTAAATACTTTCCTTTGATTGGACGACTTTCAAAAGCAATGGGTCTTCCTTCATGCATTAAAACTGCACCAATTCCATTTCCTGAGGCATCACATTCCACAATAAAGGTTTTTGTGAAGTCTGGTGTAGCTAAGACCGGTGCTAGGCACATTGCCTCTTTAAGACGTTTCAAAGGCCTTAGTTGCTTCGGGAGTCCATGAAAATGCATCTTTCTTCAATAATGTTGTTAGAGGTGTCTGCTATTCTCCCATAATTCTTAACAAACTTGCGATAATACCACTGTTAACCCGAGAAATCCTACATAGCTTGCTTTATGGTTGTGGGAACTTTCCATTCCTTAATGGCTTTAATTTTGTTAGGGTCCACTTTAACCCCCTCGTGAGATACAATATGACCCGGATATTCCACCTCTTGTACTCCAAAGAAACATTTGGACTTTTTTGCATATAATTGTTTCTCCCTTTGCAATAGTTTGAGCACTCACTGTCAACATGTTCAACATGATCCTTCCAAGACTGCTTGTAGATTAGTATATCATCAAAAAATACTAGCACAAATTTTCTAAGGAAGGGTTTGAAAATGGAATTCATCAACCCTTGAAATGTAGAAGGTGCATTGGTAAGGCCAAAAGGCATGACCAAAAATTCATAATGACCCTCATGAGTTCGAAATCTGTTTTTGGAATATCTTCGAGTCTTCATTCTAATTTGATGATATCACGAACGAAGATCCAACTTGGTAAAATAAATTGCTCCATGTAATTCATCCAATAATTCATCAATCACGGGAATGGGAAATTTGTCTTTAATGGTGAGCTTATTGAGCTCCCTATAATCCCGGACACATTCGCCATGATCCATCCTTCTTGTGTACCAACACTACGGGAGCGAGAGAAAGAACTTTGATCTGGGTTGAATTATACCCGCCTCTAACATTTTCTCGCAATCATACGTTCAATTTCGCTCTTTTGGAAGTAAGGATATCTATAAGGCACTGATGTTTGGAGGAACACTTTCCCCGGAATCAAATGAATAGCATGATCATGATCACGAATAGGTGGGAGTCCTTTGGGAGTTTCAAACACCTTGGAATGATTGTCCAGGACTTTTTGGACATCTACAGAAATAGATGATTTTGATGTTGGAACTTCTAGTGAGCATAATTGTGAAATTACGCCTCGTTGTTCTTTCTTTAGAAGCTTTGTCATGACATTATAGATTATTATCTTTCACGGCTTCCCTATAATACCCCGTAATTCAACTTCCTTTCCTTTTAAAAAAAATTTGAAGAAAAGTTCTTGAAAATTAAAAGCTACCGTCCCCAAAGATTGTAACCATTGTACTCCTAGTACAACATCGGCACCTCCCATAGGAATGGCAAGCATTGGACTAGTCAATACATATTCCCCCCATGGTTAGCTTGATATTATGGCATTTTTCCCGAGCAATTTATAGTTCCTCCATTTGCAACCATCACTTGACATTACGAGTGTTTGGGGTATAGGAAACAATTTAATTCCTTGGCTACCTTATAATGAATAAAATTATGGGTGCTACTCGAATCAATCAACACTATTACCCTTTTCTTCTTTATATGTCCTTCTATCTTGAGAGTTTGAGGAGTGGTAATTCTGCACGAGTGCATTACACGATATGGTCGGATTCATTTCTTCCTCTTCTAGGGGTGGTTCTCGGTGTATATCCTCTTCTTGTTCATTTTCTTCTTCTTCTTCACAATCTATGTAAAATAATTTCTTCTCGACACACTTATGACCTTTAGTGTATTTGCTATCACAAGCTGTAGCAAAGCCCCTTTGCTCTTTTTTCTTCAATTGTTGTGGTGTCAACCTTGTAGGTTATGGAAATCTAGGCGTAGCAACACTTCCTTCTTTATAGAATTGAGTGGTAGGCTTCCTTGTCGCCATAATTTTACATTCAACTTTTCTTGCCAACCTCGAATGCCTTCTCCAATGAATCGAGGTTCCAAAACGCGAACTTCATGTTGGATGTTATCCTTTAAAGTGCCTAGGAAGAGATCAATCCTGTGTTCCTCAGTAAGATCGAGTTACCCTTATATTCAATTTTTGGAAGTCCTCAATGTCTTGCCCACTAAACCCCTTTTTGTTTGAGATTTATCAATTGGGTAAAGAAGGTGTTGCTCTTTGTATCCTCATAATGTGCTATCATTTCCTCCGTAAAAATTGACCAAGTGACAATTTTTTTACGGGAGCAAAGCCATTGATACCATACAAATGTATTTTGTTCTAAATGTAAAGTTGCAATGCGTACCTTTTGCGTGTTTTGCACGTTATGGAGATCAAAATATTGCTCCATCCGTAGTATCCATGTTACGAGGATCCTTTCCATCAAACTTCCTCATATCCATTTTTGGAATATGGTGGTTCTTCCCGCCAACATTCGAGTTTATGGAATCATGATTAACATTTATTTTGTTCTCATCGGAGGTTCTTCTCCTATATTTCCGCCATTAGGAATCATTTACGGTTTTAAGCTTGTCATCAAGCCTTCCATGTATGCTTTTAGATCATTCTTCATGTCATCCATCTTAGCTTCCATGCCGAGCTTCCATGCCATCCATCTTAGCTTCCAAACCATTCATCTTAGTTTCCACGCCTTTCTTCAAAACTTCCATTTCATTTTTTGTTGTTCTTTAAGTGAGAGCGAAATTTGTTGCATTTGCTCTTGTAATTTTGACATGTCATGTTGCCATTCTTCATCTTCATGAGTAATAGTAGAGCCTTCTAAAGGCTTAATGGGTATTGAATTCTTTTTTAGGGGTCATTTCAGACTCCAATATTGATATCTATTCTACAATAGGCCCTTGCAATCAATTCAACTTGATTCTTCAAACAAGACTTATGCAATTCGGGAAAAAAAATACACACCTTTTACTAGCTTTGAGGAGCTCGATATTGAAATTGTATTATCTCTGTGGCTAGAAAATCTTCGATATCTGAAATTCAGCCCTGTAGTAGCCCTCTGAAGCTTCCTTCAAATGCCATAGGTCTGACCTGATTTTGATGCTCCAAGACAAAGTTGTGTCCAATCTCCCACAATGACCTAGTCGGGAATCTGGTTCGTTAGAGCAGAACTTGCTACGACTTGCCACGTGTCACTGTTTTGTCCTTTGTCTCTGAAATTGATAGTGAAGAAACTACAGGCAGTGTAATTGTGACCACTTTTGAGCGGCACTCCAATCCAATCTTCGAGAGAGAGTTATTGAAAGTTTCCCACGATCACCTCTTTGAGATGAAATTCAGGAGCCTGAAAAAGCACTACCTTCCACAGATCATATCTCCAAAAATATTGCGAACCAAGTTCTGAAATTTTTTGAAGAATTTCCTCAGGATTTCAGCTTCACACCACATGAATTTCAGACTCTGACCCTTCGTACAAAATTTTTTATAGCGCAAATGCCACGATGACCTGTTTATGAGCCTGAAAAAATACCTAACTTCCACAGATGATATCTCCTCAAATATTGCGAACCAAGATCTGAAATTTTTAGACAACCTTCCTCAAGATTTCAGCTTCGCACCCTAAAAATTTCAGCTTCTGAAGCTTCGTAGAAAAAAAGTTATAGTGAAACTGCCACGATGACCTGTTTGGAGCAGCGAAACCCTAGAATCCAAAAGCTCTGATACCAAATGTTGTGTAACCAACTCAAAAAGAGAAGAAAAGTGTTATAAACGCCTTAGAAATGAGCCACTTCGAGGGGGAAACCTCCAATACATTACATAAATGAACAATTCTTGGATGATACAATTCACAAAACCTCCTTTCTATATATAGGAGTCCATGGGGCCATAAGGTAATCCTAGTGGGCCACAATGTAATCCTAGCCGACCTAACAATAATAATTTAAGGGCACAATAATAAAAAAATGGGGGTTACAAGGGTACAATAATAACAATAAGGGGTTTACACTAACAATAATAAGGGGCTATACTAGTGATATAGGGACCTAACATAATTGCATAACCCATGATTATTTTGCTAATCGCATATGGTAATGCGGGTTAGTTAAAGCGCGCCTGATTAGCACTAAACTTAAGTTTAACTTGCACTTAAACTAATTAAACTGCAGCTTAATTCGGTGACATATTTAGTGAAGCCCCCAATTTTGGCGCCACCTCTAGTTTTGGTGGACTTAACTGGAGTTTCTCCAGTTTTAGTGGGGTTTCCTAGGCTAGAATTGAATGAGGCATAAGTACTGGAGCATATTTTGACCAAATTGGGATCAAGAAGAGTCATTCCTAGATGATTTGGATGCTCTCAACATGATGGTGCAGATTGCAGAGGCGTTGGAGCACTTCTGTAAGTTATTTTTCCACTTTGAAGATTAAAGAAGCTTGGGGCCACCAGGAGAGGAGGTCATGCCTAGATCATCTAAAGACCATTTTTAGAGCTTGAAGATTCTATTTTGAGGTTCTTGGGTCTTATAAATCCAATGGAGTAGGTTGCAAAGCCATTGGATCACCGTAGGTGCATGTAATCAGAGAATTGACCATTAATCCAAAGAGGGCCTAGCCAGTTGAAGCAGGTCCATGGAGATGTAGCCCAGGAGGGGTGAACTTCGTTATTAGCTATTGTGTAATGTGTTTGTTGTGTTTTATTTCTCTAAAATTTACTTGTTGTACATGTGTTTTTAACAGATAATTTTACTCATAAATTTCTCATAAAAGACATAAAACTTGACACACAAACCCTTTCACAACTGAATAATTTGAGATGATCCTAAACACATTTTATTATACTAATGAGGGAGATAGAACAACAAAAATAGATTTCTAATATTCATATCATCTGACCAAACAGTCCCATGAGTATCTTTCTCATCCATATCACCTCACATGTTGCTTTACTTGCATCCATGTATTCTACTTGTGTCGAGATGAGTGCCAAAAACCTTTGCCTCATGTTGTACCAGGAAATCGCTGCGAACCCAACACTAAAAATTTGACCCGATGTACTCTTTTGGTTTTGATGGAATCCCTGCCCAATCTGCATTTTTGAAGCCACACAGCTTCACTCCATTTGTTCATCTGTACCATAGTCCAAACTGGGTAGTGCCTCTGAGCTACGTAGAACATGCTTAGCTTCCTTCCAAAATAATTTGGTTGGTATAACCATATCTTGGCTCAACAAGTTGATCGCATAGCATATATGCGGTTATATGATCACAAGATACATTAGTGAACCCACTAGTCGTCGATAAATGGTAGCATCCACTTCTTCACTTGAAGTGGCATCCTCCTTCCTCCGGGTTCATCGCTAGAGGTGTCTCCATGGGTTTGCAACTTTCCATGAAAAATCTTTGAAGTATCTCATTTGTACACTTACCTTGAGACACAAATAGTTCCCCATCGCCTTACCATACTTCCAACCCAAGGAAGTAGTGCATGAGACCCATTTCCTTCATTATAAATTCTTTTACAAGGTCCTCCTTGCAATATCTAATTAGTTGCTCATCATCAGTTAAAATCGAATCATCAACATATAGGACAATAATAAGAAATTAACCTTCTACCAAGATATGATAGAGGTTTGCATCTGCTTCACTTTTGGTGAATCCAAAACTGGTGAGATAGCTATCGATCCTAATGTACCAAGCACAGGGTGCTCGTTTAAGACTGTACAACGCTCGCTTGAGCCTACACACATGATTCTCCCGATAATATTTCTCAAAACCTTCTCATTCCTCGAAATACACCTCCTCCTCCTCGATAACCCCATTGAGGAATGCAATTTTTACATTCATCTAGTGGATATTCCACCCCATATGTGTTGCTAGAGAAAGAATTGATCTAATGGAGAGTACCTTTCTATATGAGCAAAGGTCTCCTCATAGTCAATTCCCTCAACTTGAGAGTACCCCTTTTCCACAAATTTGGACTTATACTTCTCTATGATTATGTATGTTTCATGCTTAACCTTGAAGATCCATCTCGAACCCACAAGCGGTTATCTCTCGTTATTGGGACCACTTCCAAAACGAGGTTTCTTTACTGATGGATTTGTATTCCTCCACCATTGCATCAACCCATATAGGTGTCTCTACTACTTCCTCGAAAATAGGATGGCTCAGTCTCTACAAGCTCAGTCATTAGAGCCATGTAACTGGTGTATCGATTAAGTGACCTTCTTTGTATGCTCAAATTTGAAGGAGCTCCCACATTATCCCTCGCAACCTACACAAGTATATCAGTTTCAGTGGTCCTTTTTCTGCCTTCTCTCGATAGTTCTACTTGAGTGGTTTTCTCCACTCTCTTCTCCTCAATTTGTGGTTGTTCCACAACTTCCTAAGGCTCCGCAGTTGGAGCTAAAAGCTCCTCTTCTGGTGGTATCTGAATATCCCTCTCAAGATATAACCGCATCACTTTCTCCTCATCAAATTTTAGATCCCTTCACACAACTATCATTTTTAGGGATGTATAGTACACATGGTAGTATGGGGATTTTAAGTGTAACCCAAAAATACCCTTAATTATGTTGTTGCATCAAGCTTCTTCCTTTATTCTTTGGATACATGGAAGTAGACAAAGGCTTCAAAAATATTGAAGTGTGACACATCCGTTAATTTCTCCCTGAGAAAGCCTCCTTTGATGTAATCATGCCTAGAATATGATGAGGAATCTGGTTCTGCAAATAGACATTTTTGGTGCATGCATCTACCCACAATTGCAGTGGTAGGTCTTGGTCATGCAACACCGCCCTTGGTACTTCCACAATTCTACGGTTCTTTCTCTCTACCACCCCATTTTGTTATGGATTGTGGGGTGTTGTCAACTCTCATCAAATGCCTTCTTTCGTACAATTTTTTTTGAATTCATTCGACACATACTCACCTCCATTATCACTTTTGAGAGGCTTCACATTCTTGTCAGTTTCTCTCTCAAACATTGCCTTTAACTCTATGAAATTGGATAGTGTATCCTCATCCTTCCACATGAAGAAGATCCATCACTTTCATGAGAAGTCATCAATGAAAATGACATATTTGTTTCTGGAAGTGGAAGTTGTCGAGAAAGGTCCACAGACATCAAAGTGGATCCTTTCCAGGATTGCATGTGCTTTTTTGTCATGATCATGGAATTTTTATTTTGTGTACTTCCCCAAGGTACTTCCTTTGCATACATCTTGTTTCTCAAGTGCTCTTTTGGGGAGGCCTGTGGTTATTGGTTGCATAATATTTTAGGCATAATGATGCAAATGGGCAAGTATTTTATGCCAAATTTCACTGGCATCGCAGCTCTGCACCTTCTATTCCTTAGTGCTTAATGCAACACAATCTTCCACATCTATCTTATAAAGGTTCTTCACACAAACCCCAATCTAATTCACCTGTCTCGTGGCTATGTGTCTCAGGGATTCCTTTCCTTTGCTAAAGATCACATCATAACCACAGTCTTCCAAAACTGCATCAAAGACAATATTTTTCTTTAGGCCCAAAACTAACATGACATCCTTGAGCCTTAGAGGGTAGCTTGACTCCCTCTTAAAGGTGATTGTACCAACGACGGTCATGCTGTACTTTTCATTGTACCCTAACCCAATATGCATCTACAAAATTTGTCCTTTAGATCACCGAAAAACTCTCTACACCCTGTCATCTGGAGCGATGCACCTGATTCCAAGTACCAAATGCTCCCCATCATTGTGATGGTCATGCATGAAATAAGGTTAAAGTCAAGCTCAAACTGTGAATTCAATGCTTCACCTGTTTCTCCTCCTAAGGATTCCTGCTTGCCTTATTGTGTGGACACTTTGTGGCAAAGTTCATGAATTCATGAAAATGGAATCATTTAATTTTGGAAAAATATTTCTTCTTTCCCCCTTGGCAGGACTCTGGTTTGGATTGAGATTTATTCCTTTTTCCCTTATTTCCTTTTCCAACCAATGCAAATTTGTATGCATCCTCACCCTTGGATGAAGTCCCATCTTTGGTATTTTTCCTTATTTCCTCTTGTACCAAATCAAACCATAACCATTCCCAATTCAACAGTTTCTCCCTCCCATTCATTGAATCTTGGTAGTTCTGCCATCTCTTGGGAAGGCCTAGAAGGGTTAGGATTACCAAGTCATCCTATTCAAAATTAACACGAACCCCTCCAAGTTCATCAAAAACTTGTGTGAACCTACTTAGATACTGCAGAATAGTTGCATTCTTTTGCATCTTGATATTTTGAAGTTTATCCTTGAGTGCAAGCTTCCTGTGGTCATTGTTATTATCATTTTCAGTTCTTTCCACATGGTGAATGGAGTTTATTTTCCATGGATATTTGAGACAATGTTATAGGATACTCCCTCTAATATTATTCTCCTCACCTTGGCTACATATTTCTATCTGCGAGAAAGGTTTTGGGCATCGAGATGCCCGTGATTTTGCAACATTTGTCTCGATGTATTCTAGCAATCCATTTTCATTTGATACCTCCTCCATGTGATCCATCCACGTGATGAAATTAGAGCTTCCTTCCAAGGAATAATTTATCCTCGACGCGATTGCAGGGAAATCTTCTCATCTCTAAATAGGTCCTGATACACTGAACTTCAAATTCAAACCTCCTAAGAAACAACTTAGAAATTCATTCTCTTATGTAAATCTTGATTTGATACCATGTATAAATTAAATTTATAGCTTCTCATGAAATTTTAATAAAAAAAAAAAGACACAAACCTAGTCTACTTCTCTACAGAATTCAATTCACAATTTAGAACATCAATCACAATAATGCAATGATAAATAACACACATGCACATGGTATTTTTTCAAGGGGAAAGAAATCTTCTAAAACCCCTTTTTCTGCTTGCATTAATCTAATGAATAGAGATGTATGAGAATTTCTTTGATCAACTGAGCATAACTTGCAAGTGAATAACCTATCTCGTTGCTCACTAAGAAGCTCTAACCCAGACTTAGTCAATTTATGCCTCTGATTGATCCCCTATTTCCTTGTGCGATTTCTTGATAAATTAGGCACCTATTATTTAGGAAATTCTAAAATTGATTACAGCGTGCCAAGGTTGATCATTTGATTGCATGCAACACTTGTACACTTAATACTAGTCTACAATTGATGTTACATTACATTGGAATTTCCACCATAGCTTGGGAACTCGAATTCTCTTCATGCACGAGATATTTTGGGTTGATTGATCAATTAACTAGATGATCACTAAGTTTGAATAAAGTCCCACTTCAAAACTAACCTTCCACTCGTTCCTCCAACAATTAGAACTAGTTTAACTAAAATCAACTTTAAATAAATGACCTTGTTTGCTACAAATTAGCAATCACACATGCTTAACTAAACTATAACTCCTCCAACTCGAATTTACTAAGCTAACTGAGTGAAAAGATCCATATCAACTTAGTTAACTACATCCAAGTTGTCATTTGATGTGGAAATTCAAATTTTCTCAATTTAATCAAGGCAAATTCAAATTGATAATTTATTGTTTCATTTTTCAACATACTTAATTGTATTAACAATGATATAAAGGTGTTTGTGGGGCACATAATAGAGGGTGATGGGTTGTTCTGTTAAGGCACTCCATGATATGAAGGTCATCAATTCAAAAGTCCATGGGAAAAAATCCAACCATGTTAAGGGTTGGTGTGGCCCAAGTCAGGTACTATCCCTCGATGATTTTGATGGCTTAGATGCCCCTAGGTTTTTGTTTCTCAAGCCAAAGGTTAAGCACACAATCATCTTAAGACTCACAAAAATACATAATTACATTTTTTTTGGTAAATTAGTCTATTTCTATTAAAGGAGCGTATAGTACTGAAGATGAATTAAAAAGCAAAGTGAAGCTAGATAACTGGGGACAGGAAATGAAGAGAATTCAACCTCGGTCTCGTGGGGGCGATTAAGAGAGAGACAAGAGATACAGATAGAGTAGCAAAGGATCCACAAGGCAAACATTGGAAACTACCCTAAGTGGGTTGTTTCCTCGGTACAAATATTTTTTTCCTTTCTTTTTTTGAAACTACGAGCGAGCCATCCCGGGGTTGTTGGGCTAGTACCACTTGGAGTCCGTTGGTGTTTGGAGGAGAGGTCTCCTTATCCAGAATCTAAGGAGGAGGTTTCGTGAGACCATTTTTGTGCATTCGAGGGACCGAGTGGGCATATCGAGTGCGCGAGGTCGAGTCCTTTTCTGCTTTGTGACCTCCACATCTGCTTCGATCTCTTCCTCATCCAAACTGAAGGAACTGATGTCATCCATAGGTGGCGAGACATAAGGTTGCTAGCTTTTGGAGTTTTATTTGCGAGTTCTCTTCTTCTTTTGAGCCTGGAAGGAGGAGCATGAATTCTGAAGGTGTCCTGTTTGGTGGTAGTGGCGGCATCTGAAGGCAGTATTCTCATAATCCAAGGTTTGTCTCCAATTGAAGTCTCCCACTTTGAGAATGATTTGATCTAGAAATACTTTGTTGATGTCTATTTCAATGCATATTCTACCAAAGGTGTATATGCCTGATTCACCCCTGGTGGTGTCTGTGGCTAGAAAGTGGCCTAGAGAGTTGCCGATTCCTTGAAAGACTGAATAGTGCCATAGAGGGGTTGGTAGATTTGGGAGCCTGACCCAAATAGGAAGCTCGGTGATGCCAATCGTGGAGAGGTCGAAATATGGGAACCATGGTGTGAGGAATAACCTAGCTTTCCCCCAGAACCAAGGTCCTCCTGTTAGAGCTTTTTGATAGTCCTCCTCGAAAGCAAACAAGAGTATGAAGAAACCCTTTGAGTAGAAGAAAATCCGGGTGTTATTGGTCCAAGCAGAGTGAACCCATTGATAGAGATCTGTTGAGCATGGCCATAATCCGTTGAATAGACAGATTATGGCTCTTTACGCATACTTGTTGAAGCGATCATCCACTATTGGGTGGGAGATTTTGATTGCTCATACATATTCCATTTTGTCCACTAAAAAAGGCTCGGGAACCTCAGGAGGAGGAGAAAATTTCTTGGGGTGTTGTGCATGGATAGCATCCTTGTAGGAGAAAGCTTGCATGGAGGAGGGCTGCGCAGAAGCTCCTCCTCGCAGATGGAGGGACAAAACTAGAATAGCATTTTTCTCAATGTTGTAAAAAGAAAGCGGGAGGGGGTTCTCGAGCTATTTACCTCTTTATAGGAGTCGTTTGGAGCAACAAAGTTTTAGGCTTGTTGACTTAATTGTAAAATACACAAGAGGTATTCGTAATAATAATATATTATATATAAAATGTATATGTGATGATAAAATTTTACAATGAGGCCCTGCTTATATACCTATGCAGGTGGCCTTTCATGAATGGTCATGTCTTTTTAGACATGCCCTTTCACTAACTAATGAATATTTAAATAACCATTATCTAGATTATTTATTATCTACATTTATTGTATTTATTATGAATTATATTCATAACATTGACCCTTCCTTCAAAAGCTTTGTCCTCAAAAATATATGTTGGAAATTGTCTTCATGTTGTGGTTTATCATTTTGACATATGTAACTTGGTGTCTCTCATCTTAACCCAACAACTTTATTCACTTTTGCTTACGTTTTTTTTAATTTAATTATTATTATTTTTTTAATAGACAACTATATTATATTATAGTTTGTATTTTAATTGTATGTTTAACTATGTCATGAGCTTAACCAGACTCACAAGATTGATGACCCAAATTAAAAAAAGGCACATTGTTTCTGGTTGACACCCAAGCGATATCAAATGTATAGTCAAACGAATAATCAAACCATCCTTAAAATCGAAATGGTATGGCAAGAAAGTTGTAGGCTTGTTGACTTAATTGTAAAATACACAAGAGGTAGTCGTAATAATAATATATTATATATAAAATGTATATGTGATGATAAAATGTTACAATGAGGCCCTGCTTATATACCTATGTAGGTGGCCTTTCATGAATGGGCATGTCTTTTAGACATGCCCTTTCACTAACTAATGAATATTTAAATAACCATTATATAGATTATTTATTATCTACATTTATTGTATTTATTATGAATTATATTCATAACATCGTTGCATGACGAAGGGATCCTCGGCTTATGTTCGAGGACATGCGTATACTTTGGACCGGATCTGCAGATCGCACCCAACAGAGCTGTGTTTTTCCGTTGAGGAGTATGATCTGGATTTGGAAGGAGGGTGTAATGTCTACTTGTTCGAGAGAAGTGCCGTGAACCAAGGGTCCATAAAAGAGTGGAGGAAGGCTGTGAGTGGTCGATTTTTCCATGTTGATGGCTTTCAATGGGGAGTTGATCTGATTTACGCAGCTGTTGATGGGGTCCTTCATTCTGAAGCCTCTCATCTTGAGATTTGTGTAGGATGCGCCTATGACACATCGCTGGGATTGGGCCTAGTTGGAACCAGAAGCTAAGATGGGCGGAGCCAGCCATCCTTCAGAGCCTCCCCATTGCGGAAAAATGGTCGTCTCGGATACGTGCGCGAGAACGTCGAATTTAGTTTGTCCGGCACATCCCCTGATGGATCTAGGGAGTTGTGGGAGCCTAAGTAAGCTCATCTTTGTAGATCCGAGCCACCGTCGACCCTTTCGCGCGTGCGACTCAATGTAATAGCTCCTACCTCTCTCCATTCACGCACGTGGTTGCCTCTGAGGAGGCACTCCTTCTTGTAGCGGAACTTTGGCTTTTTTTGCCTTCTGCACCACTGTGGTGGGACTTTGCAACGCCTTTACCTAACCGGTCTCGAGCTGCCTTGGGCTGAGGAGTTTCGGGCGCAGCTTTCTGGCCATGGCGATGACCAGTCCTAGAAGCCCTAGCACGGGCGGCGGCTATGAGGCTCAATATTCCAGATATTCTCTAGCTTCAATTTCAAAACTCAAGAGTATATTTAATTACATTAACAATATGCATCACAAATCAGTTTTTCAATTTAGATTATATAATATTTTATAAATTTGATTATTTGTAGCATAATAATTTTTTTTAAAAATAATATTTATATTAATATATAATATTTTTATATTATATTATTTATTTTAAAAATCATTATAAAAGGCATGGTAGGAGGGGGAGGGTACTCTATAATACTTAGGAAGTTAAAGTTGCAAAGCATTCATGGGGCTTAGTATGCATGCCAAACAAGCAAGTTGAAGCTTATGCCCACTACCAGGGGATTCAATTAGCTAAAGAAAGTTAGGTATTTTTTCTCATAGTTTTGGAGATTCCCTCCTTATTCAACACTTGGTGAAGGTTTCCTCCCAAAGAGACAAAACATTATAAAGTATTATGAAATAATTTGGAAAGTAGTGGAAGGGTTCAATAACATATTTCTATGATCTTTGTGATTCAATAAAGATGCATATTTATGTGCTAATGAAGGGTGTAAATTAATATTGAGATTTAAAATAAAAAAAGATGCGGACTATATGCTAGTGAAGGATGCAAATTAAGATTGCGAGATTTAAAATAAAAAAGATGTAGATTTATGTCCTAATGTAGAGTTTAAATTAAGTTTGCAAGATTTAAAAAATTAAGGACCGAATTTGGCCCTCCTATTCCTTAGAGCTAAATGGATTAGAATTACACAATTATTGAGGATTTCATTATCAATCGGTTATAGTATGACATGTAAATTTTGTATTTTGGTGGGTTAGTTTTGTAAAGGTATCTACCTACAAAACTCGTTTTTTGTTGTCTAGTTTGAAGTCCCTAAGGAAAAAAATGTAGTTTTGCGAGAATAAAAGGGTTTAGGAATTTTTTTTGAAGCTATAGATATGTACTTCTTGATGTATTTGTTGCTATCCAAGGGCATACTTGCATAAAAATACAAAAATTCATATTCATTTTTTTAAAAGTTATTATAAATAAATATAAAAATTATCCGAATATATTAAAATATATATAATTATGTTCATATTTAATATAAATGATAATGTTCATATTCTTATTATAAAAGATATATTAGTGTAACCATATAAATTAGATTTTACATGTCTTAGAAAAACATTTATCCATATCCTTTTACATTGAAAGATTGAGCGTCTAACATTTCTTTTATAGAAAAATGGTTCAAAATATATTGATTTATTTCAGAATTTGAATTCTATTAATAATTAAGATGAAAATAAACTCTATAAATTCAAAAAAAAAGCAAAATCCTCTAACAAAATTCATTAAAAAATTTAATTATATAATTTTTTTAGTTTCAATAATTTCACACACACACACACACACACACACACACACACACATATAACATGAGTTATCATCACATGTCAAACACATTCTCTCCCTTGGGAAAACATTTTACACCATGTAATAAACAAATAATTGACCTGGTTGACTTGGTGCATGGTATTGTGATCATACTAAATACTATAAGTGGTAATTTTCGAGCAACAGATTCAAGGTCAAGATTGAACATAACAACCCCATATTTTTCCTATACCAAAAGAAGTTGAATGATAGGCAAAAAAACGAGGTTAGCAAGATATAGGCCTATGATTTTGAGATTTAGTATGTCAAGCGGAAGATAATGTGGTCATAGATACTCTATTTACGAGGTTGGTATCATTTCCTTCGTAAGTACATTGAAAATTTGAGATCTCATCTTTTAGTTGAGTATTCAAAGAATAAGATGACTTGTGAGATGTTGGATGGATAGTTGTAGGATGAAAATTACAAAGTAGTCAATGAAATCATTTCCTATAAAGACATGATCAAATCAGTGCTAGAGTCATAGTTGAAGGAGAGGATTATACATGAAGCACATGTTTATCCATTGGCAGGTATCCAAGCTAAATTAATAATTACGGGACGGTTAGGGATATATTCTTATGGAAGCATCTCAAGAAGTACATTCTGAGACATGTCTGCGAGTGCAACACATGCTAGAAAAATAAGGAGGTGTCCACACATCTAACAGGTTTGCTTCAACCACTACCTATTCCAAATCATAAGTGGGAGATCATCTCAATGGAATTTATCATAGGATTGCCATCAGTACAAGGGAAGGATTATATCTATGTTGTCATGGATCAGTAGACTAAGTAATCCCATTTCTTTTAGGAGTTCAACATCCCAGGTGGTAGAACTATTTTTCTAGGAGGTTTTCACGAGATTACATGGTCCGCCCTAATCTTGTTGTTAGCAATAGAGACAATTTATTTATGAGAATATTTTAGCAACATCTATTCAAGTTTGTGGGTACAAAAATCACTCCCAATACCAATTATCCACCTCAAATTGATGGGAAAACACAGATAGTCAAAAAATGGCTAGATGGATATTTGAGAAATTATGTGGTAGGTCGGAAAAGGGCTTGGGAAAAGTGGTTGGATCTAAGAGAATATTTCTACAACAACACATATCACACAAGTATGGGTATGTCCCCCGGATGCGAGTGATAGAATTGATACACCTGCTAATCACATCCCACACTCCATGGGAAATATAGATCTTCTGCGCAGAGCCTCATCTGCTGCGGATCCTCATACCATTAGTCACTCACACGAGACTCATAGAATCAACAATGATGACGAGAGGACGGGAACTGCGTCATCATGTCCTGAGCATCACCTCGCATCCATCACCATTAATGACCATCATGATTAACCTGCATTGCAGCCATCCCCCTTCCCTCGAGCCGGCTCAGGTTCTCAGTCATTGCATGCAGATGCATGCGAAGCCTACTCATTGCTATCCTCATCGCACACATCCCTACCCCTTTAAAGAGATGAGCTCTCAACCTCTTTTAATACTCAGTCTGTTATCTTGGCCTTTTTTATCCCTTAATCTGCTCTAGCTTCTCCCTGAATTCAATAGGTTGCAAATTTCTACTTTCACCGTAGCGCTGCACAGTCTCCCTTGGGCTGCCGCAGCCCTTCTTGCGCATTTTCCCCCTAGCTACTCCTTCCCTCTGAGCCGCAGTGCTGCATGCCCTTTTGTGCCACCCTTTTTTTTCTGAATTTCTCCCGACTGCCTCGATGCGCAATGGCTCAAAGACTACGCCAAAGAACTATCCGAGGAGGACAGGGAGGGGATCTCCTTGGATGTTATCACCGTGGGGAGGATAACTGTCTCGAGTCAATAGATGGCTCCTCTTCCAACACTTTTGTGTGTCAGAGTCCTGATCCCGAGCAGCATGAAGCCTTTGGGCACGCTGCACAGAGAGGAAGACGCAGTCCGAGGAAGTCCAACATTTCTCCACAAATGCACCCCCAACACCGCAAAACTGACTTGCTTCCGGTTCTGGATAAGGATGATGAGGATAGAGATATCTAGGTGATGGACTCCGATGGCAATTGGACGTGTGTTCCCGATGGAGTAGATTCAGACTCTCCCATCCTCTGCACTCTGGTCTACAATCCTAGGCGTACAGTGGCATATGTGGAGGCAGCTGCTATGTAGGATCCTGCCTGCCCCATTGAGGAGGATGTCCCCTACAATGATGATGAAGCACAATTCTCCTATGTTTTTTGTCATGCTCTCCATCAGTGCCTTTCTGCCACCATTTACTTTATGCTACTTAGATATGTCAATGCTATTGCCCATATTGTAATTCTCTATTATAAGTTTTGTCTGGGCTGGTTTCCTCCCCCGAGGCAGCCCAGAAACTGTGTAACAAAGGCTGGGATAGGCTAAGTGCAACTTACCAACCCAGCCTGTAGCATATGTAACTTTATGTTTTCGAATTAATATAATACCCAACTTACCAAAAAAAAAGTATGGGTATGTCACCTTTTAGATCCCTATATGCCTATGATGCTCTATCGTTTCATGATTTAGTGTTTGGAGATATTTGGGGCCTAGGGGCCAAATATTAGATCCAAGAGTGCCAAGATATTTTCAAGGCTCTCAAGGATAATCTACGCACTAACTAGAACAAGTAGGAAATGTATCCCAATCAACATTGGGTTGAGAGGAGTTTTGAGGTAGGGGAAATGGTGTACTTGCATTTGCCACCGTACAGGAAATCCACCCTCAAGAAAGAGGGTGTAGATAAGCTGAAGCCATAGTATAATGAGCCTTACATGATCATCAAGAGAGCGGGATAAGTGTCTTATGATATATAGATTTCATAAGGGAGAAAGATACATAATGTCTTTCATGTATATTTCTTGAACAAAGTGTTGGGAAAAAATGTTGTATCTTTTTCTAAGCTACCTCACTTGGACAAGCATTAGAGAAATTTTGAGGTCTAAAATGGGCCTCCTAAGGAATATTATAAAATAATAGTGGAAATAATAAAATAAAATTAGATTATATCATCAAATCTGAGAGGGAAAAATAAAAAATTACTTTTTTCAACTTGTATTTTCAACTTATGTCCCTACGATTTTACTCAAATTTTGAGCGGGAGCACTAGTTGGATGCATAATTTAATTCCTCATCCAAGGGGTACCCATGTTGCATACTTTTAATGGACCCTGCTACACGAAAAATTAGAAATATATGAAAAATGTGATTGAAATCACTTGTTTCATGTATTTCCCATTTCTCATTTTATAGGGTCCATCTAAACTATGCAACATGGGTACTCCTTGGATGAGGAATTAAATTATGCATCCCACGAGTGCTCTCGCTCGAAATTTGAGTAAAACCATAGGGAGATAATTTAAAAATATGAGTTGAAAAAGGGGTTTTCTATTTTTTATTATTTTTTAATCTTTTCACTTTTTTACTCCAAAAATGGTGAACCATCTCCCGTGGTTGACATCATCATCTTGAATCCTATTTGTTCTTACAAATTTGATTTTTTCTGTACATTTTTTTAGGCCCATTTTAGACCTCAAAATTTCTCTAATGGAAGGACAATTGGTTTTTATTACTGAGGAGAGTTTGGAGGTGAGAGAGAGGAGGTTAACGAGAAGATTCATTAAGGACTATCTTATTCAATGGAAATATTTACCTTCACAGGATGCTACTTGGAAAGGGGAGAAAATATTGCAGTACCCAGGATTCAAATTGCTTTAGGACAAGCAATCTAGGGTGGGGTGTTGAGATTCAACAAGATGATGAGCTTAGTGAAAAGTAAGCACCTTCACTAAGTGGGGCCTGTAAGCTATTTTTAGGTGTATGTCTATTTTTAGACATGGTGAGCATATTATATAAGTTGCAGGATGCTATTTGTAGATGGTTGGTCAAATGTGGAAAACAGATGAAATTCTATTTTTAGAATATTGGGCGAAGTCTATTATAGATCGTCAATCTAAAAATAGATGCATGTCTATTATTATTAGCTCCTAATAATAATCCGACAATAAACATCAACTTATTCTCTTGGAGCACTTTATTTCTGTGAATAGATTTGGAAAATCAATGGGCTGAAGGAACTACACAATTCCTAGGGTTTATTGGTGGTTCATGCATGAGGACTCAGTTAGAACTGAAGTGGCAAAGTTATGACAGAGTTGGAAGAGTAGTTTATGGAGTTGTTATTTAGTTTAACTTAGTTAAGTGAGTTAAACTCAGTTGAGCTAGTTGTATCTAGTCTAACTGAAAGATACACTAGTGAGAGTTAAGTGAATTAATTAGTTAATTAATTCAAAACTAATAACTCACTAACAACTGAACATAAACAACAGTTAACTGCAGTGCATGTCAGTTCCAATGGAGACCCAGTGGAGAGATAGGTGAAAGGGTAAGATGGACTATCTATTGTGACTATAGTGATGCATTCAATGCATCTGACACACATTGGAGTTGCCAATGAGGATTGCACAGTCAAGGCAAGGTAGATTCGAATTCATTCAGGGGTATTCTTCAACAGGGATTGCGCAGTGGAGGTAGGCTGTCAGGAGGCAATAAATTGGTGCATAGAGATGCAAATTTCTGCATGAAAGTGTGTAATGGATCTACATTGTACTGAGAGCTTGATGTACTAAGCTTTGTATGAGATTATTACATGATTCCATTGATATGCATAATATATGATAGTTGGGATTTTTAGCTTTAAGCTTTCCCGTTAAACAACTGTGTTATGTGCGATTGGATTTATTCACATGTGTTTGTAATTGAGTTTTAAATTTCCACAAGTTTAATTAGTGGAAGGATTTTGTATTTTGCAAGAAGATAAATATTATGAGATCAGGAGGATTCGGTAATACATCAGTCTTAATAAATTTCTACATGGGGAAGGTTATAATGTCCCCGTTTACTTAAGCATGGAGGTATATTCATGCTTTCTTAACTATCTCCTTTAGGTTAGCAAGGAGGGGAAAATTTCTAAGGGGACAAAGGAGTTTTTCCAAACTTCACCTTGATATTATTATTATTAAATAAAAATGGGCAAAAGTCACTTGAAGAAAAATAAGTGACTTCATCAATAAAATAACAATGAGGTTTCTACAAGATTAGAGAAGATCCAGTTTATGAATTGTGATTTTCTATTGTGGATTTATTGGTGCTCAAACGAGTCTAGAACGAGGGTTTTAACAAAATATATCCTATTGGTTTTTGTGGACTTTGAGTGCCACCCCAACTGGTTCTTTAGCTAATTTCAATGGACCAAGGGTGCCAACCTAGTTGCCTCTTGGAGGATATCATTTCTCTATTTGTGTGTATTGCAGGTGGATTGGAAGCAGGTTCTCAATAGGCCAATTTTTTATCCCATTCTCATAAATGTAATTGCTATAGCCTTGCTGATACCATTTCCTAGTATCTCATTAAGGGTTGAGTTCATTTTGGTGAAGGTCGAATTCATATTTTTGAAGTGGGTCGAGTTTGGTATTGAGAAGGGTGTCAAGCCATGTTTTCCAGAAGGCGGTCAAATTAATTTATGTGTGTTGAGACTAAGTTATTTTTCAAGTGATCAATTTATTCCTTGTTTGCTAAATAGGTTAGGTCATTAATTTATTTAAAGGGCGAGATGATAAAATTATAAATGGACAAGGGTTATTTCCTTAGAGGTCATGTTTCTTTTGTTTCAGTAGGTCGAGATCTATTCACTTGAGTAGGACAAATTCACATTCTTCTTGGAGGTTGAGAACATACTTCTTTTGGAGGTTGAGATCATCATTTTGGGAGGTTGAATCTATCTACATTTGAAGGCCAAGTTTGATCTCTTTTGGAGGCCTAATTCCATCACTCTTCGGGAGGATGAGTTCATTATTTTTGTGGGTCGATTTGTTATATTAGTAGGGGGTCCAATTTATATTGTAGATTTCGAACTGCTTGTTGAAGCAGGGTTATTGTTGGATTGAGTTTGCATTACTATATTTTTCTAAAAGAGTCGAGTTATCACTATCTTTAGGAGATCTAAGTTTTCATCGTGTTGTGTTCATCTTCCGTATTGGACCAAGTTCTTTGGAAGGAAATTGTATTCTAAGGGGTGTTGAAATACTCAGGAGGGTCGAGTTGATTATATCCTAGAGGTTAAGTTATTGAGCTAGGAAAAATTATTTTGGAGGAAAATATTGTTGAATTCGCAACACAATTCTTGAGCCAATATCATCTTCTTCCAGCACGTCGATTTGATTCATTATTGCTAAGTTGTAGCCAAGTTCACTAGATTGATTTGTGCATAGTAAAATCTTCCAATCAACATAATAAAATCTCTTATTTTCCTTTCATATATTTATGTTGTAGGATTTCATTACTTTATTCATTGAGTGTTTGAAAAAATGTTTGTTCTCTAAGAATTTGAATAAATGCATCAAAGAAAATTAAAAAATTTGTTGGGTTAAACTAGCATATTCTTTCTTTGGTATATTACAGAAAGCTTAATGACTTTGTTGATTTTGTTTCATAGTTTGATGAATATTGCATAATGGAAAACCATTCAAAAGCATCATACATGGGAAAAAAACATTCTTGAGTGCAGAACGAATTACTACATTATCACAATGCTTGCATCACTAATACATGTGCCCCCTTGCATAGGCACATCATAGATGCACAAGTCTCAAATTGCACCCTAAAGTGAACCACATATGATGTTAAGTAGATGTACATGTCTCAAGGTGCACCCCAAGGTGAAGCACATATGATGTTAAGGAAATGCACAATTCTCAAGATTCACCATAAAGTGAAGCACATATGATGTTAAAGGTGCATGCTCCATGTACCGAAGTAACATGGACATATAGATCAATACATTATTAAAGGGAAGCTCAATTTTTCTTTGTTTCTTGATTTTCCCAACATTTGTACATAAATGAATTGTGAGATATGAAAAAATGCAAAACCAAATGCATCATAATACCTTGGTGTGTATTATTATGTATACATGAAACTTGAAATATAATTATTTTCATGAAAAACATGGGTGTTAGTAATTATCAATAATATACATTTGATATTTGATGTCATCCTCATACTATTTGTTAGAGAGATTAATGAATTTGTTGATTTTATTTTATATTTTTCTATATTTCAATTTGAAATTATTTTATATGTTGCGTTAAAAGCACCATGGGATTAGTAATCTCCTCAATGGTCATTGTTTCCTGAACTTATATATACAAGGTTTAGTATATTTTTCTTTGACATAAACTTATAGGATCTTAATACATCCTCCCTTTCCTTTATTTCCTTAAAGATATAATTGGAGAGATGCTCACCATATTTTACAATCAATTCAATAATTCTATCCTAAAATAACCCTTGCATACCAATGAAGACCAAAATATATTCAATTTATTCATGCCCATAGATTCACTACCTCTAAAAAGTTTCAATGCACTAAGAAAACATTTTTCTTTGTTTGGGCTTAAAGATGAAGTAAAATTTACATGCTTCATACTCTTGCATTGACAATCCAAAGGCTTTCATTAATTTATCTTGAAAGGAAATGTTAGCATCTACAATATAGTTTATAAAGGATTATAAGAAATCTTGAGCTAACTATGCATTTCAATCAAACTTAAAGACTTACATATACAAATTAGCACTAGGAGAATGAGGATATCTCAGGATGCATGATAAATCCAAAGGAACATATATATCTTTTAAAAATAACATCTTACGACAACCCATAATTAAGACATAGAGGATGATAATTCTTTAAGCTTAAAATATGTTTACAAATCATAAAATCATAAATATGCGAGTCGACAATATATACCTCAACTCTTACCTCGGAAAGCTCTTTTTTGTATTGTACATTTTATGTTTTGTTGAAGTGGATTCATCAAATGAAATCCTGCAAGTTAGCCCTGAAAAAAATATCTCATTAACTACAAATACAAAATTTAAAAGTTACCAAGATGATGTCATGTACAACCAGTATGTGAAGATCTTCCTCCTCACACAAAAACACTAAAAATACCGCCACTCTCTTTTAGAAAATTACTAAAGATCATAGAGTCTGTTATAGTTGACACACATACAGGACAGAGACCCATTATGACCTCACCTGAAGTTTCCACTCTCCCAGCCTCAACTCCTACCACAAGGATATAGAAGACTTATTGTGAGATACTCCAATAAACCCACTACAAGACCAATTCCTTATAATGGAGTTTAATTGGCTGAAAAGGAGAGTTTTTACTATTGTAAAGTTAGCTTATGTAAAAATATGCAATATGTATTTAAATAAACCATCCTAAAAGTTCTCAAATAAATAATAGAAAATAATGCACTTTAAATAAAATAACTATAAAATAAATTATTCTATGATATGATACATGCTTAGAGGAGTTGTAAATAATAATGTTTGTTGTCCTAGTTAACAACGCTGCAAATCTCCATATAAATTTCTAGCAACAAGTAAAGATACTCAAAATTTCATTAGATATAGCACTCAAGTAATCAATTTTGATGTATTGTAAATATTATAACCAATTAGAGAAATGATTCAATGATTGAACAGTGTTTTGGGTCTTCTTTGCGAATTTCGTTGATGTCATGTTTTTTACAGGGTTGCAGTTTCTTTCTTTTTTTCAGAAGAAAAAAAACGTTGATATATTAAATATGTCAGTTCATTTTACATCAATTTCGTTCTCAGCTGTGCAATAGCGAGAAACATCATGACATCTATGCCAAAAAACAAACCGGATCACATTCTAAGTAAGAAAAAGGATCACAGTAGCTTGGCATCCATATTACATCAATTTCGTTCTCAGTTGTGCAACAACGAGAAGCATCGAGACATCAATGCCAGAAAACAAACCGGATCACATTCAGGATCACAATAGCTTGGCATCACAAATATCAGAGTGCATAAACCACTCATTACATTTATGTCTGCAGAGGGAGAGTAGTCTCCACCCGTGTATCATCCAAAACTAGAGCCGAATCATTATAAAAGGACAGTTAGTAGTAAACAATAATACCTGTAAAAACCTTGATCAAGAAGTCAGGCTCGCTTGATATATAAGATTAGTGTGAGGCAGGCTTGCTTGGTATATGCATAAAACAAAACCGCATGTCCAAAAAGGCAGGCTCGCTTGAATGGTGCTAGAGAACAAGCCCGCGTAAGCAGCACTAGAGCAGACCCATCAACAGGGTCCATAAAAATATAGCCCCTGAATAGAAAATGGAGCTGCAGCTGCAAGCAAAAAGAAGACAGTAGAGGAGGGTTCACAGCATCGAGCAAAACCCCAACGCCAGTCCACCAGCGAGGCGGCTGCCCTTATCCCGCGCAAAGAAACATAATACCCCATCCTCCACACCCAAAAACCGTGATGGTTCCCCTCCAAGTCCACCGAGACTGTGTGGGAAGGCAAACTAGGGCACAAGACCCCATCCGCCGCGTGCTTTAAACCCAACCAAAAACTGATGTCTGCAGAAAATGAGAAAGGGGCCGTCGCCAGATTCTGCGCAGAGGAGACCCCATCTGCTGCATAAAACCCCATCCGCTACGCCCAGAGGGCGCTGAAGAAGAAGAGGGGGGGTCGGACCCCCGCAGAGAAAAAACCCTATCCGCCGCAGCCGCTGTTTTTTCCTACAACTCATTCATTCTCTCCTACAATAGAATCGTAACATTTTTACAAGACTTAAATTTTTGTGAAATTTCTAATTCATGTTTGCATAAATCTACAGGGTTGTAGTTTCCACAGAAAACGTATAAATCAGTGAATAAACGCCTTAATAAATCATCGAAATTAATAAATCATCAAAAGTGTCAGACCACTTCTAGACCTTAGTCGCATAAGTTTTTTTTCTTCTGTACTCAATTTGGCACATGCATTGAAAAAAATACGCATTATTAGTTTACCTTTTTGTAAATTCATTTTTATATAAATTATACATATATTAAATAAGAATATTAACTAATTAACTTTATAAATATCATTTAATTTAATTTAATTATTAATTATAACTATCATAAATATTAAAAATTATAAATAAATATTAATAATTCAAACATATATTAATATAAAAACATTATTGTAAATAATATTACAAAAGTGTTAATAATGTTAAAATAATTACATACGTGGTAAATAATAACAAAACTAAACTCTAAAACATATGTTTAATATATTTTAAAAATTAAATAAAGGCATATGTAATATATTACAACACTTAATATATAAGACATTAGATATCATTTTTGGGATTCAAATGCGTTAGGTAAGTGAGCATTATTGGAGGTAATGAGTGCTAAGTGGACTATTCAAAAATCATGAGAAATTAGTCAGCCTCTCATGGAAATGGTCATAGATGAATGACTTTCCTAACGATTACCTCTCATGGAAATGGTCATAGATGAATAAATTTTCTTAACATAGTTGAATCCCAAAAATGATATCTAACTTCGTAGTCTAACTACACTGCTTTTTTTCCCTGAAAATCATGTAAATTTCGATAAGATTTTAAGAAAATCTGGTAGGAATCTTTGTAAATCCATGTTATAACTATCAAACTTTAATATTTTGGGTGTCCTAGAGGTTTTTGATGGTGCTGAATCCATTTCCACCATCAAAATCATGATTCAAACACTGTTATTGTAAGATTTCTTAAAAAAAATTTGGCCCCGATTCCGGCCAATTTTGGTCGTACGAGAAATTCCTCTGTCTTGTTAGACAACTCCTTAATAATTTGGGATGGAGTTGGTTTTTCATCAATTTGAAGAAAAAAATGATTAAATTGCAAAAAACTAAAAACAAGGACAGATGGTCCTATAAACTATAGTTTTTTATTTTTCTCGTTAATTCCGTTTTGTTCTTTTTTTTGTGTTAACATTGCTGTTGAACGCTCGGGAAGTGGCTGCTTCCGTCTTTGTAATTTTGGTTATAATGGATTGTTATAGTCTGGTATATGGTCATACTGATTTGTCTTTGGACAAGATAAAAGATTTGGTAAGTTTTTGTAATGATTAAATCTTTTTTGAATATAAGTTGTAATTGGTACATCTAATATAAACCAGTGCATTTTTCATGTTGAAAAAAACTATTTTTAATCTAGTGGAGGTTAAAATCATAGCATTCTACAGAACCAATTGGTTTTTTTAACGTGTTTTTTTAGGTTTTAAAAAGCTGAAATAAGCAGAAAAGAAAGATTTTTTTACCTAAACTTAAAAGTTTATAAAAAATAATTAAGTTTTATAAATTTTATAAAATGTAATTGATTTTTTAAATACTTGTATTAGAATGAATTTATAAAAATAAATTTTGAATATTTAGTTTTTAAACATGTATCAATTAAAAAAGATTTTAGGTAACATTTGAAATTTGAAATTAGGAACTGTTTTACTTTTTATTACGCCGTAAGGCGTTATTATTTGAAAACAACTTTCCAAACTATTATCGTGTCAATTTGTGTGCCATTGATCTTATATGTTAGACGATTAGAAAATTTTCAGCCACTAGATAATTATAACTAACTAACTAACTGATTAATTGATCTGCTAGAAAAGGTTCATATGTAACTGTTGTTGTGTTTGAAATGGCATCCTCTTCTTCCGCCCATTTTATTTTCGCCCAAGAGCACGTAGATCTAGAGAGAAAACCAAAACATTCTTATAATAGAAAATACTTGGTAGCACGCAAACCGTAACCAGGTGGGCCTGTCAGAGTTACTCAAAGCAGAACGCTAATGCTGCTTGCCACACTTTGGTATAAGGTCGAGATCCAGAAATTAAAGGGTGCAGGGTGTTTAGCGCACAACATTAGGTAGTATAATATGTATATGTTGGAAAAATTAAAGAACAAAGTCTTTGATAGGTCCTATTTTGTCTTAATTTGCTGGATGATAATCTAAGGTTGCTTGTTTATTTTATACTCTATTCTTTAAATGTATAAATCTGTGCATCGTTGTTATGCAATTTCACAATCGGCTTTCGACTTGCATACAGCTAGCAGCTACACACAGGATAAATATTAAATATGCCTCTTGAATTTATGTGGTTACATTTTCAGTTTGAATGTCTATTTTTTTATTTGTATCTTGTAGAAAATATTTCAAGATGACAGTTCACTGAATTGTATGATTTCCATCGTCGATGCGATGTCTATGATGATCCTCTTGAATTCTGTACACAGTATTCGGTTTAGCACTTAGCGGGCTTGTATTTGAAACATTGGTCAGCAATCTTGCTATTATTAATTTTTTTAACTCAGGCCATTCTTGAAAATCCGTGATTGCTTAAAGTATGTGTAAGTTATAAACGGTCCATAATTTTCAGAATTTTTAAGCCAGCCTCATTTTTTAAATTCAGTGATTGCTTAAAGTAATGCGTGTTGTAAATGGTCCATACTTTTCAGAATTTTTAGGCTATATTCGTTTCAGATTCGCAGTGAATGGTCCATCCAGCATGCAGTGAATGGTCCATCCAGCATTGACAGTGTGGTTATATAATTGAAAGATTATGAAGCCAATAGCGTATGGAATAATTTTTATCCATATTCACAATTCAGCTAACATTGCCTTTATTAAAATGATTTATGTGTAAAAGAAAAAACATTATTTATAGGTAAGAGAGGAATTATTACATTAAAGGTTGTACAAAACTGTGTCAGTATGGATGATGAGGACGTCATTCCATTTGGGATTGTTGTTCAGTTTTTCTTTAAATTTTGGCTCCGCAATTTTAGATAGTCTGTTTTTCTGTTTATTAGGATTGTTGATGTAATGCTTTTCTTTCCTATTTAGGCTCTGCATTTTTAGTTAGTTAATTTTTATGTTTATTAGGATTGTTGATGTAACTTTTTTTTATAAGAAAGTGTTTTTTTTTATTGTCTTTACCGGTAACTGTGCTTGTTTTACGTTGACTTACTAGTTTTCTTATTTTTTGTTTTCAAAAAAAATATTAATTAAATATTAATGAAAAAAAAAATATTACTTATAAATCTACCTGAGAACAAACCACTCACTTATGTGCACCTTTTACATCTATCTGAGAACAAACTACTCACTTATGTGCACTTTTTAGACCTTTGACATTCCTAGTTATCACATGATATTGACTAGTTTGAGCAGAACTTTATAAATCATTTTGAATTTTCTAAATTTTATTATATTTTAATTAGATTTTAATTTTCTAATTAATTTTATTTTAATTAATTTTTAAAATAAGTATAAAGTTTTGATTAGAATTTTAAAAATCTAAATTCTAATATTCATATTAAATCATTTCTTTCTTTTGTTTTAAGGAAAAACATACTTTACAAAATAATAATAATAAAACCCTTATATTACTATATAAAATGTTAGAAAAAATAATAAAATATAATGAGTATTATTACATCATATTCTATTAAATCTAGGTGAGAACAAACCACTCACTTATGTGCAGATATCACATGATATTTCTAAATTTTATTATATTTTAATTAGATTTTAATTTTCTAATTATTTTTATTTTATATTTTGATTTTAATTAATTTATAAAATAAGTATAAAGTTTTGATTATAATTTTAAAAATCTAAATTCTAATATTTATATTAAATCATTCCTTCTCTTTTGTTTTAAGGAAAAACTTACTTTACAAAATCATAATAATAAAACCCTTATATTACTATATAAAATGTTAGAAAAATTAATAAAATATAATGACTATTATTACATCATATTCTATCTTCCATCATTTTCTATATATTTAAGTAAAAATTATTTTATAAAATAATCCAATATTTATTCTATCATTTTCTACATAAAACTTCATAAAATAATCCTATAGTTAATCCAACATGTTTCTTATGTCATACTCTTCCATATTAGATATGATTTAATTTTTTTACTTTGAATACTTTTAAGATCATAGTAATGACAAATACCAAATTGTTGTGTGAGACCCCCTTGTTTGTGGGACAAGGGACCCACTTCCCCGCAGTGATAACTGCTCAACATCTGCTCAACATTTGAGTTTTTTCTACAAAATCATCAAACACTCAACATAGCTCTTATAGTACCGAATTGATTTCCTTGCATGATTTTCACTCTCATATTAGAATTTTCCTAATATGGTCTTGGATGGCATCTTTGAGGTGATCTTCCCTCCCATCAATAAAGGTGCAACTTGTTTGCCACATTTTTTTATAGCGGGGAGGGTGCGGTGAGGGTTCTCAAATAGAGAAAGTGATAACTTTCCAACATCAAAATAGATGAATCTACTATTGAGAATGTCAACATGGATACCCATAATTGGAAACCGTAGAAAAATATCCTATGCAAAAATGCTTGAAAGCCCACCAATATGACCATATTTAAGACTACCCTTTACAATTTTCTCATGGTGGACCCGATCTTAAAACTTGGCATGGCAAGGATCATCTAAATGAACTTTGAATTTCTCATGTACCTTCACAATAAAACTCTTCACAACATTGGGTAGGAGGAATTTGGACAATGTTTTACCAAATAGACAAGACTAATGTAAGTGATTTTCCAGCAATGAGATGACACAATGTCTTTTAGATATGGATAAAATTATTGCAAATCGGATACTTGTTTTTTGAAGTAGATACTACCAAATGTACTAATCATGGCACTTGTAACTCCACTTCAAACTGCTTAGCATACCTCTTTTTCCATTCTCATTTTCTACATAAAACTTCATAAAATAATCTTATAGTTAATCCAACTTGTTTCCTATTTACTACTCTTCCATATTAGAAAAATTTGTTCTTCTTCTTCAAATAGCTATCCAAACACCCAACATAGTTCTTATGGTACTTTCCTTGCATTATTGTCACTCTCATATTAGAATTTGCCTAATATGGTCTTGGATAGCATCTTTGAGGTGATATTCCCTCCAATTAGTTAAGGTGTAGCTTGTATTCCATTTTTTTATAGCGGGAGGGTTAGGGTTCTCAAACAGAGAGTGTAACTTTCCAACATCAAAATAGATGAATCTACTATTGAGAATGCCGACATTGATACCCTTAATTGGAAACTGTAGAAAAATATCCTATGCAGAGACGCTTGAAAGCCCACCAATATGACCATATTATATACTACCCTTTAAAATTTTCTCATGGTGGACCTGATCTTCAAACTTAGCATAACATGGATTATATAAATGAACTTCTAATTTCTCGCATTCCTTCAAAACAAATATCTTCACAACAATGGGCAAGAGGCCTTTGGGCAGTGTTCTACCAAATAACCAAGACTAATGTAAGTGATTTTCCAGCAATGAGATGACAAAATGTCTTTTAGATATGGATTGTCACTCTCATATTAGAATTTTCCAAATATGGGCTTGGATAGCATCTTTGAGGTGATCTTCTCTCCCATCAGTTAAGGTGCAACTTGTATTCCATTTTTTTTACAACGGGGAGGGTTCTCAAACAGATAAAGTGATAAATTACCAACATCAAATAGATGAATCTACTATTGAGAATGCCAACATGGATACCCTTAATTGGAAACCCTATGCAAAAATGCTTGAAAGCCCACCAATATGACCATATCTGAGACTACCATTTACAATTTTCTCATGGTGGACCCGATCTTCAAACTTAGCATAACAAGGATTATCTAAATGACTTCGAATTTCTCCTATTCCTTCACAATAAATCTCTTCACAACATTGGGCAGGAGGCCTTTGGCCAGTGTTTTACCAAATAACCAAGACTAATGTAAGTGATTTTTCCGCAATGAGATGACACAATGTCTTTTAGATATGGATAAAATTATTCCAAATTGGATACTTGCTTTTTGAAGTAGCTACTACCAAATATAGTCATCATGGCACTTGTAACTCCACTTCAAACTCCCTAGCCTACCTCTTTCTTCATACTCATTTTCTACATTAAACTTCATAAAATAATCTTATAGTTAATCCAACATGTTTCTTATTTACTACTCTTCCATATTAGTTGTGATTTAATTTACTTTGAATACTTTTAAGATCATAGACAAGCTAAATATGAAATTGGTGTATGAGACCCCCTCCTTTATGGGACAAGGGACCCACTTCCCTGTATCGATGATTGCTCAACATTTGAGTTTTTTTTCCTTTAACCTTGAAGTGCATACAAAATCCATGTTCAGTGTATTTTATGTACAAATTTGCAGAGTGGAGCTACAAAATAATCATTAGGAGATCCATTTTTTTTTAAACAAAACTTTGTTGTTCTTCTTCAAAGAGATATCCAAACACCCAACATAGTTCTTAGTATTGAATGGATTTCCTTGCATGGTTGTCACTCTCATATTAGAATTTTCCTAATATGGTCTTGGATAGCATCTTTGAGGTGATCTTCCCTCCCATCAGTTAAGGTGCAACTTGTATGCCACTTTTTTTTACAGCGGGGAGGGTTCTCAAACAGAGAAAGTGATAACTTTCCAACATCAAAATAGATAATCTACTATTGATAATGGCGACATGGATACTCTTAATTGGAAACCGTAGAAAAATATCCTATGCAAAAATGCTTGAAAGCCCACCAATATGACCATATCTGAGACCTCCCTTTACAATTTTCTCATGGTGAACCTCATCTTCAAACTTAGCATAACAAGGATTATCTAAATGAACTTTGATTTCTCCTCTTCCTTCACAATAAATCTCTTCACAACATTGGGCAGGAGGCCTTTAGGCAGTGTTTTACCAAATAGCCAAGACTAATGTAAGTGATTTTCCAACAATGATATGGCACAATGTCTTTTAGATATGGATAAAATTATTCCAAATTGGATACTTATTTTTTGAAGTAGCTACTACCAAATGTAGGCAACATGGAACTTGTAGCTCCACTTCAAACTGCCTAGCCTACCTCTTTCTTCACACTCTTCCTATAAAATGTTGTATTTGAAGTCAATGCATGGAACCTAAAAATAATACTTTATATTTGAGTAGAAGATCTCTTTATTTTCAAGCACCTGAAAATCATCTCCTCACCTAAATATTTTCCTTAACATAATGAGCCTACTATTCTATATTAAATGATTCCTCATATGAAACGTTACCAATAATTAGGCACTTAGCATTATATTGATCATGTAGGTTCACTCTTTTTGAGAGCATAGTTTCTTCTACTGATTTCATTCTGTTCAATGCTTTGCAATGCTAATAACATCTATATCCCTTTGTATTTTGAATGTGTAAGAAGTAGCCAACCCTTTACAATTTTCTCATTGTCGACCTAATTTTCAGAATTAGCATAACAAGGATTATTGAAATGAACTTCAAAGTTCCCGTGTTCCTCCACAATAAAGCTCTTCACAACATTGGGCAAGAGGCCTTTGGGCAGTGTTTTACCAAATAGTCAAGACTACTGTAAGTGAAATTATAGCAATGAGATGACATGATGTCTTTTAAATATGGAGTTGTCTTTTAAATATGGACATAATTATTGAAAATTGGAAACTTTTTTGTTGAAGTAGTTACTATCTAATTTACGCCTCATGGAACTTGTAACTCCACTTCAAACTACCTAACTTACCTCTTTCTATTGATGTTTAACCAAAAGACCAAATCATGGTATTTTGGTCAATAATCTCTAAGGATAGAGATATTTGCTATCTCTACTTTGCATTCTTTGGCAACTACACTAGATAACCAAAAAGAAACCACTCACTTATGTGCACCTTTTACACCTTTGACCATCGTACATATCACAGGATATTGACTAGCTTGAGCAGAACTTTATAAATCATTTTGAATTTTCTAAATTTTATTACATTTTAATTAGATACTATGGATACTCTTGTCATGTCTATGATGCAGTTACATGCAATGACATTGACTATATTGAGCAGAACTTTATAAATCATTTTGAATTTTCTAAATTTTATTATATTTTAAGTAGATACTTTGGATACTCTTGTCATGTCAATGATGTAATTACATAAAATTCCTGAGAACCCCCTCTTTAACTAAGATATAAAATTGTACTTACACCCTTTGGAAACATTTTCTAACACATTCAATGTCATCATGGAAGAGTAAAAATTTAATGCTGCTTTGTCCTACACTATTGCCTTACGGCGTTTCCTTTGCAACATCTGGTGCAATTGCTAGTTTTAAATATTTATTAAAAAAAAAAAAAAAGATAAGATATGAAATAGATTTTAGGGATAATTGACAAGTATAGTTGTGTTTTTGTTAAGTGAATTGCAGTTAATATTAAAATGAATGAGAAAAATATGAATAGAAAGCATTGTTGTATATATATATATATAAAGTTATACCATCAATTTTTTTTAGAATTGAAAATTTGTAATATTTGTATCGAATTCAATCCAAATTCAAATTCGAATTTGATAACTATGATTAAAATATCATTTCATTTCATTTCTACCCATTCTTTTAATTACAATACACTACAAGTGAGTCAATTTACACATTAGATAAATAGAAATTACATAATACATAATGGATACTCTGGATTCAACCGTGGCGATTAAAAAAAATCAATATCATTTCCTGATGGTAAACGAGGGAAATCAAGCACAGCATCATTGGGTTGCATTGACTAATTCCAACCCGAGAACGGTGATCCTGCTAGCGTGGATGAGGATTTTAGATCTTCCTTAACATTATAAAGAAGAGGAAATCACTAGTTGCTGAAGGGGAAGGAATTATGCTATCATAATTCTTTTGTAGATCAGGGAAGGGTCCAGCGGCCGCCTCGCTGCTGCGGCCCCTCCTCGTTCTCTCGTTTTCTGCGGCCTATCTCCTTGCGGCTTCTTCGACTTTCTGTGAGGTTGATTTTCTTTGCGGGCGGCAAAGCTTCGATGGCGCTGGCGGTTGTTTCATGTTGCGGCAGTCAGCGGTTTTTCGACTTTCGTTGATTTTCTTTGCGGGCGGCAAAGCTTCGATGGCGCTGGCGGTTGTTTCATGTTGCGGCAGTCAGTGGAACGACGTTTTCTTGGATTTTTGGTTGCTGCTCATAGGTGTGGCTTGTTTTTTTCTGTAGTGGGGCGGAAGACTGCTTCTTGCCGTGATTTTGGTGGACCTGCTCTCTTCTGGATTTCCTGTTGCTGCACATGGATGTGGCATATTGATTTCTTGCCATTTTACAGTGGGTTTTTTCTGTTGGCTCGTTATTGCAGAGCCTTTTCATTCATGCCGCTGATATCTGATTTGTTAGCATGGGGGCTGTTTTTGTTTGTCACAGGGGATGGGCTCGATGGGTTTGGGCTGGTGCTTCGGATGCCTGTTTGTTGCCACTATTTTTTGGTTTGTTCATTGGGTATTGGGGTTGCTGATGTCTTCATGTGGGTTCTTGGCTTTATGCCTTTTCACCTCTTTCTTGAGGTGATTGTTGACGTGCAAGTTTTGCCAGATCGGGGGTTTTATGTTGATTTCTTATGGGTTTTTTGTGGGCCTTCGTGCTTGGTTTATGTTGACTTAATTAAGTTATTATTGTGCAGATGTAGATACCCACAGTGTTTGGGTTATATATTTTTGAATTAATTCTCTATATTTTGATCCATAGAGTTTTTACTATAGACATATGCTATATATATTTATGTAACATATTTTTTTTTTAAGGGTAATAAAAAGCTATTGTTTATTTTCTTCTGAAAATAATCCTTTTGTAAATTAAAGAGATTCGAATCTACTATGGAAAACAATTTCACAGAACAAGAAACCAATTTGCATTTCTGTATTTTGGTTTTCCTTATTAGAATTTTTAGCCTGAGAGAGGGGAGCTCGTGTTCTCTGTAATTGAATCTCGAACTAGAGATATGTATTTTTGTTGTTTTTCCATTGATGCTTGTTTGAAGAATTGCTTTGCGCTATCATGAACAGATACATATGTTGATTGATTGCTTAACAGCCATTTTGATTACAGAAATTTGTAAGTTTGGTTTAATATTCATTATAATTGGTCTTTGTACTCTTACAGGTTAACAGTTCAGTTAAATTGATACGGTAATTTATTTCAAAATTTGTAATCGGTACACTAATTTATTCACTTACCAATTTTGTATTCAAAACGGTTATCTGTGATTCAAATAAACCACTGTAAATAAATTTCTCCCTGGTTTGATGATGGGATTGAAACCTCAGTTCCTTACTCATAAATTTCTATTTATATTAAAGAGTGGCGTTATTTCTTTCTGCCAACAAGGATTTTTTTACAAACTCTCAAATTTTCCTCAAGTTTGAAGCCATTACAACTTCAATAAAAGAGAACTATTTCCTTTTACTCAAGTCCTCTCAAGCTTCCTCCTTTACATCCCTGTAATTAGTCAATTTGCATTGTAGTTAAGCATCATATTTACATTTTAATTTTTATTAGGCAAACATTTTAACTATTCAATCTTTAAAAAAAACCAAAAAAATCAAATAAAAATAGTAAATTCTAGTAGTTGACAATTTTGTAATATTTTCAATTATTTTGTAATATTAAATTAACCTTAAAAATTAGTGCACATAGATAGAATATATATAGAGCATTGATTTAGTAAGGAATCACATATATAACGTTTATATAACTTAACTAGGATAATAACATTTTTTAAAAGTATATTGATAATATAACATGGGAATATATATTAATTTAGATATTAGATTAAATTATATATAAGTATATTGATAATATAATATGGAAAGATGTATTAATTTAGATATTAGATTAAATTATATATATAAATAATAATAATAATATTTTTTAAAAATTACTATTTGATTTTATAAAATTATATTATATTATGTATTTAGTATTAATAGATTAAATAATATAAGAATAAAATTGCATTATGTTATTTTTTTCTTAAGTAAGTTTAAATCTATTGATATAATATAGAAGGATTATATTCATCATAGCTTACCGAAATTACTTGTGCTAGCTAATTTTGGCCGAGACAAAGTTTAAAAATTCTAAATATGGATTGCTTCGGGTGGGAAAAGCAGTCCAGGAAGTGCTACCCAACGAGGGGAAACCAACATAAGTCATACTTGTCCAAAATGGAAGAAATTGAGTATAAACAGAGACATAAAAGCAGTAGCATCAAATCTAACAGAAGTAGGAGACCTTGAGATGCAAAAACGTCCACCACTGATCATGTTTCAGATGTGTCGGGGAGGCTCTTTGACAATATAACAACCATATTCCTCAGAGGAATCCTTGGCCTTCTTCGCTTGTTGTGCTGACAGTTCTGGCATTGAGGCTGAGCACGTCCTTGCAGTGTCTTTTGTGCCCTCTGCTTCTGAACTTTCCCCACAGTCGCTGCCTGAGGACTGCAAAGCTGATTTTTCCGGAAGAGTTGCCTCTTTTCTAGAGAGCTGTTGGGTGGACTGAGAAATTGTGGACTTCCACAAGTGCTTCCGTGAGCCAGACTCCATTGCACTAGGGTGGACATCTGGGAGGTGGATGGAGAAAGAGGTGGAGACACAATATTGGTCCCGTTCCTCACAAGTATCCAGGTGAAGCGAGAGTTCTGCAGGGTGTGTTTCTCGGGAGGGCGAGTGACTGTCAGCCAAAACAGAGGTGGGAGGTCGGCAAGCTTGGCCCGTCCCTCGGCCTCGTCGATAGCACATCCTGTGGTGTCGAGGCATGGCGTTGCAAGAGGGCCGAGAGGGAAGATTGACGAGCGAGGAGGAATGTGAAGGCACAACAGAGAAGGTGAGGAAGATGGAAGGAGGTTGTGCCCAAAAAACTGCACAAATAGATGCCAACCAGAGGGAGCGAGTGCCATGAATTAATTGCAAGGAGGACAGACATTAAACGTAGGTGCAGGTGGAGTGCGGAGGGGGTTAGAACGAAGCAAGTGAGGAATGAATGTCGTCGTAGGGAGCACCAAGCAAGGGCTTTTAATGCCAGGATTTGGATCCATGTGCCGCCAAGTGGCGGTGGCATGCGCCACATGCAGGAGCTCCAACTGTCAACCTTAAACACCCGCATCTGGAATGCATTATGTTATATTAGTAATAGTACGATTATTATAATATATTTACATTATAAAATAATATTAGTATGATATTTTGGTATTATATTAGATTTAGAATTAATTTATAGTTAAACATATTTATAGTTTAGTTAGTTAGGATTATATTAGTTTTAAGTAAGTATTAACATCCAGCTACATATTAGCACAATTACATTAATAAATGTGGTTGATACACACCAATAAAAGCATATAAAGTACATATATAAATTACTACTATATTAAAAATAATAATAATAATAATAATTAAAAAAAATATATCATAATAATAATAAATAATAAATAATAACAACAAATATAATCATAATCAATTAACAAAATATATTAATAATAATTTATTAAATAATCATAAAGTAATTATGAAATAAACTTTTTTAAAAACTGAAACAAAGCTCAAAATCAAAGCTACTTTTATACACTGCAATTATGATCCCTTACATTAATAAAATGAAGACATTAATAATAAAAAAAAATTAAACATATTAATCTTATTATCAATAATATTAATATAAGAAATATAAAAAGCAGAATAATAATAATTAATATTATATTATTACTATTATAATCATTGATATTATTATTATTATATTAAAAATAATTATAATAATAATAATTAAATTAAATTATCATAATAATAATAAATAATAAATAATAATAATAACAATTATATTCATAATGATCTAAAAAATTATATTAATAATCATTTAATAAATGATGATGAAGTAATTATGAAATAAACATTTAAAAAAAATAAAAAAAAACAATTTAAAATGAAGGCTATGTTTATACATTCCAATTATGATCCCTTACATTAATAAATCCAAGGCATTAATACACAAAAAAAAGAAATTTTTAAACATGTTTTGATACAAAATTCAACTGCAAACATTCTAGCAGAACAAAGTTATTAAATGCTAGGCTCTTCCAAAACACACCCATACGATGAAAAAATCAACACCAATTCAAATCAACAGGCTAATGGTCACAACGCTTTACACTTTCCAACTAATCCCTTCTCTCTTTCCTTCCAGATTCTCTCGGGTGCACATGATACAAGTATTCCACATCTTATTTCATTTCATGAAGGACATGAATGTGTTTATCGACAAACATAGGATGGAACCCATGTTTAACGAAACAAAACTTATTACTTCTCTAATAGATTGTATTGCTTTAATGTAATAGATGTCATCATTGTTCTCCATACCTGCAATTGAATGACATAAAGATACAAATAAAATTAGTACATGCATATATAAAAAAAAAAACCCATAACAAAAATCAATATATACATATGAAATTAAAAATGCATAAGAAAAATTAATTTGACATATAAACCTAAAACAATTCAAAAGAACTTATCGATGTGCATACAAATAATTGCAAGGAACAACAACACTTACATAAAAGTATCCATCAACAGTAAATTATATTGAAGATAAAATACCCCTTAAATGATATCGACTCCAATCGTTCCTCTGCTTTCTTTCTAAGTGTAACATATGCATTGTCTTGAATTTTAGAATAACATTGAAAAGAAAAAGGCAGTGAAATCCGCAAATTGTCTATTGATTTCACTTTTGATATAGTTGTAAATGTTAGACCCTCTCTCTCTCTCTGTCTCCAATATCTGCAGTGGCTCATTGCAAATTCATTCCCTGTGATTTGTGTATTGTCAACGCCCATGTCATTTTCAAAGGCATCTGTCTTAGATTCCCCCTAACAATAGGTGTAATGGGTACAAGAATAGGACAATCCCTATCAAATGGAACACCACAATACTTTTAAAAAATAACTATAGAAAATTTTGGAAGTTGTGGCAGCTTACAACTAGATGCGAAGAAAATATTTTCAATATATCAAAGTGCACCATTGACTGGGTCAACTTCAACCCACAAATCACACGTTAACATCATGTTTTTTTTCCATGACATAGCAGTACGTCACGCTCATCACATCATCATCACTATCACATATTTATGTTCTTCTACTACATTTGGAAACACATCTCAAAATAGGAAAATTTAACGATTTAAGCATTTTTCGATTGTGCAAATTCACGAGATTATTCGTTGCAAATAAGGGAACAAAAGAATCAAACAATTCCTTTTCCTATTGATCCAAGAAACTATCAACACACATCATAAGAAGATCCCAATCAACACGAAAAGGCTCTACATTTTGAATATTCATTAAAATATTATGAAAAGACATTTGTCTCGAATCATCTCCTTCATGACTATAAATTTTGTCCATAGTGACAACAATGTTGAAGCTTTCCCACAAAAATTTCCCAGTTGTTCTACCTACATACAAGGGTTTATCCCTAACAGGAGGCAGTTGGCCAAGGTCACCCACAAGAATGATGGACCTACCACCAAAAGGACAACTACAGTTTTCAGGAAATGCTTCCTGCAAACGAGAATCTATCTGTATGAATAGTCGTGGACCTATAAAACTCATCTCATCAATAAATGTATATCGAATGTGCCTAATTTATTCTTGAAACATTTTCAAATCCTACCCATAGAGTGGATTCGTATATTATATAGGAATTTTTAAAGAAGAATATATTGTTTTTTCACGTATGTTAAAAGAAGCAATACCAGTTGGAGCAAGCAATAACAAATGACTTTTACCAGCCATTGTTGAACTAGAAATAACATGAGAAATACAACCAATGAGAGAATACTTCCCAGTTCCATCAATACCTGGAATAATCATTTTCAAACTACCATCATTTCTGCCATTCACTAAGTGTCGAAAAACAATTTCAAAAGCAACTAGTTATTTTTTTGATAGAGAGGAATGCGACAAATATGTGTGCCTAAGAAAGCCGCAACTGAGAACACCTGCAAAATGCGTATCTTTTACAAAATTTATCCCTTGTTCTAAAAAATCGTTTGAGGCCATCATTTTCTCCCAATTATAATCAATATTGAAGTCCCTTCTACCAAAATTATTAAGGTCTGAAATGTTTACACAGCTTGGAGGAACTAATCGCGAAAAAATATTCCACTCTTATAAATCTCGATCAACATGCCACAAGCGGTATCTGAAATTCCTTCAATTCTGAACAATATTTTTTAGTTGACAACCCAATATCTAAATCAATGTCACGAAATGGAGTGTATAAAAGTAGCTCACTCCAACAAAACGTTTCAAACTCTTTCGGCCCTTCATTAGGAACATCATAAAACTATGGCCAAACACGAAAGATAGCATGGTTATCTCGTGGCCTCCATGGTTCCTGCCTACGCTTCACATAAAAACTCAATGTTTTTGTTGTTTCTATCAAGCACAAATGTTCCAAAAAAAGTGGTCGGCTTCATAAACCTCAATCATAATAGTTTCCACTCAAAATTTCATTAGAATGCAGCAAAGCCCTTCGGTACTCTCTCTTTCCAACATTCAATAGAAAACATTTGCGACTACAAACAACAACAGGCAGCTTTAGCAACAAATGGTGGGTTTCTCTAGCTCCATTGTCATGCTCAACAAGCATTTAAGGAAGGAACTTTCTACACGTAGATAATGAAGGAGCCTCACACCCACTCCCACCAGGAACTTTGGTCAACATTTTGTGATAACTTTATGATCTTATCTCTGCCTTCGAATCATATTTTTCAATATACTTCAAAACTTGATGTCGGGAAAGAACTAGCTGACAATCAACATTTGCTCGCCAGATTGTCAAAACATCAACATTGTGAACATTTAAACAGTCATTGTTTTGTTTCGATTCATTCTTTTTCATCTATGTAAAATATTGACTTCACACGAACCTCCCATGAGCATCATAGTGACATGAAAGCACAAACCCTTTTTTACGTAAATAAGAATCAACACTGCATTTTATATTCCTTTGGACACAGTTCATTAAATGTTCATAATATTCTCCGGGTTTGCAAGAAAAAAATTCTCAGTATTTAAAAGACATGGATCATCATTTAGACTTTGAGGTATCATGACAGTTCAAAAATGTATGTCACGTGGATTCCAGGTAGTAACATACTTGTCAAAGTGGCACTTTGCTACGCTGACAACACTGTAATTGGACCAATCCGATGTTTCCATATCTGGTGCTTCAGGCAACCACAAGAATTCATGGATGTGAGTTGAACCTCAATGTTGCCACTCATACCTAACACAATTCAGAACGTGTAGTTAACATATAATAACCAAGCATCAAACCATATGTTTTGCTTCAAATCATCAAAAAATAAGTTGAAAAGGAACAACAACAAACCTATACCAAAAGTCTTTAGCACCAACATATTTCTGCAAAACTATGTCACGAAAGATATTGAATCGTTGGTGAATGTACATCGATACTATATGCGAGTACTAAATAACATTTTGAATTTTTCTAGCATGCTCACTTTGTCTATGAGAATCTCTATTCGAAGGCAAAACACTAGGAAAATCAGGCCACTTTGTGTCAGCTGCACTCAATGTAAACAATATAGTAGGGAAACCCAACCGGTTAATCATGTCAATGAGTTCAAAATGACACTTTTTCCAGTAATACTCATACCCATATGAGAAGATCCAAAATGCATAAATTTCTCAGCCAACTTATTGTTTGGAAGATCAGAAATTTGCTGATGTAGCTCTCGAATATTTTTAGGTGCATTTTCAAGAATATTTTTATTCAAAAATAAAGAATTTGTTCCCTGACTATGATGGTGCATAATCATATTCAATAAGAAATAATGAAAGCGAGGATGGATTCCAAATATTTGATAATAAAATTTCAATAAATGTAAACCATGTTCATGCATATCAACATTGCAAATACGAGGATGCAACCCATGAGCATCACCCGTGGGAATAAAGTGGGGAATTCCATGTATAGAGTCCTTCAGTGTTATATTCATTAATCAGATATGTACTAATATGTGTCTAATCTATTGGTTCTCCTTATGTATTATTTGCATTCTCAATCAATCTTCTTATTTGATCAACTTCCCTGGATTCATTAGGAAAATGAGAAAGAAAGGATGACATATGATAGTGCAAAGAATTATCCCCATCTATTTCAATGTCCAAATCCATCCTAGCTAGTTCATCAACATCATTATCAATATATTGTAACCTTCCAGAAACATCAATAGGTATTTCTAGGAGAGAAGCAATTGAATCCATGTCAATTTCAACATATTTTTAGTACTTGTCCATTTCAATTTTATAAAGCAATGCATCCATCGCATGTTGTCTTACGAAATGGCATTCATAATATTGAACACCTAGCCTTCTCACAATAAAAAAAGTTTAGTTGTTCCACACGTCGTGGAAGCTTGTTCGCAATCGAAGATATATCTCGCGTAAAAATTATTGTGTGTCCGATATATTTATATTGACCACCACGAGCATGCGTGACTTGTAATATTGGATTTACCTACACTATCAACATTTCTTCAACTTGTGTCTAAACTCTTACAACCTTAGGTTGTTCACCTAGATCCATGTTGTTGAAGCGAGAAAACCGATGAACACATTTCTCGCACTTACATATTTTACAAATAGGGCCATCATGCCATCAGAAAAATTGTGTACCAGGATAACATTCATTGCACACATGGCACATATGCACAATAGACAAATTGTCAACCATCGACCGAAATTTTGTATGGACATCAACCATGTCCCCACTAAAATGATATGGAGCACATTAATTTTCTCTACGACATGCCATTCTATGATGTTGACGGTGTGAAACAATTCGTTGAATTGGAGTATTGGTTGCATCATTTCTTTGCATAAAAGAATGGCAATCCATTCCTCTACATTCGTTACACCTAAGAAAATTATGTTTGCAAGAAATAAAATAACCTTTGTGAGAATGAAATAAGTATAAAAGAACTTAAAATTTTTAATTAAACAAAAATAATGTACATTTTCTTCATTGTTGCATCTTCCATGTGTAGCTTGAGGAGTTGATATTGCCTGTGTTGGTTCAAAATTTCTTTGTAGACCATTATTCACTTCAACGATGTTCTGCCAAAGAACATGGAATAATAGATGCGCAAAACAATATAAGTTTAACGTTGAGAAACACAAAACAACTAAAAGTAAATTTTTATTAACTACCTTTTTTACGTGAAGAGGAAAAGTGTCCTCACATTCTCTGGCTTCAACAATATTTTCTCTAGAGCTACGTCGCGAAATAGTGGGTCCAACATTTCCAATAAAGCATCACAAATTATCAACCATTATAACAATCATATTAGTATCAGCAAAAAATTCATACGCAACAACTTGTTCAATCAAATCAGATTCCATATTTTCCATTATAACATCCCTTCCACCATTTCCACGGGACCCAATGTTCTAACTTCTTCGCTCGCTCAACATTTCTATGATAAAAATATAAACTTAGTTCAAAATTCCATTTCCAATTCATTAGAGGCTAATATGTACCATTTATTCAATAACTTCTAACTCCTAACCTTCCAAAAATGTAAAGAGGAACTAAATAGTAACAAATAGGCCTTCAAATTTCAAGTATATTCACAAACAACAAAACCTTGAAAATTATCTTTGGCAGTACAAACTTCTAACACGTTGAACAATCATCCCCTTACAAATAAATGAATTTGTCACTCAAACAAACTCTATATGAAGATGTACAAAACCAAAGAATTCCAAGGCTTTCAACTGATACAATAAGAACTTTCACCAATTATGGATTCCTTCCAACACAACCTTCCTTCCAAATTATTGGGAAAACCTTTCCAGTTCCATGACTTTCAAAAAACAAATAAATATGAACCACATTGCAAATTATTGAAAATATGGAGAAAAAAAATAGTAATATCCAACAAACATGTGCAAATTTAGCATAGCTATGTCCTCAATATAACTTGAAAATGTGAATTACAATGATCTTAAAAAATGTTTCAAAATATTTAACATATATAACATTTTCAACAATATCATAAAAACAAACATGTTGAGACCTCAAAGGCTAATTCAATATATCCACAGGTAGTGGAGGTATGTCAACAATAGAATCGACATTTGGAATAAGCGAAAAAAAAATTCCATTTTCATTCAAATCATCAGAATATTCAATCATTTATACATATAAGTGTGCCACTCTGGCCACGAAAAGTCCATCAACAATTTTTCTTTGACACAATCTAGTCAACAAATCATACACCTTCAACTGCACTTTGGACCAACCCAACATAAGGACTTGTCCTTCAGTTGTGTGTAAAGGAAGGTAACCTTAACATTTCCTATTTATATCCATGGAGGTCGATTCAAGTAAAGACCATTTGTACCACCAATCAACTTCAAAATATTCGATACTTTTCTCTTTCAAGACTCCACCAAATTCAAATTTCACTATCTCTTCAAGTGACCAAACTGAGGATGAACCATTATTAACAACACAAACAAGTTGATTCTTCTATAAACCTAGTGACATACATTGTATGTCAACAATAGGAACAAATAAATAACCCTATTTGTTTCTATTCAAATCCAACCAGTAGATATTGTAAGCATAAGTAGGGTAATCTTCATAATCTTTATCTAGATATGCCCAATAAAAACTTTCTTTAAAGAAGATATCCTCCTTTGGTGGTGTTACACCACAGTATGGAAGCTCTGTCCTCTTCCAAACCTTATCAATACTACTAAAAATGAGAAAATGTGAATCGATGTCTTTAGAAACATGTTTCAGTAATACCTATTCATATTTTTGTTGACTACATTTTTGCAACAAAGAGAAGAATCCTCCCTCCCCAAGAGTAATAAATCTAATATTTCTAAACATTTTCGTAAATGGATTGACAACGACATAATTTTTTGTATGCAAATAACTTCCATGTGTGTTGAACAAAATCATTGATCCCACTGTAGATTAGATTTTGTATCGAGAATGAAGAAAAGAAAAAACCATGGTAGACAACTGACCTCTATTGTTAAGTTATGATCCTATGAAGCAATCATGGTAGAAAGGAATCGAGAAAGAAATAAATACAAATTCTTTCTAGCTGCATCGATTGCAAGTCGTGAGGAAAAGTAGGTTTTCCAAAAGAAGACACCATTCTCTACAAACCAACTTAAATTTCATCAAGACCGATAAAGGAATCCAGTGAAACAAAATCTCAATAATATCAAACGGGAGAAATTTCCAAATAGCGGGATCCATACCAAAACCAACAACTATCACCGTGAATAAAGGAACACTGCCCTTCTCAACTGCAAAGGAAAAAAAATGTATCAATCATAATGGAGACAACATTCATTCACTATTTTGATGTCAAAATTGATTGCAAAAACAATCCAAATTCACATATTGGTCATTACTTAGATCATATAGACTTCAACATTACATCAAAAAGATAAAATAGTGTAACTTTAAACTTCATAATAGGAAAAAAACCACATTGTATTTAAAAATTGAAATTTGTGTAATAAGGACTAAAAATACCACTGAAATTTGAAATTCATAAAACTTAAAATTGAGAATTTATAAATTCTTATGACTATTAAGCACTAAAATAGATACCAATGATTATTAATTACTATAACATCGTTTTATTTATTTATATATATGACATGCATATTATATAACGTCTAAATGGTCTTGTTTGGACAATGTGTCTCACAATTGGAAATGGTCAAATACATGGTAAAATGGAAGATAGCAAATCTAATTTGGCCGAAGAAGTTGTTGCATTTTCTTTTTTTTACTTCATTCGTATCTACCAGAGAAACCATTGATAAATATATAATGATAAAAATAATATTACAAAAGAAAACTATTACAATAAAAATACTAAACCCTAAAATAAACATGATTCACCATGCTTGATGACACCTAATTTTCATATTCACAAAAAAATTATCACAATGCAACGTTGGACTATAGTTGTCCATGATTGATTTTCATATTAACACAACATTTGTCAGAATTTGATGTTGGACAATGGTTGACCATCGTTAAGCATGGTTCATCTCCATTATAGACTTTATGAAACATGGCTCATCATGGTTAAGGATGATTGATGATTAAACCCTAAAATAAACGTGGTTGACCATGCTTGACAATGACTCATTTTCATATTCATAAAATTGTTGTTACAATGTAACATTGCACTATGGCTTACCATGATTGATTTTCATATTGAGACAATGTTTCTGACAATGAGACATGGACAATGATTGGTCATCGTTGACCATCATCCACATTTTTCTCAACTACTCCTACTCCTACTCCATTAGGATAATATAAACAAATACAATAATGCAACTAATAAAAATAACTCATTAAGAGACATAGAAGTGAAAGTCAATTGAAAAGTGACTAACATTACTTGTTCTTCTCACCACTATATAAATTTTATAATAAATGAAGAAAATTTTTGAATTATCTCGAACTAATCACATCTACAAATATCAAAGAATAAAAAAAATAACAACTTTCAAAAATATTTTTCTAAAAATAATTATAACCAACAACTTTGCAACTATGTCAATTAACCATAAAAAATATTATATTTTTAACATCATCCACATTTTTCTAAAAATCATTATTTTGATTAAATTCTTATTTCAAAATAATTATAAGCCTTAAAACATAGGTTCATTGCTATGGAAAAGCACCCGTACATTGCATTACTTTCATTCATCCAAAACATTTTCACACCCTCCAATGAGCATAATGTGTATTCAGTGAATATTAACATGAGTAATATCATAAGGGTGTCGAGATTTTCGGTGTTTTTTTTATTTCATATAGTTCGATTGTGTTCTCTTTATGGGTTTGGCACTAAAAGTCTCGTTCAAGGTATAATAAAATAAAATTTGATTTTTACAACGGTATAATTATACATAACTAACTATGCATAGGCTATTAGAAAGTTTTTAACAAAATTGAATTTCTCACCATTGAAACTTTTAATTCTACCCTTTGTTGTACTAATAATATTTTTTCGAACGATATGAAAGTAAGAATTTTTGTTTATTATTGATGTGGCTTTTCCAATGAAAACCAATATCATAATTCATGTACTTTTTAAATTAATAAAAAATACCTTTTCAACTTATTAAAAATATATTTAATTTAAATAAAAAAAATAAAAATCGAGGAATAAAGTGATAGATTATTTTTTATAATATTCATTACATTCAATTTAATGACGGAATGGTCACCGGAAAGGGAGTTTTTTTTTTTACTAGGAGTTTATTTTAGGCCATTGAAGACGTTTATGGAAGGTCTACGTACAACTATCCATCATGCTCGGTTGTGACCAGAAGGAAATCATGACAAATAGATGTTTACCTAACAGTGATGTTGAGCAATTCGATATGACGGTCCTCGTATTGCAAGATGTTAAGGTAACCACACCCTACCCAAACCGTTGAATCCTTTCCTCATTCGCTCCTCCATCGTTCTAGGGGAGACACTACAACCCTAAGAAGAGTAAAATCTTTTCTTTCCTTATATACATTGATTCCTTTCGTCCTTCACTCCTTTGTCGGTCCATGGGAGACTCTGCAACCCTAGTAAGATTAGATTCTTTTTTTTCCTCAGATTATTCGGCATACTACATTGGTTAAGGATGGGTTTTCCCTCCTCTTTTACAATTAAGGTGGTTGAAATTTAACAGAGTTTCAAATTCCTGGAAGGTGGAAATGCAGTCGCTGAAACCCTACACCAATGGGTTTGCATGCACTTTGTAGCTAAGGGTTCAAGTTCCCATTTAGTATTTACATTATTTAAATTTTCTTATTGTACTTTTAATGGATCTCGTCGACTTGAGAACTTTGCTGAACCGACTCCCTTGCAGCCATACCAGGTTTTTAAATGTCTCCTTCCATCACAGACTGAATATGTCATATCTCTTACGTGTTCATGACAGAGAGTTTTAGCTCTTATTGGTCCATGTATATTCCATATTATATATTTGGTAGTCTATTTCATGATAGCTTTTAGTTAACAATATTAACAAATATCCATTAGAAAAATTTTGAGGTCTAAAATGGGCCTCCTAATAAAAATGTACAACTAAAATAAACATTATAAGAACCAATAGAATTCAAGATGATGATGTCAACCATGGGGAATGATTCACCATTTTTGGATTAAAAAATTCAAAAGTTTAAAAAATAATAAAATAATAAAACAAATTTTTTAACTCGTAATTTCAACTTATCTCCATAAGGTTTTACTCAAATTTTGAGCGGGAGTGCTCATTGGATGCAAAATTTAATTCCTCATCCAAGGAGTACCCATATTGCATACTTCTGATGGTCCTTGCCACATGAAAAATGAGAAATACATGAAAAAACGTGATTGCAATCTGTAGAAAATATCTAACACAACTATGATACCATGTAGAAATTATATAGAAACTCTATACTAATGGATTCAATCCGATCATGCAATGTACTAAAGCAAGATACTGAATCCTTCTACTATATTTTCGAAATATAAAACACTATCTCTCAATCAATGCAAGTAAGAGAAAAATAGCCAATCACACAACACAAGATGTATCTGGGGAAAGAACCTGCTCAAAACCCCTCTCTCATATATTGTACATAGTCAAAGAATCATGAAACAATACAATACTTTCTCACACCGAGAAAATCATGAACTCTACCGATCGTCTCACTCTGCTCCTGCTCAAAACTTACTAGCAATTCTTAGGCAAAATTGACCAACACTTAGCCAATTCTCAACCCCTGCTTAGCCCAGCCTTGCTCATGCAATCCCTAGGCAATTAATCCCTATTAAATAGGATAATCAACATTCCTTGACTTTGCAATCCATCATGAGCCTTCCTCTGACTTTATAATTGCACCCGGGAAATTCGCTAATAATACAACTGATATTTAACTTCTCTTTAACCTATGTCTCAACTGGGTCGTCATCAGAATTGACATGCATGCAGCTATTAATCTTGAATCATCATTTACTTGATAGGCCAATACTTGTGAATTAAATGTAATTTAATTCACTTGACCTCTCACTAGCTCATCACTCAGTTAGAACTAGTTAAACTGATTTTAACTCAATTAATTTGAGTTAACTGATTACACATGCACCAAACTAGTGCATTAACTGCAACTAGACCCCCAAAATAATAGAATCACTCTACATGCCTTGCCTTTGACCCTCAACTCAAATTTCTCAAGCTAACTCAGTATTTCTGACTTAGTTAACTCATACAAGTTGTTATGAGATGAAATTACAATTTACTTTCAATTTAATTAAGAGTTAATTAAATCAAAAGCCTCACATGGTAGCCATTTCTGGGTGACATTTTCTGGATTTTGTTTCTAGATGCCAATTTCATTGTTTCTTGTTGCAAATTTCAACACTCTCTCTCAACAAGAAAGAAATTAATCTATCCCATTCCAGTACCTTTGGAATGTCTTTGCATGCAACACTTCTCTAGTGTTGTTTGCACATGCAACTCCTAAAACTGAATAGCCTCCAAAAAACTGAGTCAGTATAATGCATCTACCATTAGAGTCTTCTGACTGGTACTAGTTACTGCACCTGTCTACTAGATTCTCTACGTTGTTGCTGACATCTGCATCTGTGACCTCTGCACTGTTGCCAACTCTGATCTGTGCTCTAGTATCTGACATCTGTCACTTTGATTTCTGCCTTCTTGACATCTGACAACATCAATCCAATTGATCCTTCCTGCTACTGTTGTACTGTCGGCTCCTCGTAGCTAGGTTTGATCCATGAGACACACCATCTCAATGGACCAAGCCCAAATTTCTTCTTGGGGTTATATCTACACATCGCCCCACCTCACACCTGGAGGTATAGTTGCATGTACTCTCTTTGCCCATATGGCTCAAAATTTACCCCTCCTAGAGGTCTCTGCTTGAGTGGACTCTTCCACTCAGTCTCCTCTCTGCTTCTCCAATTGTGGCTGCTCCACAACCTTCTGACACTGCTTTTGAAGCTGCATGTTCAGAGATAATTTCTCCCTCTCAACCACTACTTTTCTCCTCAAAACCTTGCACGCATCCTCAACCTCAAGAGCATACAGCTTCTTGACTCTTGAATCGATCTTCTTTACCTGTCCCATAGCTATGTGTTTAAGGAACACCTTTCATTTTCTAAACATCACCTCATAACCATGGTCTTCTAATATCACTACGGAGACAAGATTCTTCCTTAGGCCTGAAACATACAAAACATCTACTAGTCTGAGAGGGGAGCCAGAATCCCTCCGAAAGGTGATTGTACCTATGTCGGTTTCGCTATACCTCCCATCATCTCCAAACTCTATGTTCTGCTAGAGGTCCTTCTCCTCCAAGTCACTGAAGAATTCTCTATTCCCCATCATATGGAACAAGTCACCACTGTCTAGATACCACATGCATCCCATTATAGTGTTGACCATGCATGCAATGAGAATGAAATCAAGCTTGAACTATGAAGCCAATGCTTCACCCGCTGCAACTGCAGGCTCCTTCTTGCTTACCTTCTTCTGTGGAAAATTCAAAGCATAGTGCCCATGCTCGTGATAGTGAAAACATATTATCTTGGACAAGTCTCTCTTGCCCTCTTCGCCTTGGGATTTATTTCCCTTGGCCTTCTTTTGTTTTCCCACAAATGCACAATCTTCTCCTTTGTTGGTGTTGGAGGTCCCATCTCTGGTGCTCTACCTTATCTCTTCTATTACCAAATCTGACCATAGTCACTTCCAATCTGGTAAATTCTCCCTCCCATTCACAAAGTCCTGGTAACTGTGCCAGC